>VZQC01011955.1:2386351-2416351 GCA_009823505.1 Rhizomys pruinosus | reverse complement strand
AAGAGTCCAGTACCCTTTGGGGTTTTAGTTGTTGGTGGGTATACAGGCAAATGCCCACTGCTCCGGAACCCATCTGAGGGGTTTCCTGGCATCCTCCCCAATCCTGGGGCCCATGGACTTCACACTTAGACATGACTATGGTGGGTTTCAGCTGCCTTCCTTCCACACCTTCACACCCTGCTAAGATTTCCTTAATCAGAGCAAACCACAAAGTGGACAATTTGCATAGCTTTGTCACTGACAAAGGCCACCACTAACACCCTTAGGGTTTAACCAGAGAAGTGGGCTGCCCAGTCATTGTTCTCAGGGTCAGAAGGAAAGAGTGACATCATCAGCTGGGACCAAATGTTAGAAGATAAATGGGGACAAGCTAGGGACGTGGGGTTAGTTTGACAAATACTGTCCTTTCTTAAAGTATTTTATATTCAGTGGCCTAGTTGGGACACCCTAGGAATCTACCCAGAAAAATTACTTGCCAAGGGCAAAACTACCAGAAACTAAAATTGTTCTTGGCAGCACTGTTTAATTCAATGGTAGTATAGAAGTAGGTTTTTATTAAAAACTAGTCAAGTCTAGAGGCAAAGAGTCTGGCCTTGGATCGAATCTGCCTGTGTTCAAGTTTAGACACCCACGTGCTGCGGGATGGGACAAGCCAGTCAGTCTCTAATTCTCCAGTTACTCAGCTATGAAAATGGCTCTAGAGAAAGTACCCACCTTGTGGAATCCTTGAGACTATTGGAGAGACCTGTGTCAAATGCTAGACCAGAACCCAGCACAATGTGAGCTTTATGCTCACATGAATGAGAGGAGTCACTGTGTGGAGTACACAGAGGCACAGAAAAAGCCAGCGTTCATGTGCGGACTGGGATGTTCCCAGCCTCATTACCGATGAAGAAAGCAGGCTGCAGAGCAATGCATATAAACAGGTGTCGTTTGCTTTTGAGTGTGTGGGGTGTGTGTGTGTGTGTGTGTATGTGTGTGTGTGTGTGTTCAGAGAAGGACACATGGGGGTGGCCATCCATGCCCTAGAACCTTCATGGTAGGGCTGTGAGAACAGAGGGCTTACACACATTTTACTTTAAACACTGGAGTACTGACCTCTGTTACAGTGAAAATGTGTTTTTTTCTAATTAAAAAATAATAATCTAGGGCTGATAGAACATGTGCCTAACAAAACCCTGGAGTCCCCTCCTCAAAGTCTAACTTTTTTATTATATTTATCTATTATTTGTCTGGATGCTGGAGCCATTTGTGAGGATGGAGGTAGGGACAATTTGCAGGATATGGTTCTTCTCCTCCACCGTGCAGGTCCCAAGGATCAAACTCAGGCCATCGGGCTTGGCAGCAAGTACCTTTACCTACTAAGTACCTTCACCTACTAAGTACCTTCACCTACTAAGTACCTTCACCTACTAAGTACCCTTACCTACTAAGGACCTTTACCTACTAAGTACCTTCACCTACTAAGTACCTTTACCTACTAAGTACCTTCACCTACTAAGTACCTTTACTTACTAAGTACCTTCACCTACTAAGCCATCTTGCTGGCCCCCAAAAGTCTAGTGTCTTAAAACAGTGAAGACAGCAGTTGTGCCTGCAGCTGGTTGTGAAGATTAGGCAGAAACCAGAGAGAAAGCTTTGGAGCTTGATCGATAGAGCCTAGTAAATAATAATAATAATTGTCCCTTTTCCCTTAAAAAAACTAGTAAGTGATTTACCAGCTGTGAAGCTGAAATGAATGCCTAATTTTCCCAAGTCCTGTGTACTGTCCTTCATGAAGAATAGAGGTAGGTGAAGGCCTTGAACAACAGTTCTGCGAGGAAGATGAGGCCCAGGGTATAGCCCTGAGGGTGTGGCATCTAAGGAGATGTGGGTAGAAGGGACAGGTGACTGTGGACAAGACACATTCACTAAGGTGCTGGAATTTGAGGCTGAGGTCACCTGGACATCTTGAGGACAGTGAAGTGACTAGAGATTGCTGGCAGTGTCTGAGCTGGGTGACCTCTGCTGGCAGGTGTGACAGGTACTTTGCTGGGGACAGAAACCACTAGAAACCACACCAACAAGCCAGGCAGCCGTCCAGTAAGCTGAGTCAACTTGAGAGATGAATTTTACCACCCTTCGAAAGTGGTAAAGCTAATGAGAAATCCTGAGATGATAGTGGGACAGCGAGGAACTTTCCAGAATGGGGCTGGACCAGTTCTTGCCGAGAGAGATGGCATCAGGTGGCCTCGCATTCACTGGAGAGTCACACGATGATGATGGTGAAGGTAGACACTCACTGTCAGCCCCTCCCATCTGACAGTAAAGCAGCCAACGGCTACCCCCACCCAGGATCCCAAAAGGGCCCCCAGTGTGCCACAGCCACCCCTCAACAGTGTTCTACAAGGTAGAGGCCACCATCAGCATCACGGAACAGAGGCACCTCGGGCAGTTGTAGGGTGGACTGGGTACCCTCTGCCAATGCCAACTCAGCCTCTTCTGTGCTCCCGCTCCAGTCCAGTCCTCCATCTGAGCATGTGTGTTGGTCTCCGTGGTGTACGATGCCCACTGCAAGGGGTCTGAGGCATGAGATACTGTCCCACTTCTATTAGGAGATAGAGGCCCCCCACCTGCATTACAGGGAGAGAAGAGACAGACAGGGAGGCAATGATGGCCCTGGGTGAAGGGAGATGGCTCTCCAGGCCACCAAGGAAGGCTCCCAGTGGACAACAGATAGACGGAATGGATCAATGAACTTTCTTCTTAGACCTGAGTTGAGGAGGAGGGGTAGGCATGATGGGCCAGGCTGTTACTCTTGGTCGCTCCCTGGTTTTAAGGTCCATTGTGTGCATCCTTTTGGTCCTCTCGTTGATTCCTGCCTCCACATAGGGGAGACAAGCTAATAGGAAGGTGGCTGGATAAGGAATTGGAGCAAGTTAAAAGAATGGAAGACAGACCCCCGAATGCCAGGATGCAATGTAAAATCGGGACCAGCCATCCTGGCCCAACAGGCAGCGCTGAGCTGGAGTCTGGACAACCCAGGCTCAGTGCCCTCTGCTTGAGGCCACTGTGGTGCTTGAGTAAAACCCTTCCCCTCTCTTGTTCTGTTTCTCTGTCTGAATGGCTGCTAGAGATCAGCCAGCAGATGAGGGCAGCTAAACACACGTCAGTGCACCTTGGTGAGGGCAAGACATCACTAAACGGGCCATGAGGCCTAGAGGAGCAAGGTGTGTCCCCCACGCCCAGGGCTCTCCCAATCTGGGGCTCCCTGGTGCTGGCATAAGACCCGGATTCACGCTGCCCCTCTACCTCAGCCTTGTCTTTTGGCCCCAGGGACATGTTCAGGCTACACAGAAACACCCCCCCCCCCCCGACCAAGGGATGTGGAATGCAGGTCTGGGCATCTGGAGAATGGGGAGCGGGCATGCCGGACCCTCCAGTACCTGACTTGTGCCCCTCTTATCCTCACAGAGACTTACTGCCTTTCACACTGCGGCTGCCCCAAGCCATCCTTGAGGCCAGCAGCTTCCCGGACCTTGAGACCATCTCCAACCTGGGCCTAGGTAAGTCCTCTCTACAGGGAACAGGTGAGAATTGACGCAAAGGGATACTAGGATGTCCCCCATGATTTGTGCTGACACCATGCTAGATTTTGAATCCCAGCTTGGGAGCAAGCCACTACCAACCTAGAAATGCTGGGCTGAGCCACTGGTAGGGAGACCCTCAGGGTTCTAGGCACCTGCCTGAGAGGTTCCCATGAATAATCAGAGACTGTGGAAGCAAGGCCAACACCAAGGCATTTCTGAGGTCTGGCTAGTGTCCACCCTGCAGCCACCAGAGCCCTGGCCCCAGCCCCCAGCCCTGCCTTCATCAGAAGGAAAGGCAGCCTGGGTGCAATCATAAACTGGAGCATGGCCTTCGCACCCTTGGCCCATCCCTCTGCCCAGCCGACAGACTCAGTGATGGGATCCAGACCTCCATTCTTCCGTGTAACCTCAAGAGCAGTCCAGGCTTCCAGCGTGTCTAGCCACATTGAGGGCTCTTCTGGAACAGGATCTGCTAATGCTGACCAATCCTGGGCCTCCATGCTGGCCCTGGGAAAGCCAAGATCTTCAAGCTGTTAGCTTCTGGGATACTAGGGCAGCATGTGCTGGGGACAGGAATTCTCCACATCTACATGGTACTCAGGGCAGCATGTTTTAGGCAGTTCCTTCAGCAGTCTCTGCAGGCAGCACCCAGGCAAAGGCCCAGGACTTCGGCACACAGAGCCAGGTTGGATTTGTGGACAAAGCATCATTCTTACAACTCAGCTGTACATAGGACACTGAGCCATCTGGACCTGAACACAGCACCAGGCGCCCTGGATGTGCTTGCTACCTCTGCTGAGTTGTCGAACAGAAAACTGGGCCAGATTGAAGATCCAGGTCACAGAGGAAGTCAGAGATGGACCTCAGACCAGAGAAAATGCTCACCTGGTTCCAGGCCAGGCTGCCGTCTTCGGGGGGGGGGGGGCTAGGGAATAGCAGGGCGATAAATCCAAATGCAGACTGACGTCAAAGGCAGGAAGTCAAGGGGCTCAGGCCCTTGGAGTTAACATCAAATGAGCATCAACTATGTTCTAGCTTCTTTGGCTGCATTTGTTTCCCCCTGAAGAATAAGGAGTATCTCAAAAGCAAAGTAGAGACTACTTCATGGAGGGGGAAGCTAAGTTGTACGACGAGGTCAAATAACATATCTGTGCTCGTATCTATGACAGAGCTGGGCTTTGAACCCACTCTGTTTGACTCCAGAGCTCATACCTACTGTGCACTGCTCCTTCATGTTACCAGACTCTAATGCTGGTCTTCCCAGTTTACCAGGAATGAGCGTTGAACTTTACCTATACCCCTTGCCCCTGCTATGGGGCTCAGGCAGAGTCCCTGGGGCTGATGCCCAGAGCTGCCTGTAGGTTCTTCCTGCTGGAACAGCTTAGGAACATGGTGGATTGAAATAAGCCACATTCCTGGTTGGAACAGACTAGCCTGGTTCAGGTACAGAGTGGGCTAGAGACAGAGTTCATCATGAGGAAGTCAAGAGCCATGCAGACTTGTCTGCCCAGCACCGATTTCCTGGAGAGTGGGACATTGAAACTCACGTATGCCATAGTTGAGGAACTACCTGGAGGGTTCTGGTTAGCCCAGGACAGAAGGACACCAAAGCCAGCTCATCAGATTGACTAGAGCCAAGGAGAGGCTGGCATTCCAACCCATCCCCGAAATAGATGGAGGCATGGAACTATCAGAGGCCAGAAGCCTGGCCCCGGCTCATACATGCTGCAGACTCGCCTGCCTTTGCATGCTATGATGATAAACGCAGACAACATCTTCAAGGGCCCGGGCGCCAGAGGCATCAGGCCTAACACATGACGTTATCCTTCCACCAAGGGTGCCCAATCTTCTGACGTTGCCACGAGATGCTATCATGTATGAAGTTCGCATCTGAGAACCACACAATCAGGTTACCAAAAAAAAAAAAACATCTCATGATGTTTTAAGTAACTTTACAAGTTTGTGTTGGACCATGTTCATAGCTATCCTGGGACATACACAGTCTGTGGGCCAATGACATGTTACAGCAGACAGCTGAAACCCACTGAAACTAGCCCTGGAGGAAGAGAGAGGGGAAAAAGACTCCCTCAGAAATGGAGTTGGATTGTATCATCCGGCTTTGGGGGCAACAGCATCCGCTCTGTGGGAGCCCAACTCCTTGACTACTCCAGCATACCCAGCCTCAGCCCCAACCCCACCTGGCCACTGCTCTCCACACAGGAACCTCAGGGAGAATCAGGGAGATAGATGGCCTGTCTCAAGTTCTGAGGACCAGGTTCCCCTGGGGCAATCGGCATTGCCGGGAAAACCAAAAGCACAGTGAGAGGAAAATTCATTGACTTGGTGCACACGTTCATTGTTTCATTTTAACCCAGCTGGTGGATGAGGTGATGGAAACTCAAATCACTGAAGGAGGTTGTTCAGCTATAAAAAAAGAAACGAAGCATTGGCTCATGGTGCAATGAGGATGAAAACACTGTGCTTAGTAAAAGAAGCCAGGCTCAGCAACAAATGTATGCCTCCATTGTGTAGGCCCGGCGTAGGCAAATTCATAGACACAGAAAGCAAGTTAGTGATTCAGATTGGATCAGTTACTTTTCTTACTGCTATGACAAAATACCCGACTGAAGCAACTAAAGGGAAGAAAGGTTTATTTGGGCTCAGGGTTTGAGGGATACAGTCCATCATGTCGAGAAGTCATGGCAGGGTTTATAGCAGTGTGAACTTGTTGCTGGGACACTCACGTTCCCATCAGGAAACAAGAGGAGGAGGCAAGGTCCACCAGAAGGAGGACCCGGATCTAAAACTCCAGGCCCACCCACCTTCCAAGTGGCCCCCTTCCCCTAGCAGGGCCCCATCTCCTAGAATTTCTATAAGCCGCGTCGCCAGCTGGGGATCGAATATTCAAACATGTGAGCCTACGTTGCCCATTCAAACCATAACACCAGGTGGGAGTGACTGCGAATGGGCATGGGGTTTCTTTTGGGGGTAATTTAAATGCCCTGAAATTGATTACAGTAAGACTTCATGACCATGAATATATTGAAACTTTCTTTAATAGGTAAACTGTGTGACTAGTATTCCAGTTGAGATGATGGAGATAGAGTGCAGAGCTCCTGTACCAATGTGTGATAGGAGCAGACGCACACTTGGCCTTTCAGGCTCCGACCCCCAGTGCCCTCCGATCCTTTAGCCTTGCTCACCACTTCCTGCTCTTCAGCTCCCTCCTCCAGTGGAAACCAATGTGCTGCCCTTTTGCCAAAGGCACCCAGAGTTGGGGTTGGGATAGGGAGGGCAGCAAGCCTCCGTCTTCTCTGTACTCTCCTAGCATTTCTTGTTATGACATCTTTTTCTTCTTATAAAATCCCAATATGCGTGTTTCTTAACTGACCAGGCAGAAAGAGAGAGGGGCTGAAAACCATGATAATCCCTCAACTGCTGCAAAAGATACAGTTATACACCTTGCCTTTTGCTTTTGTTTTGTGTGAACACATTTGTAAGCCAAGAAGTATCTAGTTGGTGGTAGTTACCAGGTTTTCAGCTCACCTGATGAGAGTTAGTTTTTGAGACCTGTGTGTGCATGTGTGTGTTTGTGTGTGTGCATGTGTTTCTTTCCTCAGTGTCAGCAGTTTTATTTTCCTGACATTCTACTCTCTCTTTTTTCTCCTTCCTTCCTTCCTTCCTTCCTTCCTTCCTTCCTTCCTTCCTTCCTTCCTTCCTTCCTTCCTTCCTTCCTTTTTCTTTCTTTCATGAACAGACAAAGCCCTGCTGTTTGGATTGGGATGATGTTACCCAGGCCAAGCTATTCTCTTGCAGGCTCAGAACCGTGAGATTCTCCAAGTGTTCTTTCATAAGATGAAAGGCCAAGTTTGGACTTGGAAAAGCCAACATTCATCAGTGCAGGCTACATAGGGCATTATCCTGGATACAAGATCTTCAGGCTAGTTGGCGCCATAAAACTAGCAGAGGATTCAATTCAGCACTGCGCCGTATACAGCTGGTTGTCAATGAAAAAGGAATTAAGAGTTACATGTAGTCGTTCTCAAACATGTCTGAGCTTTCTTCATGTTTAATTTTTTTTAAGATATTTTTCTTAATTTAATTTTATGTGTCTGAGTATATTGCCTGTATGTATATAAGTGCACCTGTGTTATGCAATGCCTGTGGAAGTCAGAAGATGGTATCAGATTTCCCTGGAACTGGAGTTACAGATAGTTGTTAGCTGCCATGTGGGTGCTGGGGATTTGAACCCAGGTCCTCTGCAAGAGCAGTTGGCGCTCTTAACCGCTGAGCCATCTCTCCAGCCCCATGTTTAATGTTTTAACGATACTTTTAGGAAAAGTATATGCTGTATAGCTCTTCCAAGTTCGTGTGGACCTTTCTTTTTCCTTTATGGTATATACTGAGAATTTTGCTAAAGAGCCATTAAAAACTTGAGTTTGAGGTACTGGGGAAATAGCTCAGCTAGTAAAGTACTTGCCATGCAAGCATGAGGACCTGATGTAGAGCCCTGAAGCCCACTTAAAAATAAATAAATAGGGGCTGGAAAGATGGCCTAGTTGTTAAGAGCGCCGACTGCTCTTGCAGAGGACCCGGGTTTGATCCCTAGCACCCACATGGCAGCTGAGAACCTTCTTTAACTCCAGTTCCAGGGGAATCTGACACCCTCTTCTGACCTCCGAGGTACTGCACAACATGGGTGCACAAACCTACATGTAGACAGTACATTCATACACATAAAAAATAAATAAATAAATAAATAAATAAATAAATAAAGCTGGGCATGGTGGTATACGCCTTTAATCCCAGCACTCAGGAGGCAGAGGCAGGCAGATGATCTCTGTGAGTTCAAGGCCAGCCTGGTCTACATAGTAAATTCTAGGCTAGCTGGGGCTACAGGGAAACCCTGTCTCAAAAAGACCAAAAAATAAATAAGCAAAATAAAACAAAATCCAGGCCTACCTGGTCCCACTTGTAATTCCACCAGTAGGGAAATGGAGACAGCCAGGTCCCTGGGGCTCCGGGCCAGCCTGGCCCAGCCTACCTGATTCCAATGAGAAACCCAGTCTTAAAAATAAAGAAAATGGTGCCTGAGGAACAACACCCAAGATTGTCCTCTGGCCTCCACACGCATACACCAGTGCCCCCAACCCGTGAACATGAACACGAACACATGCATACACACACAAAACAAAGAAAAAACTTGAGTTTGAATGATGGTCCAACAACCCAACAAAAATATGCAGTCCTCGACTCACTGGGCTTTGGAACTGTTTCCATGGCGCCTGGAGCCTTTGTATTTATTTATCTACCTCCTCTCCTCTGTCCTTTGTATTTATTTAGCTACCTCCTCTCTGTCCTTTGTATTTATTTAGCTACCTCCTCTCTGTCCTGCTGGCTCAGAGCCCTCCAGAACGAAACCTTACTTTGTCCTCAGGTCCCATAACCTGCCACCTGGTAGAACCCAGATCCTCAGAGCATTGTGGAAACTGACAGCTGGCTAGTGGCACCCCCTGCCCAGCCTCAGAGAGCCACAGAGCCAGCAAAATGCCTGCCTTGGTCAAAGTTTCAGGCCCTTCTTTACGGAACTTGGGCAGCTGAGCCAAGGACTGACATGGCACCACCCAGTCACTGCACCCACACCTCTGCCAACCGCTGGCATTGCATGACATAGAGTTCCTCTTCTCTGTCCTTGCCTCTCTGCAAGCTGCAGAAAAAGTTTCCAACTTCCTTTTTTTTTTTTTTGGTAGCATAATGTCCCCCACTGTTCCAGTGCTTCACGTCCCCAGCCCCAGGTCCTGTGATGCAGCCCCTCAGTGCCCAGTGTCACCCTCCCCAGGAAAGAGCATCGCCCTGCCGTACCCAGCTGAACCACCAGTCCTGACTTGGATGCAGACAAGCATCTTGGGCACTGAGCCCATTTCTCTGAACCCCAATGCCTGCTCCATACCTGCCAGGTCCTCTCCAGAGGCAAAAATGTGTTGTTCTGCCTGCCTGCAAGAGACCCCCCCACCCCCACCCTGTTGGCAGCCCCTTCCCATGTGGAGCTCCTCCACCCTCCTTTTTGCCTCCCTCTCTCACTGTCTCTGGTCCTCATCCTCCCATGCCTTAGGCGTTCCTACCTAGCCTGCAAAGCTTTGCCTTGCTCCGACCTACTAGAATGCTGCCTTCACACTGGCTGACCTAATTCACTCACAAGTATTGGGGGCTGACATTGGGCTTCTGCTCTTGTTGAGCACTATCCCGGGGGGCTGGAGATGCACAGGAGGGTGACATACTGCCCAGATTCTAGTGGTAGCAGTCCGACAAAAGCAGGTAATGACAGCCCCAATGGTGGGCACAGTCAAAGCACATACTAGGTCTGGGGACCTAGGAGTCCTGCATGCCACAGGTAATTTACTGCAGACAGGCAATATGCACCCCAGTCTTGGAGGACTGACGAGAGATTGGCAGATGGAGAGGGTGGAAAAGCATTCCAAGCAGAGGAAATAGCATTAGGAATGAACTATACATGTCGTGTCCGGGAAGATGAGAGCAGCAAGTGGAGTGAGAACTCGGGATAATTCTAGAAAAGATATGTGGGGGCCAGATCTCACAAGCAAGCAATGGTGAGGAGAGTGCCCAGACAATAGTGGGCGTTTGTGGACATTGGCTACCCCACGATTCCCATCTCATCTCAGGAAGTCTTAAGGGACCCTGACAGTGAGGACAGAGCTTAGCTCAGCATCCCAGGCCTGGGAAGTCCACCTTTAGGTCAGACTGGTTGCCGGCTGCCTGCTCCTCACTGGGAAGTCTCCAAGAGGACTCCTGTACTGGGCTTGTGCTGACACAGGCGCAGTGCTTCCTACACTTACTCTACAGAGAGAAAGTATCTGTGCGTTCAGTGGGGAGCACTGCGAGTTGGTCATGCAGGGTGAGGTGCTGCTCTGAAAGGCAAAAACACATGAAGAGCAGCTCCCAGGTTGTGGGAGAACCTGCCACGGTCAGGCATTACCCTGGCTGTGATGTACAGGGAGCTTTGCATATAGGGAGAGAGGCATGAAACCTTGTCATTTTGTTATTGTGGTGACAGCTGAGCTGCCTGCCAGACACACAAAACAGTCTCTGTCCAGGGCAGGGCTGAGTGGTGAGACCAGTGCTCTGTCCCATAAAGGGTATCCACGACTGGGTGGGCCACATACTGGAGGTATACCCTGCTCACCTTGGTTGGTTGCAACCTCAGGCCGTCTAGATGGCTAAGATTCATGACTGTCTTGAGTCTGAGCATGCCATCCTCTGCTCAAACCTGGCTCCCTCTGCCCCCACCACCCTTTCTTTCAAGAGCCTGTTGTGGCCACATCTGGTGGTATAGACCTGTAATCTCAGCTGCTCTAGAGGATGAAGCAGGAGGATTGAAAGTTCAAGGCCATATTTTTAATGAGTCCTAATGAAGCTTACCTTCTAGGTGCCACAAAGGTTTTAATACGAGAGAATTTCTTACCCCCCCCATAGAACAAGGAGAAATATGATGATGATGAGGTTGTTCTCCAGCTGTAGATTGGAGCCAACTGTTATAGAGGATCGAAAGGTTATGCCTGGACAAACTGTCAGCCTATGAAAGGAAACAGCCAGAATTGACCAAAGACCAAGACAACAGCTCCAGAGAAAGTAGACTGTTTTGCTTCTCATCCACCTGTGTCCCTTTTCTAAGCCTAGGGAACAATCTGTGGAAGAGGGGGCGTGGTAGAATGTAAGGGCTGCGATTGGGGTGAAAGGTGAAACTACAACAATATAGACTGGACACTCATTTGATCAACTTGATTGAACATACAAGCCCCCCCTGCTGGATGGTGGGACCCGTGGGCTGTGTGGGTTTGGGCACAACTGCTTGCAAATTGGTTTTACATGAAGGATGCTTGTACTCATAAATTATCACTTATTGTTAAAAAAAAATGAAAAAAAAACAGAGAAAGATGCAGGAAAGTTACAGCAGAATGCATGATCTGGGATGGGCTGGGGTGGGGTGGGGGGAAGGGAAGGGATATATGCCTGAACTGAATTGGAAAATGATGTATGAAATACACAAAGCATCAATAAAAAATGAAAATAAAAAAAAAAGAAAGTTCGAGGCCAGCCTGGGAACTTAGTAACACAATTTGGAATACTTTTTTTAAGGCTAGAGATATAGATTCATGGTAGAATATTTTCCTAGCAAATGGGAAAGGCTGGGTTCAATCTCCAATACCATAAAAAACAAAGGACCTGCTGTGTTCTTACCACATCCCCAACCCAGGGTCCGAATCACCTGCCACTCGCTGAGAGGTGGGGTACCCGAGGTGGGAAAGGCTGCAAGTTCCTCTGAGTGGGGTACACAGTATAGCAAGGGGCTGGACTGACAAGTTCCAACTGCCATGGCCTGTGATCCTATTCCCCGAGTCACATATCCTCATCTGTAAAGTGGAGACAAGGCTTATGACCTGAGAACATTGAGGAAATCTAGGTGTAGCCACGCCCATGACTGACACAAGGCAAGAATGCTGTAAGTGTTCGTTTTTGACATAACCCTTGGTGTCGCTTTGCATGGTGATCCTACTGAGGAGCTCTGGCAGAGAGGCCGCTCCCGCCGTTCTCCAGGAGTCCTGTCCCAGCCTGGCTGTGCCCTACCCACCCACAAAATCACCATGTTGAGTAGGACCTCAGTCCCACATTCCTCCCCTGGTAGAGACACTCACATGGGCTCAGTGTACCCTGCTCTCCACAGGCCATGTCCCTGTGCCTTGAGAAGGATCTTGAGTGACCCTGGGTGCTTTCTAGAATGCAGCACCCAAAGATCAAGATCTCCCAAGACAGAACTGCCTTGGTGGCTGCAGCCACAGCCAAGGCTACAAGGACTAGTCAGTAGTAGCCAGAGGGCTGACCTGCTCAGTGCTAGGAGTGTGTGCTAGCTAAACACTTACCTGTCTCCTGGCCCAGCTCCAGCTCCTCAGCGTAAGATCCTCCTGAGTGACAGTGAGCGACCTGCAATGGACAGGTACAGGACTAATTCCATCACCCAGAATTCACTGGTTCCTTCTTCCTGTGTAGGCCAATTGGTGGCCTTCATGGGTCCCGGTCCCTTCCCGCGTATGATAGAGTTCCCTCCTGGCAACCTCTGATGTTACTGTTGAAACACCATTGGAGAGACGGCTAGCCAGAGAGCTAAGACACAGACAACCTGCCCAGCTTCCAGCTGCAGAAACTCTGCACCTTTGTCTCTTCTGTGTCCACCGTTCCCTCTTCCCACCTGCCTAAAGCTCACTTGGCTCAAGAGCACAGCTATAGTCACCCCCACCCTGAGTCGAGTCACAGGTTCCTTCCATGGCAAGATCTCACATGGGCATGGAACTGAAGCTCAGCCTATCATGTCCCCTCCCTGCGCCACCCACCCCTGCTGGGGACAGCACATGGGACTTCCCCTCCGGGCAGGAAGTGGTGGGAGAGGTTTAAGAGTCCAAGAGAGGAAAACAACCCTATGAAGTAGCAAGAGCCCTTCCCCCATGGCACAGGCAAATGCCACCACCTAGAGGGCTGAACTCCTCTCCTCTGCTTTCTACAGGCTTCTGGGACTCTTCACTGAACCCTCCAAGAATCCCAGCCGAGCCCCCCAGAGGTCCTGCCCCTGGGGCCCCTGCAGCCTCCAGCCTCCGGCCCACCACACATTATGAAAACTGTTCCTGCGAAATTGAGCTGTCCGTAGGAAACGACCGCCTGTGGTTCGTGAACCCTGTTTTCATTGAGGACTGCGTCCTACCGGCTGACCCATCGCCTCCTGGCAGCTGCCCCCTGCGTCCTGTGCCTGCCACCTTGGATGCTACCTCGTCCACCTCCAGGGGGTCCCCACGCCGCCCGCCACCCCCACCCCCACTCCCACCCCCAGTTCCCACCCTTCCTCCTGCTGGCCCAGTCCGTCCCCCTCCACCTCCGGTACCCCCTGCACATGCTGCTCCTTTGCCCAATCCTCCCTTAGTACCCACCTCGCACCTCGCACCCCATGCCCCAGGCCCCCCAGGCCCCCCAAGCCAGCCACCCATGACAGCCTGTGAGAGGCTCCCACACCCTGCTGTAAGCCTCCGCCCCCTCAGGGAAGAAGAGATGAAGCCAGGAACAGCCCCAGGCTCCTTGCAGCCCACCTCTCCTCCTCCTCTTCCACTGAAGAAGAATCTTCCAGCAGCTCCTCCCAGACGGCGCATCTCTGAGAGAATGTCTCTGGAAGGCCAGACTCTGGGGATGGTGGCAGAGGGGGAGCACTTGGGGGTTTCCAGGACAGCCTCACTGAGCCTCTCTCCCCAGGGCATCTCAAGCAGCCCTGAGGACCGACTTCAAAGGACCACAGAACAAGGTCCGGACGCAGAGCCCAAAGCCAGCCATCCCAACAGCACGCCCATGCCAGTGCTTCCCGGGAAGGCCAAACAACCCCCAGTCCCACCCCCCAGGAAGAAGAGAGTCTCCCGGCAGCTGGCCTCCACTCTCCGCAGTCCCATGGAAGGTTCTGAGAAGCTCACACAGGAGACAGACTCAGAGAAACCCACGCCTGGTGCACCTGGGGAAATCTCAAGTCCTGTCCCCCAAACTGGGACGCAGCCCCTCCATGCCCAGGCCAGCACCTGTCCTCAGAGCTCTCCAGAGTTCAAGGGCTCACTGCCCTCGCTCTCAGACAGCTTGGGGATGCCCGTGGCCGCCGACCAGGACTCCTACTCCACGAGCAGTGCGGAGGAGGAGCTGGAGTTCGGCAGCCCCAGCGTGAAGAAGAAGCCCTCGATGATCCTGGACAAGGCCCGCCACCGCCTCAGCTTTGCCAGCTTCGCCAGTGTCTTCCATGCCTTCCTCTCCAATGACCGCAAGCTGTACAAGAAGGTGGTGGAGCTGGCGCAGGACAAGGGCTCGTACTTTGGCAGCCTGGTGCAAGACTACAAGGTATACAGCCTGGAGATGATGGACCGCCAGACGTCCAGCACTGAGATGCTGCAGGAGATCCGCACCATGATGACACAGCTCAAGAGCTACCTGTTGCAGAGCACCGAACTCAAGGCCCTGGTGGAGCCCGCCCCGCACTCAGAGGAGGAGCTCGGTCAGTGCCCAGCTTGGGAGGTGGGAGGGAAAGGGATAGACTCAGGAATCCCTAGACCCAAAGCAGCCTCTGCGGAGGGCACAGGGAGCTCCCTCACATCCTTTCCTGGGCACAGATGCTCATCTCTACATCTACATCTATAGGATGGATTGTATGCTAATGATGTGTGGCTACCCCATTTTCTAGAATGTGGACCTCAGCCAGCCATATGGGGCCACGTTACCCACAACCTCGCCACCATCAGCCTGTACCTACGTTCCTCCTGCCTTGGGGGTGGGGCTGAAAACTGGGCCCGTTCCCTCAAAGCGGGGTCCTTATAATACAGTCTACAGCCTCGGCCCCCAGACTATAGCCAAGACCTCATCTTTGTTCAAGCCAGTCCCTGCTGGATCCTGTCACCTCACTCTTCTTTCTCCTCCACCATCCCATGTATCTTCTGAGCCCAAATCCCGATCTCGGGCTTTGCTTCTAACAACCAACCTAAGACAGCTCACCGCCGTGACTATCCCTCTTGGTCAACACACCAACCCTCCTGCCCCTCCAGCTTCTGACCCAGTGACTACCAAACCTCTCTGTGATTGGGGTTTATGATGGCAGGTATTATTTTTTCATTGCACCTATACACCTATATAAGGATTAGAAATATTCATCACACTGCTTAGCTAGGCATGGTAGCACCTACCCATAATCCCACACTTGAGAGGTAGATGCAGGAAGATTAGGAGTTCAAGGCCATTCTCAGCTACATAGTGAGCTAGACAGAGGTCAACCTGGGGTACCGTGATAAACATGGCTGCTTCATTGCCCCAAGTATCACCTCCAGGGGATCCCTGAGCCCTCCCTCTCCTCCCCCCTTCCAGTAATGAAGAGCATCATTATTGGGCATGAAAATGGAACTTTGGGATGCTAGAGCATGATAGTTCATAGTGAGAGTTCATTGGAAAAAAAAAAGGAGTGTTATCACCTGCAGGGGGAGATTGGGCTTACTGGCTGGCCCATGAAGATTGATGGGGTTGGGAGGTCACAGTCACTGTATTCTGGTGACAGGTGATGAGGTTGGCAGCTTCCTCCTCAGGAGGCCAGGGCTGGGCGCACATCCCACCCAGAGGTGGAAGGTTCACCTGGACAGGATGTTCAGGGTGTAACATAGTGAGGCCACCCACGTAGCCCCTGACTTTTTCCATAGACAGTTACCAGGTCCCAGCAACCCAGGGCCTTGCGTTCATCTGGGGAGGGGAGGAAGTTCTGTGAGTGACTAGTCCGAGCCTTGTGGCCTCAGCTCCTCCTCATCTGCAGTGCTGGGAAGAAAAGAAAATTGTGAGCAAGGGGGTCACAAGCCCCTCGTGCCCTGAGGGACCTCACATTCTGACAAGTAACAGGCAATCTACAGGGAAGCCAGGGAGCCATAAATTAGGGTGCCATGAATCGGGAGCAAGCAGAAAGTGGGTTCAGGAGGCCCTGGGGGAGGCAGGTCACAGTATCACAGCTCCCAGGACTTGACGTTTCCGCAAGGGACGAGGGCTGTGGCAGGTTCAGGCAGGAATGCTGGGACCTCCAGCATGTTCAGCATGGCTCTGACCCTTGAACCCAGCAGGAGCAGAGAGATGGAGCTATGCTAAGCTACAGTCGTCATGAAGTGGGACAAGGGCAGGGTTGGGGGGGCAGCCCAGGTGGCATAGTAAGCAGAGATCTAGTCCATGGAAGTAGGTGCCACCTGATCGGCTTCATATGGCTACTGAAAGACAGGGGATCAGTGTGGGACAGGAGGTGTTCAACCTCTTTGGACATCTAGGCAGGAATAAATAGAGGCCACTGAGACTTGAGTCTGCAGCTCCAGAAGAGTGTGGACTAGAACCTAGCAACACAGTAACAGACATGCGATGATGCCCAGGGCAGAGCTCCAGGCAGGGCACAGAATAGAAGGGTGTGGAAGGACATAGACAACTCAAAGCTGTCCAGGGGAAGCTGTGGTTAGCCAGAGTGGGAAGGGGATAATAGCTAGGGCCGAAGCAGAAATGAGAGGGGTTTGAGCTGTAGAGAGGGTGGTGGGAGGGAGGTTTCTTCCAGGCAGAGATGAAGCTGTGGAGGTAAGAAGAGGGATGAGAGACAGGCAGGAGGATGGTGGGGCTACTCAGGCCAGGCTGTGAAAGTCAGGCCGAGAATTTGGCCTGGAAGTGACAGATCCCAGAGGGTATGGGGAGGACTCAGAGGAAGAGGCTGGACTAGTGGGAGGACAGGGTAGGGCAAGGCCAGTTGTGTTAGTTACTTTTTTCATTGCTGTGACAAAATACCTGACAAAGTACCGTGAGGAAGGAAGGGTTTATTTTGGCTCCAAGTTTGAGAATACAGCCCCTCACAGTGGGGACGACATGGCGGCAGAAGCATGAGACAGCTGCTCACGTTGGGTCCACAGGAAGCAGACAGGGAAGGAAGCTGGTGCTCAGCTCACTTTCTCCCTCTTATTAAGTCTGGGACTCAGCCCATCCCATGGGCTTTGGGATGCATCTTCCCATCTCAGTTAACCTAATCTAGAAACTCTCTCACAGACATCCCAGAAGACTGGTCTCCAAGGTGATTCTAGATCCTGTCAAGTGAACAATTGATAGAAAGCATCCCACCAGTACTGGTGAGCTTGGATAAAACAAAGGAAACCACTGCCAGGTGGGCCTTGTCAGAAGCCCTGGGATGACGAGCCCCAGGGTAGCCAGCCTGCAGGACACAGATGTCCCATGGGCTCTTTCAGGTTGCCCACAGTTACTAGACATGGCACAGCTCCCCCAGAGCCTGTTGGGTTCCATACAGAGAGAAGATGGCTGCTGAGCTGGATCACCAGGGTGGGAGGGCTGGAGCTGCAGATGGCAGGAGACATCCCTTCAGGGGCGGGAGCCCAGTAGACACTCAGATGCTGTGCCTGTCATCCATGGTGCACACAGGCCCAGCAGTTAGACCAAGAGGACACTGTCCAGTGGGAGAGCCGAGCTCAGACCAGACGTTTGCCTGCTTCCTTGAACCACCCACTTTGTCCTGTGCACAGTGAGCAGGGAAAAACCTCAGGCCTGGAATCAGCCAGATGCTTGGTGTGCTGCTGGGTTGTCAGGGAAGCAGGCACAAGAAGCAGCTGATACACAGTCCAGGCACGGGTGGCTGCCGCATGCTCCCAGACACTTGGGGCCTGAGGACATGGCTGCCTCATGCTCCCAGACACGTGGGGCCTGAGGACGTGGCAGTCCTCTTATTCTGAAACTGTAGAAAACAGTCTGCCTTTGATAGGGAAGAAACACAGGCAGGTTTATACAGCAGCGCAGGGCAGCAGGAGCCACGAACCTCTGTCCCCAGGTCAGTGTTCTTCTGGACTCTGAGGGGTGGATACACATTGACTGAGAGAGACAGGCGGTGTGTGTTCTTCAGGTGAAGGGACACGGGGAGGCACAGGACATCCAGAACTGGCCCCCAACCCAGACCTGTCTGGCAGGAACAGTTAGTTGTCCAGCCTCTTCCTGCCTTGAGGCCCTGCCCTATTTGAACAATAGCCAAAACTGTCTCTAGAGATGGGATAGGGCCAACACAGCTTCCTGGGAATGTTTCCTCCTGTCACCCAAGGCACCTGGCGTCATGGTCCTGGTGGTCCTGAGAAGATATGAGTTCAGCGCCTTGCTTAGCCTCCCTCCCCATCGGAGTCTAAGCTGTTTATCCTCAGAGGAGCAGTCATCATGAGATCAAAGCTCACTAACTCCCCGTACAGGTTGACCAGGTCTCAGATAAGGTTGAATGGTAAAGGGCAAACCAAGTGAATGAATAGCTGTGAGGCAGGGAGAGCAGCATCTGGGAAGCCGTGGGGCAGAGGCAGGCCTGGCAGGTCGGAGAAGCAGCACAGAAAAGGAAGAGAAAGTGTGGGAGCAGAGGGGAAGACTCAGACTGTGGCAAGTGTCTGAGCACTGAAATGTCACATGTCGTGACAGGATGGCCCTGGTTCTATGTGGAGAACAGACCGAAGGTAAGGGCAAGAAGCTAGTGATAGAATTCAGGCAAGAGATAATAATGGCGGCAGGACCAGCCCAGGCTGGCATGGTAGCCGTGAGAATGACGAGAGCCCAGGTTCTAAATAGACTCCTGTTTTGAGACTAGAATGTCCTGGGTTTGAGAAGTACAAGAGACGTCAATAATGATTCCACCAAGCATTTCCTGGGTGCCCAGGCCCTCAGCACACAACTGCCCAGGTTGTATACTGCACAACTGCAATGTGTCTAGTGTCTTCCAAAGTATGTGTTTGTAGACAGGCTCTATGCCCAACCCTGGGAAAGTACTACATTAGAATGACATTCATCTCCAGAGGACCTAGGGCCCACGTGCAGGGCTGAGTGGGGACCAGGCTCTGCTGATGGTCCCCCATAGCTGCCTTCCTCACCTGAGCTCTCACCCCACAGAGGCCATCGTGGAGTCGGCCCTGTACAAGTGCGTCCTGAAGCCCCTGAAGGACGCCATCAATTGCAGCCTGCTAGAGATCCACAGGCGGGATGGCTCACTGCAGCAGCTCAAGGAGAACCAACTGGTGATCCTGGCTACCACCACCACTGACCTGGGCGTGACCACCAGTGTGCCTGAGATGGCCGTTATGGAGAAGATCCTGCAGAAGCTGAGCAGCATGCACAAGGCCTACTCACCGGGAAAGAAGATCTCCATCCTGCTGAAGACCTGCAAGCTCATCTACGATTCCATGGCCCTTGGCAACCCAGGTAGGGGAGGGGCCAAGATCCTCCTGCAGAATCGGGAAAGGACAGGAAAGGACGGGAGGCATCCCCTTGGGCACCCCATAGGGTGACCTAGGCAAAAAAAAAAAAAAAAACCACGCTCACTGCCGCCCTCAATACAGACATGAAGTCTGCCAGGTTGGTATGCATGTGTTCTAGAAATTGCCCCATGTGAGTTTTCTGAGGCTGCTGAAGTAATGGTTCTGCAGGCCAGACAGCTCAAACACAGAAGTGCATTGTACCTTGGTGCTGGAGGCTAAAGTTCAAGATCACAGAGAGACAGGGCTGGGCTCCCACCAGGGGTGCTGGGCAGGGTCTGATCCAGCCTCATTCCTCAGTCTGCAGACTCCCAGTCTACACCCAGACGTCTCTCATGTGCTGTGTCCGTGTTTCCCTCTAGTGAGTTTGTGGGCTATAGTAGATCATGGCTCCCCTGTTCTAGTGGGATTTCATCGTGGCCAAGTGCAGTGGCCCCACTTCCAAAGAGGTCACCTTCTTGGGCACTAAGTGGGCACTTCTTTAGTATGTGTGAACCGGGAGGGGACAGGTGAGGCCTGTGATAATGTTGATGCTAGCTTACCACAGAGCAACTGTTCTATTCACTGGTCAGTCTGCCAAGCTTGCCTGGGCTTGCCCAGGGTTGGCTGAAATGGCTGGTGAGATATAGACAGGTACCTGTCTGTGGACTATCTGGGCTAGCCTCCCACAGGTACCTGTCTGTGGGCTATCTGGGCTAGCCTCCCACAGGTATCTGTCTGTGGGCTATCTGGGCTAGCCTCCCACAGGTATCTGTCTGTGGGCTATCTGGGCTAGTCTCCCACAGGTACCTGTCTGTGGGCTATCTGGGCTAGCCTCCCACAGGTTGGTCTAGGATTGTGCCCATGACCAGCCGGGGTTCAGGACAGTGAGGGAAGCTTGTTGAGGCCTGGCCTGCACCAGCACCACGTCATTCTAACCCCTTCTGCTGGCTTGCTTAGTCATGAAATTGGCCCTGATTCAAAGGATGAGGAAACATGTCTCCTTTGAGTGTAAAGAGCTGTAATGTTAGCCAGGCAGGGTGGTGCACACCTTTAATCCCAGCACTCAGGAAGCACAGGCAGGTGGATCTTGGTGAGTTCAAGGCCAGCCTGGTCTACATAGTGAGTTCCAGGGTAGCTGGAGCTACAGGGAGACCCTGCCTCAGAAAGACAAAAAAAAAAAAAAAAAAGAAGAAGAAGAAGAACTGCAATGTGACATTGCAGAGGGTATGGAGGGAGAGAGGAGGATTGTCAGGCCCGTTCGTTCGTTAGCGTTTACCACAACACTCTTGCAGGCACACAGGAACAGGAACCTGCGCACCACAGAGAAGAAAATGCTGGCTGGGGTTCATCTCCCAACCAGCTAAAGAGCTGGATGTCCTGGCACAGTGAGCCACCTGTGTAGCTACCCATGCCAACTATGGTAATAGAGAGTGGAGTACATCACTGGATTCAAATTCCTGGTCTGTCACGTCTTGTGTGACCTTGAATGATTCACTTAACCCCTCAAGGCTCTACTTCCTCATGTGAAGAGGCTTCTTTAAAAAGAGGAAGCCAGCTAGGCGTGGCGGTGCACTCCTTTAATCCCAGAACTCAGCCACAGCCAGCCTGGTCTACATAGGGAGTTCCAAGACAGCTGCAGCTGTAGGAGAAAAAAGGAAAAGAAAAGAGAGGGAAAGCCAAGGTTTCTAGTGGGCCAGAGGCACTGTCAGATACCTGTGACTATTTGAAACATCCTTATGTCATTGAAGACCCCAGTCTCAGCACCAGCTGGCACAATACTGGAGCCAGTTGACAAGTCTCCTCTTCCTCTCCATCCCTTAGGGATGCTCAGGCAAAAGGACTGCCCCTTAGCCCTAGCCAACTTGCTTTATGGGCCTGGCTTAGGCCACAGGTCTATGTTAAAAGTATGGTTTTGTGTAACATCTATTTGTATCCTAGGACTGAGAAATGAACAGAGTTCCCGGAAGGCGGATGCCAGCGGAGTTAGAGCTGCACATCGTCTGTGTGTGATGGCAGAAGTAGGATCAGGAGCGAGAGTGTCAGGAAGGGTTCATCTTTGGAGGTCAGGGATCTTGTGCAGTCTGCAGTCCAGAAAGCTGGCCCCACAACTGAGTCCCTCCTTTAAAAAAAAGAAAAAAAGAAAAAAAAAAAGCTGGGCATAGTGGTGCACACCTTTAATCCTAGCACTCAGGAGGCAGAGGCAGGCGTATCTCTGTGAGTTCAATGCCAACCTGGTCTACAGAGTGAGCTCCAGGCCAGCTGGGACTTAAAGGGAGACCCTGTCTCAAAAATATCAGAGAGAGAGAGAGAGAGAGAGAGAGAGAGGCAGCAGCAGTAGGCAGCCTCCAGAATTCAGAGTCTTAGGAGAATGTGGCCCAAAGGCCACAGAGAATGTCAGCCCCAGAGGCCCAGAGCCCCAGGAGGGCACCCAGCAGATGTGACAGCTAAAACATGAACCCAAAGGTTAGGGCCCCCTCTAACCACAATCATTGCAGACCTACCTAGAGTGACAGGAGGAGGGTGGCAGGCCCGGGGTGTCCTGCATGCATTCGGGAGCGGAGCAGTGCAACTCGAGCAAGCTGAAAGGACACAGAACCCCCAGGGCCTTTGCTAGGGCCATCTCAGAAAGAGCAGATGCTGGCCTGTGACCTGAGAGGGACAGACACAGAGATCCAGAGGCAGAAGTCCGTCCAGGCTCTGCCGCCTCAGTGTCCTCCTGTGTGAGCAGGTCTACTCCTGGGATCAGGTGGACCGTGGTTAGCGCATTACCAGGGTCTCACTACATGTCAGACCTGCGGCTATTTCTAACTGAGGGATCATTTATCACGAGTCTCATAGGACGCAAGGCCAAGTCCAGGCCAAGGGCTCTGCCATTTCTGAGACATTATCAGGGAGGCCACACAGCTCCTGGTAGAAACAAGGCTGTTCCAGTCTCTGGGTTCCAGATGCCCAAAGAATATGGCTTCCTGAGTTGCTTTACAAAGCTAGTCACAGGGAGGCCATTCAGATACTATGAGCATTGCTAACCATGAATTCAGCTTCTAAAAGTTTGCCCTGAGAGCAGGGACTGAGAGGGACTGGCCAGCTTTAAGGAGAGAGGAATAAGGCAGTGTGTGACCATGGCGGATGGCCTTCCAGGCACAGCAGGTGTAGGAAAGGACAGAACAGAGCTACTGGGACCTGAGCCTTGCATCCTCCACTGGCTCAAGCAGCCAGGCCAGAGGCTGTGAGCTACAAGGCTCGGGCCAGGGTCCGGGCTGGTACAAAATTCCCCCACAAGAAGCTAGTGGGCACCTCATCAAGGGCTCTTAAACTACATCTTGGGCCTCAGCATCTTCATCGGGGAAGAAGCAGGTCCCCCAAAACATAGTACTGGGTTTGAGCCCTACTTCTGTGCCCTAGCTTTGGGTGGTTAACTTGTGGGGCTTCTGCATGAGCAGCATACAGGTACTATGCCTGGCTCAAACTGTCCCTGGGAAGTCCCCAGACAGCCAGGGACTTTGGCTCATCCCCTGGCTTTAGTTTCTTCATGTTTAGGCCATGTGAAGACCCAGATCTGCATGTTCCGATGGTGGGGTGCAGGGGCTACTGTGCCACCATGTTGCGGAGAACAAGGAAGCTAAGCTATTTGAGGCATAGATCAGCATCCAGAGAGTGTCCACTGAGGTGTGCAGGTTCTAGTACTGGAGCAAAGAACTAGACCAGGGACACATGGAGAGTGATGGAAACAAAGATAGTTTACAAAGGAAAGACACAGGCTAGACTCTGAGAGTGGAAGTAGGCCAGAACGCTGGAAAAGGTTTGAGGTTCAAGGTCCTAGGACAGGAGCATGGGTCTACGTAGTGCTCCCTTCTGCATTTAGAAACCACTGGGCTTTGTGGCCTGTGGTGGGAGGAGTTTCCAGCCTCCTTCTGCCATTGGTTTCTTTGATATGTCAATCTTGATGAACCTTGATGAATCCTAGGATTGTTAGTCACCATGTGGGTGCTAGGAAATGAACCTGGGTCCTCTGGAAGAACAGCCGGTGTTCTTAACTGCTGAGCCATCCCTCCAGCCCCCTGCATGGGATTTAATTTGAAATGAACAGTTTCTGGACTCTCCATGCGTGCGTGTGTGTGTGTGTGCATGTGTGTGTGTGTGTGTGTGTGACAGTGCACATGTAGATGTGCATGGTGTGCATTCATAGTCACATTGCATCCGTAGTCACGTTGCATCCATAGTCACGTCGCATCCGTAGTCACAACAGAAAGCAGAGAGTGCTACTGCTCAGCTCACTTTCTCCATTTTATTCAGTCTAGGATCCCCTGCCCAGAATGGTCTCACCCACAGTTAAAATGGGTCTCCTCTAGCACGCCTTTAATCCCAGCACTGGAAAGGCAGAGGCAGGGGGATCTCTGGGAGTTCAAGGCCAACTGGTCTACAGAGTGAGTTCCAGGCCAGCTTTGGCTACAGGGAGACCCTGTCTCAAAAATACACACACACAAAAAAAAATGGGTCTCCTCTTTTAATGTAACCAACATAATCAAAAAAAATCCCCTATAGGCATGCCCAGAGGACCACCTTCCAGGTGACTAGATTCCATCAAATTGAGGATTAACTCTTGCCATCACAGTCACAGAACATTCTCAGCTACATCCCAATCGATTCATTCTCTTCCAACTTAACACTGGCTGATTTTAAGAGTAGGCTCCCTACCCCCCCCCCCATTATCCCCCACCATGTTCCCAGGGGCTCGTGCTGTTTGTGGCCTTGTGACTTAACTGAAGCATTATCCACAGACCAGTGGCCCTGTGCTGACCACATGGGAGCCCTTGGGGACCCAGTGACAAGGCAGAGCTTCGGCCTGCATTCTACCTGCCTCCTTCCCACTTCCTCCACCCTGACCAACTAGGGGAGAAAGGGATTTGTTTCAGATGGCAATCCCAGGTTGTAGTCTGATACTACAGGGAAGTTGAGGCAGGAACTTAAAAGCCTCACATCCATAATCAAGAGCCGAGAGAGAATCAGCGTGGGCCCTGGCTTATGCTCTGCCGACCTTCTCCACTCTTACACAGTCCAGGGCCCAGCCAGCCTGTAAAGATATGCTGCCAACATTCAGAGTGGCTCTTCCTGTACGAATTAGCAGTTAAGACAATCGCCCATACACATCTTCACAGGACAACTGGATCTAGATAAGTCCTCAAATTGAGACTTTCTTTCCGAGTGATCCTAGGTTGTGGCAAGTTGACATTTAAAACTAATTGGCATAGTCATTAACCCTGAGTCAGATAAAGCCCTGGCCTGATCCTCGTGCCCAGGAAGTTGGTCCATGAACAAGTAAATAGAAGCACAAAGCTGCCATCTGATGCCTCCATGGGCAGATAAAGGGGGATGAGGCTCAGTGTCCAGGCATTTGCTAGTCTAGACCAGGTGCCCAGGAAAGGCTGCTTTGTGTTCACGGGTGATGTTTATTTTTCTACTATTCAATGACAGGACCCAGAACCCCATGCAAAGGGCATTGGAACTGTGGTGGTAGTCTTCAGGAAGGCTTCCAAGAGGAAGGAAGATATTTAAGCCAGAGTCATTTTGGAGACCAGAGATCAAAGCAGTTTAGTCAGGAGCCTGGAGATGCTCCCAAGACCATTGCAGCACCCATCTGCTTTCAGGAAGAGCCCAGTCAGCAAAACTGGGAGAAAGGGGTGACAAGTCATTGACCCCTTTCTTCTAGCTCAGTGCTCTGGAAGCCACAGCCTCCACCCATTCTGACCTGCCCCTTGGTTTTATATCTAAGTTTCTACTTAAACTGCATCAATTTATTACCTGGTGTGTGCAGCTGCGTTGGTGGCACAGTCTCAGTGGCAGCACTGTGAACGAGACTATCTGGTCTGGGAAATCAAAACAACTTGCTATCTGCTGCTTTACGCTAGCCTTTCTTTGAGATAATGTTTCCCAAGTGACCAAACCTTATGTCAGCCACTTATCTGATGCACACAACAGTCCTGAGCAACAGGAAAGTTTGATTTTATCCCCCAGTGTTTAGATGGGGAAACTAAGGTTTCAGTTCAAATGAGGAACTGACCATAGGAGGGAGTGGCAGAGCCAGGGGCTTCCTCATTAGCTATTCTCCGGGGCCCAAGCAGGTGCCTTGGGTTTGCTCTAAACAAGAGCTCACCCTCTCCAAAGTCCCCCAGCCCGTGAAATGCACTGAAGGTGCCTACCGCAGCTCTTGGCAGCATGATCAGCTCACGCTCTGCCCACAGACGGTGAGCAGATCAAACTGGAAGGCACAGAAGCTAACCCATGCCACTGGCAGAGTACGAGCCATGATCCGCATAAGCCAGGTGTCCACACAGCCAGGTGTCCACACAGCCAGGTGTTTGGATCACAGGGGAATCATTTTACAGCTGTGCCCAGCACCCTAGGGTTTAACGCAGCTTGTGCTGATGTGCTTCAACTGTGCTTGAAGCTGCCACTGGTCTTCGAGCATCTGTCAGGCTGCACTGCCTGTGCGCACACTCCTTGCCCACAACAGGAGGAAAGACCCAGATCTAGTCCCACCAGTGACCAGTCCAGGACTTTGAGCACAGGTCTCCCAGCTCTGAACCTTGTCCTGCCCAAGATGAGGTTGAACCTGTTCTATCCAAGGCTGTTGGTGTGCTAGAGTCCCCACACACCAGCTCGGGTAAGCTAGTTAAGCTTTTTTTCCCAACTCCATGTTCATGTCAGCAGCTTAAACTCAGCCACTGTGGAGATGGTTATATCATGGAAATTAGCCAACACCACAGGTCATTTCCTTTCGAGAGTCTATTGTGAACTACTGTGTAAGGCCTATGGCAAACTCCAGTCCTTATGACCATGATGCTAGCCCTGCAGTCCACTGAGAATGCACAGAGGGCTCAGTGTGGTCTGCTAGCAGTGGCAGATCTTGGGGGACGGTGACGGGTCTCGGGGCAGTGGTAGGTCTCAAGCAGTGTTGTGTCTGGGGGCCATGGTGGATCTTGGATTAATGGGATATTAGGCTTGCAGGGCGTCTAACAAAGTCTTCTATGCAAATGGGGAGGGAAGTCCTTCCTGAAGACACGTGTGCATGTAGCAGTAGTGAACCTGTGAATTCAGCGTGATGTGAACTTGATGGTTCAGCAAGCAACCAAGGGTAGCTTCTGGAAAGGGCGAGAAGCCAGGGTCTTCTTGTCACCATGGCCCAGAGCTCTTTCTTGGTTCCTTCTTCCCAACCTGTACTGGGCCATAGGCCCACCAGGAAGCTGACCCTAGAGCCATCAGGGTCCTCACTGTTGAATCATGAGAGTTCTGGAACTTTCTCCTTCCAGGGTGGCCTCCCTTCCCTGGGTGGAGCCTACCTCTCAGGGTCTTCATCCTGGTCTTCTTGCAGGGAAGCCCTACGGGGCCGACGACTTCCTGCCCGTGCTCATGTATGTGCTGGCCCGCAGCAATCTCACCGAGATGCTGCTCAATGTGGAGTACATGATGGAGCTCATGGACCCCGCCCTGCAGCTGGGAGAGGGTGAGTCCCCACCATCCCTAACCCTACCACTGTGTCTCCAGGCCACCCAGGCCCCTTGCCCACTCCCAAGCCGGGTGACCCCACAAGCCCTAGGAACATACATGTTCATGTGCACCCCACGTAGGCTCTACACATGACAAGAAGGACAGAGGGGCTGGGAAGAAAAACATCCCCCTTGCTCATCACCAAGAGCTGGGACAGCGGGAAGTTGGGAAGGACTGGAAGCAAGCTATCCAGACAATGTAGTCAGGGAGGGCACCTGGAGGAGGTGACAACCGAGCTGAGCACTGAAGGGTGAGCAGGAGCCAGTAGATTAAAAAAAAAAAGGAACAGAAGAGCATTCTTCCTGGACAGCACAGCAAGAATTATTGTGTAAACACGTGGGCTAATGCAACAGGCCGTGTCCACACAGCTGTGGCAGGGAGAGATGACCAGTTCCTGGATGGGCTAGCCCCCGGGACTCTAGACCCTGCTTATCAAGTCCTGGCCAGAACCTCTGTCAGTAGACAGAGTAGAAGTTGCTGAAATGTCAGGGGCCCTGCGCTCCTTAGTTAGATGAAGGAGAGGTGTGATTTGCCACCCCCATCCTCAGTTTCCCTTCCCCTCAGGTCCTCCTCCCCACCACTTTCTCAGGCCAAGGCCTCACCCACCCCCTCCACCAAGAATCTCTTGAGATACAGCAGCCCCAGTACAGACAGTGAGGTACCTGCACACGTCCTCCGGGCCGCCAGCATCAAAGGATGGAGCTGGTCTCCCAGGCAGGAGTGTCCCCTTTGGGCTTTGTGGTTCTGGAGAATAGCTCACCCTCTTTGCATCTGGTTGCATCTGGCTATCTCTGGGGTGGAAAGCCTGACGTAAGTGCTTCTTTGAGGTGCTTCGCGGTTCAGGGGAGCAGGAAATGCCATGAACTTTGCTGTGATGTGTAGCATTGGGTTGTGGCTATGGAACCTCTTTGCCCTCTTTAGTTAAATGTTTCCTGCAGTTGGAGCAGCTTGCTTCCTAGGAAGTCCAGGAATTCCCACCTATCTGCCTAGCTACCTTTGTACCATCCTTCCATTCACCTGTTTGCCCATCCACCCACCTATCTGGCCATCCATACATCCATACATCCATCCATACATACATCCACCCATCCATCCATACATTCACTAATCCATCCATCCATCCACCCACCTATCCACTCACCAACCCATCTCTACATACATCTGCCCATCTCTTTACCCATCCCCTCCATATCCAGCCTTCCCTCTATCCACCCGTGTACTCATCAAATCATCAAGGCCAGACACTGGGCTTCAGTGCAGATCAAGACAAGCAAGACTGAAAGAGTCACGAGAATGAGCAAGCACCTTACTCTGCACCCACACTTTGGGCCTCCACTTCCTTGGGGCTTCCTTTTGGGTTTTCCCATGTCCATTGAAGTACCCAGAAGCTAGGGAGATGGACACGGGCCTCCAATCAACACTGACCCATGTCATACTAAGGGAAAAGAACACAAGAAGGTGGAAGGCAGCAAGAGTCATGGTCTATGAACCTAGTCAGTTTCTGTTCCAAAGCCTGAGCACCCTGTTGCCTAGGACACTGCCCTAAGAGTGGTATGAGCCCACCCAATGGTCTCCTAGGAATCGTCACTGTCACTTTAGCACAGTGATCTTAGGGCTGCTACATGCAACCTGTAAAGATTAAAACTTTCCCATGTAAATAAATGGCCATAGGGCTGGGAACCAAATCTTAGAAATGTAGGGAAGAGGGGAGCATGGAATTCTCAGTGGCAGAGTACTAGCCCATTATGTGTACAGTCCTGGGTTCTATCCGCAGCACCAGGGGGTGAAATAACCACAGGTAGAAGATACGAAAGTAAACTGAGAGGGTTTCAATCCTACAAATCAGTACAGCAAGAATCAACAGCTTTAATACGTAAAAGGTTCTTATATACTAACAAGAAAAAGACCAAAACTCCTCTACCATAGGAACCTGGCCAAGGGTCCCTTTTTACTTATTCGATGAAAAGACACTGAGCCTCCAGTTTGCACCAGTGACAGTGTTTTTCGTGGAGTTTCATTCCAGATGGGAGATCAGACCTTGAGAGGGTTAGATAGACAAGCAGACAAGATCACGTCACATCCAGTCTCCTGTGGTCAGTGAGAGAGGCTGGGCAGTAAGGGACCCAGTGAGCCAGGAAAGCCCCGGGGAAACAGCAGTTAGCAGCTTCACTTCACTTGGTTTTCCAAATTTGCCACGTAACTATGTGCAACTGGGGTGACATACCTGGAGAGAAGGCACTTCCAAATCCTGCTGAAAGAGACACCCACCCTGAGACGAGGTCCCAAAGTGCTGGGGACCAGGGGAGGGGAGTGAGAGCAAGGGCTGCGTGCAGGTGTCTAGGCCATGGCCACTCTGCCCCGTACCTGATCCTCCTGCGTCTCCCAGCCTATGCAGTGTGGTATATTTAGCACAGCTCTGGCGGCTGGGTCCCATGGTCTTTCCAACAGGAGAGATCAGGGGCTTCCTGTGCGCTGAAAGCAGGCCTGGTGGGGCTCCACCCTTACTCCCACCTCCCAGAAATCACCTGCCTGAAGCAAATCCAGAATCCAAACCTCTTTCACAAGTGCCCTCATAGACCCCCTCTGCTCAGGCCTCCTCCCCCAGGCTGGCTGACAAGGGCCCTTGTCCAGATAATCTTACCGAAGAGTTTTTCCAATAAATGGATCTACATAGTGGCTGAAAGGTCTCCAAAACTCACAGTGGTGTTTTTCTGCCACCTAGTGGTCATATCCGGAACTGCAGAGTTTCAATCAAAGAAAATGACTAAAATGGCCATGCTGGCTGTGTAGGACTTGTGGGTAAGACCACAGGGACAGAGTTTGGAGTCCCTCCCTACTTCCCCAGAGAGGGCCAGAAGCCTCTAGAATTATGGCCTGAGGTCATGAACTGCCCCGCCTTACCCACGAATGACAATCCTGCCCCTCACACGGATTTCATTTACTTTTCTTTTTTTTTTTTTTTTTTTTTTTTTTTTTTTTTTTTGTTTTTTTTTCCTTTTTTTAAAATTTTATTTATTTTTGTATGTGTATGA
>VZQC01011955.1:2360662-2380975 GCA_009823505.1 Rhizomys pruinosus | reverse complement strand
TGCCGCTGGGCTCAGGAGATCTCAAATCTCAAGAGTCACACAAGCGTGCCTTTAATACCGGCTGGGAGGATAACTCCGCCCCCACAGCCACTAGATCTAATCAAGCCAAAGACCACACCTTTAATCCCAGCTGGGAGGATAACTCCAACCTCACAGCCACAAAGGCCAATCAAACCAAAGACAGCAGGACCAAAGGATCAACAATCAGCTCGCCAAGACACCCAGTTCCTACCTGTCTCCCCCTCTTCCTGCCGCTGGGCTCAGGAGATCTCCTTCATTTACTTTTCACAACACATTATGGGATTTGCAGATGAAGAAACTGAGGCATAGAGAAGCGAGTGGCTGAGCTATGGTGGCCAGGCTGGCTGCTACAGGGAATCCAGCCCTGCCTGTGACTGAGAAATGGAGCATTCTTAACTCCACTGCTTTCTTCATACCACAGGCTAGACCCCCAAGAGGCAGGGTGCGGGGCTGTGCCACCTGAGGATCGAGGATTCTTGCCACAGCAAGAGCAGGAGGCTCCAAGGCAGATTCCTGGCCACTTGGACTTCAAACTTAACTAGAAATGGGGGTCTGGGGGGGCTTTAGTCCTTCTCCCATTAGGGACCAAGCCAATTTCCATGTTACTGTTGACAGACATATTTCAAAGTATCTCTTTGCCCTACCACAGTGAAAAGGTGGGACATCTTCTGGCTATGGTCCCTTTATCTCACCCCCACCCTTTCTGGTCCAGGTGAGGACTTGAGTCATGTTGGCTGTAGAAGTTATAGGAATAAGCAGGCAGTTCACCAGTGTAACGGTTCACCCAGTGTTCATCTAGTGTAACCATTAGGAAGGCTTTGGGTTGCAAATAACTTAGCTACAGCTAAGAATGTTTTGAATCACAACAAGAAAGTGGTCTGTATCTTGTACGAAGGAGTTCAGGGTAGGCAACTGCTAAGAGTGGCAGCTTGCAGCCCTGCTGTCCAGTAATCGTAGACCTGGCTCTTTCGCTCTTCCTTTAGCATTGAACCCATCTTCGACTCTATGCCTATCACCTCTGTTCACAAAACAGCTGCTGTATTCCAGACTCACGTGTATTCCAGGCAAAAGGAAAAGGAACAGGCCAAAATAACTGAGTCCCTTTCTGAAGGCTCTCCTGGAAGTCCGAACAGTTTTCTACATATCCAAAACACAGCCATCCACCTGGTCAGCCCAGCCCAAGGGAGTCTGGGAAATGAGCACTTTTAGTCCAGAGACACTTCCTCAAATAACATTGGAGTGCAGCTAGTTTAAAAGGGGTGTTGTGGCACACTCCTTTAATCCTAGCACTTGGAAGGAAGAGGCAGGTGGATTTGTGAGTTCAAGGCCACCCTGGTCTACATAGTGAGTTCCAGGACAGCTGGGGCTACAGAGAGACCCTGTCTCAAACAAAAAACAAGAAAATGGGGGAAGGGGGGATGATAGATTGGAATGGGTCACGGCAGGCTCAGCCTCATGTCTGAAGTCATGTTCTGGCCTGAACAGCCAGAGAGCAAGGTCAAGGGATCGAGGGAATGGCAAGAAAGCTAGAGACCAGAGAGCAGGAGGGAGGAGTGTCGCATGTGACTTTGACCATGTCACCCTCCCTTTAGGAGATTCGATATCATCCCTTTAAAGTGAAGGGCTTCAACAAGAGAATAAGCCCCCGACAAGCTATGGGTCAGCTAAACATCCCTGTAGAGTGTTGTCTTTTACTTTAAAAGTCCATGTGAACTGTGCACTTTGACTTACCCCAAAGCTTCAGTTAGTTCTGAAAACACTAGAAATTAAGAATAATTTTAAAAAGAGTCTCAAAATGGGCCAAGCATGGTGGTGCACACCTTTAATCCCAGAATTTGGGAGGTAGAGCTCTAGGAATTCTAGTCTACAAAGTGAATTCCGGGCCAGCCTCAGCTACACGGTGAAACCCTGTCTCAAAACAAAACAAAACAAAACAAAAAAGGCCGGGGGCAAGGGAGCAGCGAGATAGCTTCAGAGGGTTAAAGTGCTTGGCGCCAAACCTGATAACCTGAATTCAATTCCTGGGACTCACAGGGGAAGGAGAGAACTGACTCCTACAAGCTGTCCTCCAACCTCAACATGCACATGGCCCCACACACATACACCCAGACAAATAAGTAAAAACATAGCAGCAAAGGGCCAAGGAGGCGGTGCAGTGGGTCCTCTCCTCGCCATGAGGCCACAGCAGTCACCCGTGTCCGGGAAGGTGTTCAACGAGACTACAGCACCGGCACACGCTGCCAGTTCCAGACCAAGTTCCCCGCAGAGCTAGAAAACCGGATTGATAGGCGGCAGTTTGAAGAAACAGTACGAACCCTAAATAGCCTTTATGCAGAAGCAGAGAAGCTTGGGGGCCCAGTCATATCTTGAAGGCTGTTCAGCTTGTTTAACAGCATATACCATCTTCTTATGCATGGAAACTCTGAGAAGGTTCTGAAGAAAGTCTCCAAGCACATTCAAGAACAGAGTGAGAAGATATACACTCCCCAAGGTCTCCTCCTGACAGACCCCATTGAAAGAGTTATTGAAATTACTATCTGTGAAGACACAGGTATGAGCGGTGGAAGATAAAAGATAGAATTAAGGATCCCACTTCCAGATGGGACTTTCATCTACCACTGGCCGATGGCAGAATGTCCCTGCCGCCTCCTCTCCAGGGCATCATTCCCTTGTATCTGCTGCCAGAGCTACGGTGCTGGTGCCGTGTACTCTAAGGACTGACTTCTAAACCCACACTCGGAAGGATTGTTGTGTCTCCAGATCGTGTAGGACTCTGTCATCTTTCAGTTCGTTTCTAAGAAGGAAGCATTTCACTTCTTTAAAATTTTTATTTCTTTTTTATGTGTATGAATGTACTGTCTGCACGTAGGTCTGTGCACCCGTGTCGTGCAATGCCGTGGAGGTCAGAAGAGGACATCGGATTCCCCTGGAACTGGAGTTAAAGACAGTTCTTAGCCACCATGTGGGTGCTGGGAATCGAACCTGGGTCCTCTGCAAGAGCAGTCGGTGCTCTCAACCACTGAGCCATCTCTCCAGCCCCAAAATTTCACTTTTTAATTCAAAACCATTTAAAAAATGCACAGTTACTCAACCCAAGACAAACTTATTTCTTATTAGTTCTTATCATTCCTTGGGCTAGTTTCCTAGCTAGCTTTCAACTTAAGTAATCTTATTCTCCAAATTGGTTTTTTTTTTGGGGGGGGGGTTCATTTGTTTCTTTTTTTAAAAAGCCTTTTCTCCAGGTGTGGCACATTGTGTCTGGGGTTTGTTAGTGCATCTCCTAGATTTCCAAGAACTGCCAGTTTTGCCATGACTCAGATCTTAATTTTTTATTTTATTATTTTTTATGCGTATGAGTGTACTGTCTGCATGTAGGTGGTGCACCCGTGTCATGCAATGCTGTGGAGGTCAGAAGAGGGCATCGGATTCCCCTGGAGTTAAAGATAGTTCTTAGCCGCCACATGGGTGCTGGGAATTGAACCTGGGTCCTCTGCAAGAGCAGTCAGTGCTCTTAACCGCTGAGCCATCTCTCCAGCCCCATGACTCAGATCTTAAGATTTATTTCTACTGTTTAGCTTCTGAAGCTCAAGTTCATTGAAAAATAATGTATAATGTTATTTGTTTTATTATACAGTTATTATTAAAGCAGGTTATTTTCTTTGGATTTTTTTTTTTTTTTTGGTCTTTTTGAGACAGGGTCTCCCTGTAGCTCTGGCTGTCCTGGAACTCACTCTGTAGACCAGGCTGACCCTTGAACTCACAAAGATCCACCTGCCTCTGCCTCCTAAGTGCTAGGATTCTTTGGAAACTTTTATGTTGGTGTACATTACCTCAAAATGTTGGGAAGGTATTATGTGTGTTGCTTATTCGTTACACAGATAAGTAAGCACAATAAGTAGATGCTCAGCCATCAGACACACTTGTTCCTGCTCTGCCCAAATGTGTAATAAGCAGACCCCTCCCTCCCAATGGGGGGAGGGTTCAGACCCTCCTAGCTCAGCCTCTGCACCTTTGGCCCCACAGGTTCCTATTATCTGACCACCACCTATGGGGCCCTGGAGCACATCAAGAACTATGACAAGATCACAGTGACCAGGCAGCTGAGCGTGGAGGTGCAGGACTCCATCCACCGCTGGGAACGCAGGAGGACGCTCAACAAGGCCCGGGCTTCCCGCTCCTCTGTGCAGGTGATTGGGGACATAGTGAGAGGGGACTGTGCACAGATAGCACCCGTCTTACTCATAGCGCTTCCCTAGTGGGGCTCCCATGCCACAGGAAGCCAAGCCCCTGCCTGCCTATGTGTCCAGCCCTGCTCTCTGTGGAACAGTGGGGCTTCCACACCACACTGTGCTTGTCAGCGTTCAGCCCTGCAGGGCCTGGGTGGGCCCAAACTTACCGCCAGGCTGGCATTATTCCACACACTCCAGACTGCATCACATCCAGCCACTCACATATCCAAAAGCAGCACAGCACAGCTGCCTGTCACTCACCCTGTGTCTCCCTCACTTGCCGTCACCTGCTCCTACAGAACAGTGTTTCCCGTGGCCTCCCCCTGAGAAACCTTGCAGAGGAGCCCCCCTCGTCTTCCTCTTTGCTCCCACCATTGCCCCCTCCATCACAGCACCAATCACAGCGTGCTGTAAATCCTCTGTGTACGAAGCTCTCACTTCTGGGAGGACAATGCTTATGGCTCTTGGGTCTCAGGGGCCCCAAGCCCAGGGCCTGGTTGAAAACAGGACTGTGCATATAGGAAATGAAGAGCATTAAGCCAGGAAGCCAGGCAGCATCCAGAGCTGTGCAGAGCCATGCAGACGTCCCCTCTTGGCACCCAGAGCACACCAATCCTGAACCCCACTCCTAGCTCTCAATACAGCCTGTCTGTAACAGATGGAGGAAAGAGGCCTGGATTTGGGACTCAGCTTCTGAATAAGAGTTGTCTTTAATCCATCCTCTTTACTTTGGCAAATTAGTACATAAATAAATCTCTATGATAGACACTCGGACAATATGACATGAGAGGATAAAGTCTTAGATTAGTCAGTTGAAAACAGCAGCTTCCAAAGCTTGCTGTGAGACCCTGAGCCCTCCCTTCCCGACTGCATTTACCGATTCGCACGGGCCCACTGAACCAGAAGTTCTCTCCTCCCTGTCCACATTCAGGCTGCCAAGCTAATGCCCATACTCGCTTCTCTAAGCAACAGCATCTTATAACCAGCTGCGGAGACAAAAGGAACGCTCTGGTTTCAGCTTCTGTCTCTTTCCATGGTGTAAATACCCCCAGTTTGGCCAATTTCAACGTGCACTGCTATACTTGGAGTTGGATGAACACAGGCTTTCCCAAATTGGCATGCATTGGCGTGAATCAACTCCTGCTCCCCACTGCCCCCCACAGAACCCCTATCCCACCTTTTCCCTCCTGGAAGAAACAGAAAACTGCAATGAGGCCCAGAACCAGCATCTTCTAAGCGCTCCGCACCCTGGAATGTGATCAGCATCTTCATCCGCTGTGGCTGAGCCGCCCCTGGATGTTGCCATTCCATCCACAAGGGGGCAGCCCCACATAGTTGCACACAGCCTTCCAGGGAATGGGCAGATCTAGCTCTTTACATGCTAACTCACGGCCATGAAGTCATAACTGTCAGCCTCAGTTTACAGTTGATGCAGCAGAGATCAAGGTCACAGAGCAAGTGGAAACGTATTCAAAGCCAGGAAGGGCTTGGAGCTCATGAGCTAATAAGTATGCAGGAGTTGACCCATGCCCCAGCACTACAGACAGGGCCTCACATGCCGGCACATCCTAAACTCACGCACCTGGATGACAGCCAGTCTGTGGACAGACTGGCCACCAGGGGGCGCACAAGTTCATTCCCAGGACTCAAATGATGAGTTCTGTTTAGGAGTGACAGCTCAATGGCTCAAGGCCCTGGTGAGGCAAGCCTGAGCATCAGAGTTCAATCCCTGGAACCCACATAAAAGGTGAATAGAGAGAAGCAACTCCACAAAGTTGTCCTTACACACACACACACACACACACACACACACACCATGCATACACAGAGAAATTTTTTTTTTGAAAAATGACTGAACCACCCAGAATCAGCCCTGTGGAGAATTGAGACTCAGAGAAGAAAGGGTCACCCAGAAGATTCAGTGGCAGAGTAAGAAGGGAACAAGCTGGGGGCTGGAGAGATGGCCTAGCGGTTAAGAGCGCCGACCGCTCTTACAGAGGACCTGGGTTCGATCCCCAGCATCCACATGGCAGCCGAGAACCGTCTGAAACTCCAGTTCTAGGAGAACTCCAGTTCCAGGGGAATCCGACACCCTCTTCTGACCTCCGCGGCATTGCACGACACGGGTGCACAAACCTACATGCATATAGTACATTCATACACATACAGAAATAAAAAATAAATAAATAAATAAATAAAATTAAAAAGAAAAAGGTGGGGGGACAAGCTTCACAACAGCTCTAGGGCCTGTCCAGAGAAGAGCCTGGGGCCCATACAGGGCAAAGACAGGTCCAAGGTCACTGCACTCCTGACGCTGGCCAGAGCTCCTAAAGCTGGGGTGGGGTGACCCAGGATGCTGCTCAGCCTGGTAGGTGACCTCAAGCCTCTTCCTTCTCGTCTGCAGGACTTCATCTCTGTCTCGTACCTGGAGCCAGAGCAGCAGTCTCGGACGCTGGCCTCGCGGGCGGACACTGTAGCCCAGACACTGTGCGCACAGTGTGCTGAGAAGTTTGAGGTGACCCAGCCCCAAAACTACCGCCTCTTCGTGCTGGTGGATGGGCGCTGCTTCCAGCTGGCTGACGAGGCGCTGCCCCACCAGATCAAGGGCTATCTGCTGCGCAGTGAGCCCAAGCGAGACTTCCACTTCGTGTACAGGCCACTGGATGGTGGCGGCGGCCCCAGCCCGCCCTGCCTGGTGGTGCGGGAGCCCAATTTCCTATGAGATGACCCACATGGCCCTGCGATGGTAGGAGCTCCTGAGACTGGTGGATAGAGGGACAGGAACTAAGCTCTCACAGGTCATTCCCATACACAGCCATACCTATCATCTGAGCACACACATGTGTCCAGTGTGGGTGCCTGTGTCAGGGACACTGGTCTGCCACCCAGTGAGCATGCCCACAGGGCAGAATGTTTGCAAAAATATCGTGAAGCAGTGGCTAAAGGCACTTCCTTGAAGCAGTCATAGCCTGGGGGGAGCATGTTCTTCTTTAGACAGAAAGGGAAACTGAGGCTCAAGAAGGAAAGAGTCTATCTGGCCAGCTGTAGAGAACAAGCCAAACCCTGCTCACACCCAGCTACTGGGGCCATTCACTCTTTCTCCCCACATCCAGTCCTTCCAGACAGGAACCTGAGTTCACTTCCCCAAGACTGGCTGAGGAAGGGGGTCCTGGCCCCAGCTGTTCCCTGAGCCTCAGGATGAAGCTGGGATGTTTTTCACCAAGCCAGGATCTTGGGAACATCTCTGTGTATATGTTCGAGAGACAGCGTCACATCCACCCCACCTCAGAGCCTGCCTTCGGTCCCCAGAGGGCCCACAGTCCACCAGGGTACCTGAACAGCCAGTTTCCCACACCCAGACCTCCAAGGCATCCCAGCTCTGGGATACATGGACAAGTCCAACCTCTGCCCCTAGGGTGATGGATCCAGCACAGGACTGGGGTGGGGTAATAAAGACATGTTTCAATGATAAGTCCTTCTCTGAAGGGTCTGGAGTTCTGCCCACCAGGCCAGGTCCCTGCTGTGTTTCCACAATCTTTGATTCCCACAGTCCCCAGCTCTAAGATAATTTCTAGAACATCTCTTCTACCCTCTGTGACCCCCTCTGACCTTTTCCTGGTAAGCTCTTATACATCCTTCAAAACCCATCTATTTCCAGGCATGATGGCTCATGCCTTTAATCCCAACACTCAAGTGGGTTTCTGTGAGTTTGAAGCCAGCCTAATCTACATAGCAAGTTCCAAGCTAATCAGGGCTACATAGTAAGATCCTGGCTGGTGAGATGGCTCAGTGGTTAAGAGAACCAGCGGCTCTTCTAGAGAGATCCAGGGTTTGGTTTCCAGCATCCACGTAGTGGCTAACAACCATCTGTAACTGCAGCTCTAGGGGCTGGAGAGATGGCTCAGCAGTTAAGAGCACTGGCTGCTCTTGCAGTGTACCTCCCTGGTGGCTAATAACCAGTCTGTAACTCCAGTTCCTGGGGAATCTGACGCCCTCTTCTGACCTCTACGGGCATTGCATGCCACAGGTGCACTTACATACATGTAGGCAATATACTCATAAAGTATACATAAAGTAAAAAGAATATTTTTTAAAAGAAAGGGGGTGGGGAGAGGAGGAAGAGAGGAGGGAAAAAGCAGCAGGCCTACAGGTATCAGCAGTCTCTCATTTCCCTTTCTCCTCAATTCCTGTCACCAATAAGTCTCAGTCTATCTCTCTTTCCCTTCTCCCCCCTCTGTATGCCCATTCTGCATATTTCACATAAACAAAGCTGTATAAATGTATGGTTTTGAGTAACTGGATTTGTTTGATTGGCCAGGTATAGACAAGTCTTTCCTTTTCACTGCTGCATAGTATTTCTCCACACAGACACAGTTGACGTTGATTTCACATGTCTCTGACAAGCCCAACACTGGACCTTGGGTGTAGTGCACTGTGCCAAGGAAAGAATTTGGATGGCCTCAGCCCTGGAACTCACCTTATCCAGAGGCGTGTTCCCTCCCTGCATTGTTCCTGGTGAGGGGCCAGCCCCTGACAGTGCAGCTAGGGATGCCTGACCCACCCACAGAATCCCTGCTTTGGATGAGTTGTTTCTGGGTTATTCAGCCTTTTTTGTCACAGTGGCAAAATATCTCAGAAAACTGAGATTAGTCCTTGGCTTCATAGCTTTAGAGGGTTCGGTCCATGGGTGCTGAGCCCCCGTGTGCTAGGGCAGATGAAGTGGCCAGGAAACAGAGTGGAAAAGATAGGATCGAGTAGAACCTCCCAAGGCGCATCCCCAGTGACATGGCCTAAGGTTTTCAGAACCTCTCCGAAGAATGCTTCCAGCTGGCAACCAAACATTCAGTATACGAGCCCGTGGCCGCAATGACATATTCAAACCATAACAGGTGAGAAGATGGAGAGTTGGAAGAAAGTTCAAAGAAGAGGCCCCCTAGGGTTGGGGCTCTGAAGACCTGACCAGTCAGGCATTCCAGGGCGGGAGAAACACCAAGCAGGCAGGCAGGGGAAGCTACAAGTTTGGAGCTCAGGGGTGGAGAACAGAGAGTGGTGGGAGGGGACACAGGACCCTGAGGCTGCAAACGGTGGGAGGAGGAGGCCCCACCCGGAAGCCAACTATAAACCCTGAAGCCAGAGGCCAGAAACAAATATTTCACTTCACTTATAAATCTTTTATTTTTGTAGAACATCCATTATTGCAAAATAAAATATAAAAGCAATCAAAAATTATATTTTCTAAAAATAATTTTCCCTTCGGGGCTTGCACCCCTCTTAAGTAAAATCATTTTGAAGATTTGAAGAAGTTTCAGCTTCAAATTTCTCAGAACAAATTCTTCCACTGCTTACAGTACCCTAGTGAACTTGCTCCTCAAAGCTGAGCAAAAAAAAAAAACCGACAAGGAGGCAGAAGTTCCTTCTCCACAAAGAGCTTTACGTACCCAAACTAGGTGCTTGGGGAGCAAGCATCTTATGAAGGAGAGGCCTTAGGTGAGGCCTCGGGGTGCCCGACAGCATTCCAGGGGGACCAGGGTGCAGGCGCTGCCTTCTGACTCCACCTTCTGTCTCTGGTCTGAGCACATTCCCACAGGACGGTGTTCACACTTGGAGAAGCAAGAAGCAGCTGTTCAGTAGTGACTGAGGCACACCTTGTCCATGGCCACCTTGATTCTGCAACAGACAGGAAGAGGAATTTGATGAGTTAGGCCAACCCTGAAGGAAGCGAAGCAGATAAAATCCAAGGGCGGACACAAGTTGTTTAGGACAGAGCCGGGAGCCATCTCCATTGTGGATGGAGCCGTTTTGATCCCACTGACAGATGGCCCACGACAAAGCAGGGCTGTGATGGGCAGAATGAAAACTGCTGTCTGTTGAGTAGACTAACAGCAGTGTGCTCCCTTCTCAGAATAATGCCCGTCTTTCTAGTGCCAAGTGCTGTTTACCTATCAATCGGGTATGGCTCCTCACAGAGGTTGGCCAGCACATATAGATGTCTCAAGGCATACTCATACTGCAAGAGAACAAAGAGCCATACGTTAGCATCTCAGCACACAGGCAGCTCAATGGGAGGAACTATACTTTTGCAGTCACAGAGGCAAGGCATCTCAGCCAGGGGTCCTAGGTCTTAGGTCACGAGTCCTCCCTTTTTCTTTTGACAACCTGGTGCTATTTACAGACTATCCCCAGGGAATGAGGTACACACGCAAAGGCTGCAGCCAACCCCACGGGCTAGCGGGCCTCCTGAAGCTGCTCTCAGTCTGAGGGTCGGAGCGCCAACCTCAGAGAGAACTGCCAGTGGCCCTGTCCCCATTCGCGGGGCTCACTGCCTTTTGATTCTGGGAACCTCACTCTGAAAGACACATGGGAAGGACACGGGTGGCATAGCACTGCCAAACTGGATGACACGATTTCAAACTTAAGAAAATGTCAGGGAACCTGAGAGCATGAGGAATGTGGGGGAAGAGAAGATTCCCAGGGAGTCCGATCAGAGGGGCGAGGACCAGAGCGCAGCCACCTCTAAGAGAAGATTCCCAGGGAGTCCGATCAGAGGGGCGAGGACCAGAGCGCAGCCACCTCTAAGAGAAGATTCCCAGGGAGTCCGATCAGAGGGGCGAGGACCAGAGCGCAGCCACCTCTGCACATCCTCCCCTGCAGATAGCAGGTACCCAAGCAGAGCATGGCTGAATCCCAATATGTTAGCTGTCAAAGCAGGCCTTGGACAGGGCTGGGTCTGCGGGCCACAGGCAACTTGTCTGCCTTTCTCCAGCAGGATCTAAGCATCCTTTAGTAAGCACAGGATTTTTTTTAGGGAACAGGTAACTAACACTCTTCCCTCGCCATGGGCCAGAGTGTGACTTCAGTGACACATCTTGGGGAAGACAGCAGCAGGGAGAAGCCACATGCAGCGGATGGGAGGTGAGAGTTGAGGCTCCATTATAAGAAGCAAGCACCCTCCAAACTACGACTCTGGTAGACTCTCGGGGGCTAAGACACGATCAGGGAACCTGGGCATCCAGTTTCCCTAAGGCCTAGATGAGCCTTCTACAAGGCGTGGCACACGCCTTTAATACTAGCACTTGGGAAGCAGAGGCAGGTGGATCTTTGTGAGTTCAAGGACCGCCTGGTCTATACAGTGAGCTCCAGGCCAGCTGGGACTAAAGGGAGACCCTGTATCAAAAATAGAAAAAAAAAAGGGGGGGGGACAATGCTTCTAATTTAGCTTTTGGTTCCGATGGGGGAGGCTTGAGGACCTTGTTGCTCACCGTGGAAGAGTGCCAGTTAAAGCAGTGCGTGCGGAAGTGGGTCACAGCCTCCTGGTAGCAGTCATGTGCTGTGAGGGGGGCTCTCTCTGACAGAAGCTTCTCAGCCACATCCCCAAAGCCTGCCAGCAAGGAGACAATCTTGTGCACCGACTTCTCAATGATGTGCCTGGCCTGGGAAGAAAGACAGCATTTCAAAATACGTCTGTTTTAATGGACTCTCCCTGGGTCCTAATAAAAAGCATATTTAAAGGCTTGTCCTCACGGTCCCCAGTCCCCCTCCCGGTGAGCTAAAGTAGAAGCCAATTAAATCCATTTGAGAAAAATCAAGTTTGTGCTCAGCTCCTGTGATACTGGAAAGGCCAGGTCTTCTTGCGTCTTCTGCACTGAGAGCACTGGTCGTGCCCACACCTGAAGGGCAGCATGCACCTGTTCTGAAGGTTGTAGAGCCCACCTCTGAAGCAGACTGCTATCCTCCAAATGATGCTGTGAGCCTGCAGCATGTCTGCCTGCTCGGGGAACCATCCCTGGTTGCACAGAGGGTCCCACGTTCCTCCAAGAGGTAATCCACAGCACCATGAAGAAGACACTGCAGTACCTGCACCTGACTTCTCCACTGAGGACTCTGACCCACCCAGAATGTTTCCTTCATTGCTGAGTTCTACACATTCATGACCCACTATCCACTGGATCCACGTGCAGACAGAACAGAGTGTCCCCAGAATTCTATGAGTCCTGTAAAGTCTACCCCGGAATCTCTCATGCCTCCACCAAAACCACAGAGCCTCTCAGAGTAAACAGAGCAGCAGTGCAGGTTCCTGCACTGATGCTGGACATGGAGGGTGTAAAAATCCACTCTTCTCACCAAACTGCTTTTGTTTTGAAAAATGGTTATTTTTTTCAGAAAATATACATAAATACAAATTTAGCTCCTTATGGTTATTTCTGAATGGGTTAAATCTTTTTCAGTCTCAATTTTCTTTCTCTTTTTTTAGTAATTATTTTACATTAAAATGTAACAATGCAACAGTTACCAGGAAAGCTGAATCCCATAAGAAGCACATTTACACAACTGTCCAAGCCAACACAGGGAAATGTTGGTTCCATTTCTGTGACTACCAAAAGGATAAGTCCGAAATGCCCTTCAGTGTCATTATTTCTCTGGAGACAAGGTCTCATGTAGCCCAAGCTGGCTTCAGATGCACTGTGTAGCCAGATGGTGACCTTGACTCCTGATCTTCCTCCTACCACCTCCCAAATGTCAGCATTACAGGCACTTGACCCAACACCCAGATCATTTTAACTCTGAATGCCGAATCAACAGACATAACCGACCACAGACAAAAGCTCCCTGGGATCAGTAAGTAAGGAGTATAAAGTGGCAAGATTAGCGGGCACAAAGACAGCTATTTCCTGTTAGACACAAGTTAAAAAGCAACTCCTGGCTAATCAGGTGGTTGCACATGGGGTAATATAGAGTTAGGCATTTAAAATAAACCATAGCTGGGCGTGGTGGTCGATGCCTTTAATCCCAGCACTCGGGAGGCAGAGGCAAGTGGATCTCTGTGAGTTCAACGCCAGCCTGGTCTACATAGCAAGTTCCAGGACAGGTGGGGCTACAGGGAGACCCTGTCTCAAAAAGATAAAAATAAATAAACCATGGAGGCCGGGAAGGTAGCTCCGTGGGTATAGTGCTTGCCTGGCATGCACGAAACCCTGGTACAATTCCTCCTCCCCAGAACCACTGAAACTGGGTGTAATGGAGCGTGTCTGCGACCCCAGCACTCAGAAGGGAGAGGCAGGAAGATAAGAAGTTCAAAGTCACCCTCTGCCACACAGCAAGTTGGAGGTGGCCAGCCTGGGATATATAAGATCCTGCTTGGAAAAATAAATAAAATAAAATAATAAGTTAAATAAAAAAAATAAATAAATAAATAAACATGGACTTTTTAATCTTTTCTAGAAAATCTGTATTTCAGGGCATCCATTAATGTCTAATGCTGACTGGGAAATGGGCATTAACACAGTGGCTTTGCTGGAAGAGACAGGCCACCCTGGTGCCCGACACTGTTGAGAGTACACAGCTGACCAGAGAGACAGTCCTCCAGTTCCATCAACCAGCTCCTGAGCACAGGTCCCGTGGTCTATGGTCCTGAAGGCAGAGCCAGCAGTTTCGGGAGATGCTTCAGGCTGTGTCCAGGAGTGCTCAGACAGCAGAATAATTTTGTAGATTGGATTTGTAAAAAACAAACATGATTCTAATGAGTCAACAGGAAGCAAAACAAAAATTGTCTCCTAAGCATCAAGACAAGGGAGGGAACCCACCACTTGTCAGGACTTCCTGGCAGGGGGCTGGGGAGCACGCCCCCAGTCCTTGGCTTCCTGCTGAAGTCAAGGTCGGTTTATGATAAGAATGAAGACAAGCCCTGCTCCACTCCTTGCTTTGCCCTCTACAGCACAGAGGCTAGGCTCCTGGTCAGGGGGCACACCATCTACTAGTCTGGAGGCAGGGACCTCACGCACACACCGCAGCCCGCCTCAGCTGCTCCATCCCCTAGAAAGAGTCCCTTTTGCCACTCCTTACATCCAGAAGCCGCTGGATCTGCCCCACGAGATACTGGGATTGCCTCAGATCATTGGTCTTCATCAGCTGCCGTTTCATGATGGCCAGGGGCACCTCGGGGCTTGGGGTGAGGTCAAGGTGTGTGACTGGAGGCAGAGAGATGGGAGAACTGGCTCTGTGCTTCATACCCTGAAACTGCATCAGTTTCATGGCAGAGATCGACTAGAGAGAGAGAGAGAGAGAGAGAGAGAGAGAGAGAATAAATATGATGTGACTTCGGTGAGAAAGGTAGCTTTGTCAAACATGCCCTGACTGGGCTCCTCTGTGGGAGGCTCATGGTTCACTCTAGGGCCCCAGTCACAGCCTGAAAACATGTGGTCAGCCCTGGTTGTAGGCAAGCTGACACACTTATACACCTGAAATCCGCCACTGACAAACTTAAAAGCCTCCCAACATGCTTTGCAGCAGACAGCTTCCCTTTACATGTGAAGGTAATTGCAGATCAGTAGTCAAGCAAGGCTTGGACCAACTGTTTTAACCTTGACAACCCTGGACATCCTTATCCGCCCTGCTTTCCTGAGTGTCCCCAATGACAGCAGGAGGAAGGTGCCAGGCATCTGTCCTGGCTAATGCTGAGGTCTGAGTCTCGTGAGAATGGCAGAGCTAGAGCCGCAGAGACCAGGCTGACGTGGCCTCAGAGGGTTCCCTTCTGCAGACAAAGCCTCTTCAAACTTATTATCTGACCATCTCAGTCCCCGCTGGACAGAGTTGACAGTGGTGTATGGGAGACTAGCCTCCAACTTTTAGCTACAGAGGAAAACTAATGTCCTGCAGTTTGGCACAAGACATAGATCATGAGAGATGCAAGGTACAGGGTTCTATGGGGCAGAGCCATGAAACCCGTCAGGGATGTTTTCGGTCTCCATAACCTCTCATGCAGCCTTGTAGGTAGAAAGAGGTCACCTGTGGCTACATTGTGCTAAATTACCTGCTTGCCTGTTTACACTGAAACCTGGCCCTAGGCGAGGTTTGCCTGCATTAGCAAACCAGAGACAGCCCTGGGATTAAGATTCTAACAAGTACTCGTGATATTTACATAACATGAGGCAGGGTGTCTGAAAGCAGGCCCTGAAATATGACCTCTCTCTGGATATAAAAACAGAATGCTGTGGACAAATAGACGGGTTCTTTTCACCATCAGACAGGAACCTCCAGTCCCTTATTATTCCACGTGTATTTAGCCCATCAGTCTTGAGTGGTGTTTGCTAGCAGAATTTGGCTGGGGAGGAACAATCAGATGCCAGCCTAGGAAGTCAGTGAGTGCCATCAGCACCATCACTGGTGTGTGGTGAGTGTGTGCCAGTGGAATTTAGGCTGCAGAAGACTAATCAAGACACAGCCTGGTGTAGATGTTAGATGGTATCGGTGATCTAGGGACAGGTCATCAGCCTTTGGCCCTAAGGTTTAAGGATAGCCACCGACAGCTGCCTCGCATCCTTTTTTCTTTTCGGTTAATCCAGTGGACGAAGTCTGTGCATCAGCCTCCAAGTGTGGCAGAGTGTGGTGTACCTTCTCTGGTACACCTGGCTACCTTGCAGGCAAGGGTCCAGACAAAGGAGGACACAGGTCTGGAGAACTTAGGCATGTGCCCATGTCTGCAAGTGGGAACCTAGGCAGGTCTGGCTCCTGAGCCTGAGACCCTGGGACAGAGGCTGTGTGAGGTAGGGCCATTCCTCCGCCATGCCCCCGCCATGCCCCCGCCATGCCCCCGCCATGCCCCCGCCATGCCCCCGCCATTCCTCCGCCCCCGCCATTCCTCCGCCCCCGCCATTCCCCCGCCATTCCCCCGCCATTCCCCCGCCATTCCCCCGCCATTCCCCCGCCATTCCCCCGCCATTCCCCCGCCATTCCCCCGCCATTCCTCCACCCCCGCCATTCCTCCGCCCCCGCCATGCCCCGCCATTCCCCCGCCATTTCCCCGCCATTTCCCCGCCATTCCTCCACCAATTCCCCACCAAGAGACAAACAGGAGTCCGCCTGGGGCCCGAGACTAGGAGCACAAGCAGGAGGTCCCACTCACCTTGTTTCCATACTGCATGACGTGGCTGGTGTTGGTGTGCGACTTCACCAGCTGGTACTGCTTGTGGAGGGTCTCCTTGGTCAGATCCTCCTGCAAGAGGGAGAACACGGAGCCCTTCAAAAGCCCGAGAGCTAACCTGTAGCAGGCCGGCTGGCTCCCACCAAGGACTCACCACGTCCGAGTCCTCCATCCAGTTGACGCTGTACCAGTCGCCCAGGTACGTGCCCCTCTTCTCATCGTAGTAACAGGCATAGGATGACTCATCCGGGTTGGCAGCCGTAGTTGCATAAACTACGAATAATTAAAGGTATTGCTGAGCCATAATTTACTCCCTGCTTTGGACTATACGTGAACCTGGAGTCCCTCTTTCTCCCCTAGGGACTTCAAAGTGACACTGAACTCAGCACAGGGATGGCAGTGGATGTAGCTGGCTAGCTCCATCCACTCAAAACAACTTCTCTCAAATGTGGAAGAAAGAGGACCTTTACTAAAGGACTCTTGTTATAAGCAAACACATGCGTGCTTAGGACACCATGCTCCTGGTGGAGCAAGGGAAGCCGGAGCTGGCCACAGGCATATCCCCGGTCTGCACACCAGCCTGTTCAGCACCTACCATCGATGTCCTGAGGCAGGTGGTTCATCATGGAGCCAGACTCACATGCTTCAATATAGAACACCATCTGGGAGGCAAACAGGACAGGTGAGTCCCCACGGCCAGCACCCACCACTGGGCTGTTCCTCCTTCCATCCCAGCCTGCTATCCTTCACTTTGGATTTGGGAAGTCATTACTGGTGTTAAGACGCTGCTGCCCGAGGCTAAGGAAGCCATTGGACAAGAAATCAAATTTCTTCATCGGAATAAAGTGATCTATGAGTTGGCAAGATACAGGAAGATACGCTGGGCATGGTGGTGCACGCCTTTAATCCTAGCACTCGGGAGGCAGAGGCAGGAGGATCTTTGTGAGTTCAAGGCCAGCCTGGACTACAGAGTGAGTTCCAGGACAACTGGGGCTGCAGGGAGACCCTGTCTTGAAAAGACAGAAAAAAAAGATACGGGAAGATAGAACTGTGTGATGCTGAGAAAACAGTTCTGGTGTCTGATAGAGGGAAGCTCAAGAAAGCAACACCACAAGGCACCATCTTTCTGCATTAACATCACGTTCACCCTGCCCTATACAGCTTCTACAGAGGGTGCGGAGGAAAGAGCCAAAATGGACAAAAAAGAAGATGGTGGGTATTCTTCCTCTACTGTCCCAAACTGGGGGCAGTTCCCAGGAATAGTATTCCTCACATGGGGTCTCCACACCTGTAGGAAATAATTCATGGCCCTTCTCTAGATCTGCTAGGTCCAAGCTAAGGATAAGGTCCACACTGTGTGTCTAAGATTCTGACTGAATAGCTAAAGCCCTCAAATTACAAAGGGTTAGTCCTGGGACACCACAGGTCAAAGCTGACCAGATGGAACTCTTTCTAGAAAGCCCAGCCACGCTGTCAGGGAGGCAGCTATGCCACTGTGGACTCCACTTCTAAGCCACCTTCTCTGGCTCCTCCCCCAAGGCCACCAGGGGCTGACATTACCTTCCGGTACATTTTGTGTTCATACATGTAGCGGATGGTCTTGTTCAGGTCCTTGACATGAAGCTTAAAGGTAAAAACAGACATTCAGACAGACACACCAAGAGAAGCCACTGCCACAGGAACTGCCAACACTTCATAAAGTCCTTCTCCCAGTGCTCGGATACCCATGGTGGGCTGGCAAGATGGCTCAGTGGTTCAATCCCCCAAAACCACGTGGTAAAAGAAGAGAACTGACACTTACAAGCTGTCCTCTGGCTTCCACACATGGACTGTCCCATGTGCTCATCTCAGCATACACAACAAACAAACAAATTCTTCTGGCCTACACGAGCATTGCACACATGTGGTGCACATATATAGATATAGGCAAAACACCCATCAATATAAAAAATAAATCAAAATTTTAAAAATAATTTTAAGTAACAGCGGTGATCAGTAAAGCTCCAGAATGTCATCTCACTGTTCCATTCATATTTTTTTCTCTTTTTCACATGTTTCTCTCTGATGAACTGACCATTACATTTGCAAATTTCTGAAATGGCCAACAGACCATAGAGAGACATTTCTTTAGGCACCTGCTTGAAACCAACAGCGTCAACAAACTGTTGGTCTTGATTCAGGGCCACCAATCCTAAATGCATAAAGATAAAGATAATAAGCTTCTTCATGCATAACTTTATCCACAGCATTCAGAAACTTTCTTGTATCGTGTCTACTGAGATGTATTTACCCCTGAAACAGAGACTGACCCTGTGGCAGGAAGAGAAACAGCTGGGGAAAACAACTTTCCCTGCAACCCTTGTCCCCCACCACCCACCTGCAGGGCATCAAAAAACACACGCTACAGGTTTAATTCCAAATTTGTCTGTAAAATGCTAAGAAGGGGCCATTGAGTTGGCTCAGTGGGCAAAGGTGCTTGCTGCCAAGCCTGATCACCTGAGTTCAATCCCCAGAACCTCCGAGCTGGAGGAAGAGAACTGATTCTCAAAAGTTGTCCTCTGACTGCCACATATATGATGTGGTATGTGTGTGCATGTTTGCACATAGACCTGAACACAAAATAAATAAATGTAGGGGCTGGGCTAGAGAGATGGCCTAGAGGTTAAGAGCGCCAACTGCTCTTGCAGAGGGCCCAGGTTCGATTCCCAGCACCTATATAGCGGCTGAGGGCCATCTTTAACTCCAGTTCCAGGGGAATCCAACATCCTCTTCTGACATCCGCAGCATTGCACGACACGGGTGCACCAATCTACATGCAGACAGTATATTCATACACATAAAAAAATAAATAAAATTTAAATAAATAAATAAATGTAGGGGGCTTGAGAGATGGCTCAGTACTTCAGAGAAGTACTCAGTTAAGAGTACTTGTTGCTCTTCCAGAGGAGACGAGTTCCATTCCCAGCACCCATTTTGGGTGATTCAAAGCCACCTGTAACTCCAATTTCAGAGGATCTGATGCCCTCTTCTGACCTCTATAATACCTATACACATGTGCGCACGCACACACACAAATAAAAGTAAAATGAATTTTCAAATATATAAAAAGTAAATGTAAATAAACTGCTTTGCTGTTAAGAAAAATTGGTAGGAGAATGGTTAGATCACTTGACTAACACACACAGGGCCCTGCATTCAATTTCCGCTACCAAAAAAAAAGCAAACACCATAAAGACCCAGTGGTAAGCAGAACTCACATCATCACTAGGAAACACCAGGACTCCGGTAGCTCCATGGTCAGTGAAGTAAACGAACACATGATCCTGGGGGCCACTGATAAGACAGAAGAGGACAGTGAGCCAGAGAACCCACAACTTCCCATTCTGTTTCTTTCAATGCCAGCACTCAGGAGACAGGCAAGTAGATCTCTTTGCGTTTGAGTTCAAAGACAACCTGGACTACATAGAGAGTTCCAGGCCAGAGCCACACGGTGAAAGTCTGTCTCTAAAAAAAAAAATTCTTAAGAATAAGCTTTTAAGAATAAGCTTGTGGATTGTAGTTATCCAACAAGGGTCAAGGAAGAACCCTGGGAGGGGCCTCCTCCTGCTGGCCATCCAGGGACAATTCTGTTCTTGTTCCTTGTTTGTTTTGAGACTGGGTCTTCCTGTAGCCCCAGCTGGCCTGGAACTTGCTATGTAGACCACACTGACTCCATCTCATAGAGATCCACCTACCTCGGCCTCCAGAATGCTAGAATTAAAGGCATCCACCACCATACCCAGCACAAGGGTATTCTAAACCACAAGTTCCATCTCAGAGCTTCAAGTCTCTGAGCAATGGTTGGAAATGGAGAGGGACCTTTGCTGAGTGGCCCATCCCATAGCCGGGTCTGACTCAGACAGTGGGGTCCTTGGCAATTGGGCCTCATCCCAGGCAACCACAGTCTTCAAACTACCCATTCCCACATGAGTAACGGAGTCAAGACTTAGGACAAGCAGTCTTGCTACCACCCAAGGGGCTACCCACCTCCCCAGCACTCCCTCTTGGAGGAGACTGCTTAGGATTGCAGAGATGCTCAGTTCAGTTGGAGCCAATATGTTCACCCTGCATAGGCTTCTCTAAGTCACAAGAATATATATATATATA
>VZQC01011955.1:2326942-2359675 GCA_009823505.1 Rhizomys pruinosus | reverse complement strand
TTTTTTTTTTCTTTTTGGTCAACTATATTATGTTTGCATTTGAGGGGGCTGGAGAGATGGCTTGGTGGTTAAGAGCACTGGCTGCTCTTACAGAAAACCTGGTTTTGGTTCCCAGTACCCACAGAGGAGCTAACAACAGTTTGTAACTCCAGTTCCAGGGGATTAGATAGCCTCTTCTGGCCTCTGCAAGCACTGCATACATATGGTCACTTACATACATGCAGGCAAAATACTCATATACATAAAATAAAAACTAAAAAAAAATTTTAATTTACATTTCAATCTAAGAGAAAAAAATTAAATAAAACTGAATGTCAATTTATTTTTTATATATTTTCTATTGTTATTAAACTTTTTCATACATCATACATCATTTCTCATTTAGACTCATTTCCCTTTCCATGGAATGTCAATTTATACAAAATCAATAAACTAAAGGAATTTAAATATTTAGGGGAGGAATATATTATAATAATAAGTTTTTTAAAACCTGTGCCAGAAAAATCTTGATGTACTTTTCACTAAATATAGGCTAAAAAAACAGACTTTCTTTTCTTTTCTTTTTTTTTTTTTTTTTTGGTCTTTTCGAGACAGGGTCTCCTGTAGCCCCAGCTGTCCGAACTCACTCTGTAGACCAGGCTGGCCTTGAACTCACAAAGATCCTCCTGCCTCTGCGTCCCAAGTGCTGGGATTAAAGGCATGAGCTACCACACCTGATTTTTTTTTGGCTTTTTGAGATGGTCTACCTGTAGCCCCAACTGGCCTGGAACTTTCTATGGAGACCAGGCTGGCCTTGAACTCAGAGTTCCTCCTGCCTCTGCCTCCCGAGTGCTAGGATGAAAGGCGTGCCCCACCATGCCCAGCTAAGAAGCCAGATTTCTCAAAAAAGATCACAGATAATCTACAATTAGATGAATAGTGGTACTTCAGGAAAATCTGGCTGTTACTAAGGGAAATGTAATATCAGGTTCAAACTATGCAAAGACTAGAGACTGAATAGAGTAGTAGACTGTAACTTGTTTTGAATAATTTCCTTTTTTCCCCCGTCACTTTCAAAACTCTCATAATTAACTGGACCTGGTGGCATGTGCCTACGGTCCCAGCTACTTGGGAAGACGAGGCAGGAAGATTGAATGAAGGAATCTAGGAGTTCGAGGCCAGACTGAAGAAAATCGACTCCATCTTAATAAAAAATTTTAAAAAACAATAAATGGGCTGGGTGAGACACCCTGGCCACATCCCCAACGATCTCTCCCCCTATTTATTTCACAAGCACAAATCTTAACACAAACCTAAAACACAGGCTAGAATAGAAATAGCCAGGCTCTGATTCTAGAAACACAAGGAAGGGGGGGGGTTATCAATGAAACAAAAACCAAAGCCACTGGAAATGCCCTCACCTCTCCAGTGTAGTCCTTCGGGACCCCTTTGTACACATCTGTGCCATTGGGCCTGTTGATCACAATGCCTGGGGTCGGGTTGCTGAAAATGAAAGGCCACAGGTCAAGCATCAGGAGGTCTCCCTTCCAAATGTACCATTATGTGTAATGTGAAAAACCAGCAGAAGGCTGTGCTGTTAAAGGTGTTTCTTGTCCTACGCTTGGTCACCAGTGTGTGTGGTTTTAGAAGGTGCGGATCTCAGGTCTCAATCCAAGTGCTCTTTGAGGAGCGTGGAGGGACAAGACTCCCAAAACCCAGGAGAGGAACCGAAACACAGGTGTCCGGCGCCAGGTGGGAAGCAAAGAATCTTGGGGGCAAGATCACCCAGGATTGCTTGAGCAAAACTGCTCTCAGAAAATGACAGGCCACAAGGCAAAACAGTACACTGGAGCTCAGGCCCAGAATCGGGAGGGATTCAGCTAGAGCCCGGGTGTGACCTCAGTACAGAGCAGCAGTCCTCTAGGGACCTCAGGAGAGCACCTGGGAGCAGCGCAGCCAGGAATTTCTTAGCTTTACCTTTTCTCAGTTCCTCAAAGAACTCTGGAAAAGTGGGCAAGGAACCATTTCATAAAATTAAATTCCGGGGCTAGAGAGATAGCCTAGCGGTTAAGAGCACCGACTGCTCTTGCAGAGAACCGGGGCTCGATCCCCAGCACCCATGTGGCGGCTAAGAACCGTCTGTAACTCCAATTCCAGGAGAACTCCAGTTCCAGGGGAATCCGACACCCTCTTCTAACCTCCGCGGCATTGCACGACACGGGTGCACAAACCTACATGCAGACAATACATTCATACACATACAAAAATAAATAAAATTAAAAAAAAAATTAAATTCCAAGCCGTAACAGTGAACAGATTCAGAAGGCAGTGCTGTACGAGGCCCCGCACAGATCAGTGCCTTCTACAGGCAGGTGACTTGGGCTGGGGGTGAAGAATGGGCTGGCTCCACCGATGCAGCTCCCCACCATGAGAAGGGCCTTCTGCTTTAGCCTCTCATTTCCTGTCTCCTCCATCTCCAGAAGCCCCAACAACATGTTCAGATCCCTGTGACCTTTTAACTGTGGCCACTCTTCTTCCCACGATGAGCTACTGTCCTATGGAGCCCCAGGAGGCTAGACGTGCTGCTGTTTTTAAACTTGGTTTCCAGGCCAAGTTCCAAGCATTCCCTACTTACTCTTCAGAGTTGGCGATGTCGTCATACATCATGACAATGATCTGCTCATCAGGAATCCCATTTCGGTGAATGATCTGGTAGGCGTGGCATGCATCTGCCTAGACAAAAAAAGAGATTCTATCAGCTTTCAGATTTTTCAAGGGAAGAAGCCCATTTAAGGGTACTTTTTTTTTTTTTTTTTGAGACAGGGTCTCCCTATAGCCCCAGCTAGCCTGGAACTCACTCTGCAGACCAGGCTGGCATTGAACTCACAGAGATCCGCCTGCCTCTGCCTCCCAAGTGCTAGGATTAAAGGCGTGTGCCACCACACTTGGCTTAAAGACGGTTCTTAGCCACTACATGGGTGCTGGGAATCAAACCTGGGTCCTCTGCTAGAGCAGTTGGCGCTCTTAACCACTGAGCCATTTCTCCAGCCCTGAGGGTACTTTCTATGTCAACAGAAGGCTTGCTGTGACTTGTTCTCTAATGGTCAAGGTTTTTAAATAATTTTCTGGGGGGTATTTTTTAAAGACTTTTTAATTATTATTTTATGTGCTAGAGTGTATGGTCTGCATGTAGGTTGGTGCACCCATGTAGTGCAATGCTGCAGAGATCAGAAGAGGGCATCAGATTCCCCTGGAACTGGAGTTAAAGATGGTTCTTAGCTGCCATGTGGGTTATGGGAATTGAACCCGGGTCCTCTGCAAGAGCAGTCGGTGCTCTTAACCGCTGAGCCATCTCTCTAGCCCCTTTTTGTGGTGTTTTTGAGACAGGGTCTCCCTTTAGTCCCAGGTGGCCTGGAGCTATGTAGACCAGGCTGGCCTTAAACTCACAGAGACCTGTCTGCCTCTGCATCCCGAGTACTGGGATTAAAGGCGTGCGCCACCACGCCCGGCTAAATGATTATTTTTAAGAAACATTCACGCTACAGGGAGACCCTGTCTCAAAAAAGACAAAAAAAAAATAATAATAATAATAAAAAAAAAAATAAAAAACATTCACTTATGTTTTTTTATTTTAATTTTATAAGATCTCTACCCACATTGGCCACATGTCTATCCATTAGGAAAGCAGAGCTTCCATGGAGTACACAGGTCGGCATAGGTGTGCATGTACATACACACAGGCATATGTGTACAAACACACGAAGGCACAGGGCTCAGAAGTTAAGACCACTGGCTGATCTTGCGGAGGACCCAGGTTGGGTTCCCAGCACGAAATGGTGGCTAACAACCATCCACAACTCCAGTTCCAGGTGATCCAACACACTCTTCTGACCTCCACAAATTTGCATGCATGTGGCGCACTTACACACATGCAAGCAAAGCACTCATACACATAAAATTAAAAAATATAATTAAAAACTTGTTTAAATAGTTCAAGGCCAGCCTAGGCTCATGAGACTACTATCTCGAAAAAAAAAAAAAAAAAGCACAACTGAGAAATTGGAATAAGAAACATTTTCTTTAATGTTTCAAAAAATAACAGTTGCCAGGCATGGTGGTGGACGCCTTTAATTCCAGCACTTGGGAGGCAGAGGTAGTCAGATCTCTGTGAGTTCAAGGCTAGCCTGGTCTGTACAGTGAGTTCCAGGCTAGCTGGGGTTACAGGGAGACCCTGTCTCAAAAAGACCAAATAATAATAATGATGATGATGATGATGATGATGATGATGATGGCTGAAAATATAGCTCAGTTGGCAGAGTGCTTGTGTAGCATGCAAGAAGTCCTGGGTTCTAGTCCCAGTACCACACAAACTGAGCATGGTGTCGCATAACTATAATCCCAGTATTGGGGAGGTAAAGGCAGGCAGGTAGAGCGGAAGGTCATCATCCTTCATGGCTACATAGAGACTCTGAAGCCGGCCTGGGCAACAGGAAATCCTATCTAAAATATTTAAATGATTATTGTTATCGTCAATCTTAGAGAGAATGCAATTCTTTGCCCAGAGGGTGATCCCTACTTCCCTGTTTCACAAGGGGCACTTATCTCCACACTCCTGAGTACAGGAGCGAAAATGGCTAGCTTTTTGCTAAGTGTCTTTCCAGGAACAGGAACCTAAGTAAACAGAGAAAGGGGAGTGTGGCTAATGTCCCTCAGGCAGACACAGCCACTGCACACAGACACGGCCACCCCTGAGGGGACTAAGAAAACAAGACTCATCATTCACCACGCCAGGCACTGCATAAAGATGCGCAGGCAGATGGACTTGAACAATGGTGGTTCACACCCACCCTCTGCGCACTGTACAGGGACTCAGCGCTCAGCGCTCAGGTGTTGCTGGACAAACAGACAGCTAAGTAAATGGGAAACCAAGCCATCTGCCTTCTATCTGCCACCCTGCACTAACCTGACCCTGAATGACTTCAGGTACCTCATCACCTGGGTCCTCAGTCCTTCTAGCAGGTGAGAAAGGTCACCACCCCCATCTTACAGTTGCAGTGGAGGGACAGGAAGGGACCCACCCATACTAGGCTCCCCAGAGAGGAACCAAGTATTCTGATGCCAGAACTTGAACAGAGGCAACTGGGAAATACATAAAAAGCCCAAGGAGAAGGGGAACGAAGAGAGTCTACAGAGAGATCTTTTCTTTTTCTTTTTAAAAAAAATAGTTTATTATTTTTAATTTATTTTATGTGTATGAGTGTATTACATGCATACATGTCAAGTGCACCTGTGTCGTGCAATGCCCACATAGATCAGAAGAGGTCATTGGATTCCCTGGAACTGGAGTTATGGTTGTTAGCTGCCCTGTGGGTACTGGAAATTGAACCCGGGTCCTTTGCAAGAGCGACCTGTGCTCTTAACTGCTGAGCCATCTCTACAGTCCCCTATTTTTCTTTTTGATTTACTTTCATTTTATGTGTATGAGTGTATTACATGCATACATGTCAAGTACACCAGTGTCATGCAGCGCCTACAGAGCCCAGAGGAAGGTGTCAGAGCCCCTGGAACTGGAGTTACAAAGGGTTGTTAGCTGCCATGTGGGTGCTGGGAACCAAATCCAGGTCCTCTGCAAATGCAGCCAGTGCTCTTAGCCACTCAGACACAAGATCACTTTTATTTATTTTTTTGGTCTTTTTGAGACAGGGTCTCTCTTTAGTTCCAGCTGGCCTGGAACTTGCTATGTAGACCAGGCTGGCCTTGAACTCACAGAGATCCTCGTGCCTCTGCCTCCTGAGTGCTGGGATTACAGGTGTGTACCACCACACAGTAGGCCACAAGATCATTTTTTAACTAATCATCAATTATCAGAAATACAGTGATTGTTGCTTAACGAAAGGGACAGGATCTGAGAAGAGCATCATGCAAAGATTCTGTTGCATATGTACAAAAACTAAAGTGGCTATCATGTCTGAGCAATCAATTATATGGGAACGCAGTCACATGTGCAGTCTATTGCCAACCAATACATCACTGTGTGGTACATGGCCATATATGTGTGAACTGTTGAAGTGTTAAAATCCTCATTTCTGTAGAATAATGATGAGCTCCCAACACCAACTGTGAGAGGCACAACAGCACCCCCAAGTTTCTAATGCCTATTCCCTATGAATACACGACCCATGGTAAAGACAGATCAGGAACAGCAGACAGAGTTGAGGCTGTATGTAAATCAGCTGACCCCAAACTGAGGCTTTTCCTGGATTATTTCAGGAAACCCAATTTAATCACTGAGATCTTTGAATTTTGTTTGTTTAGGTTTGGAATTTATTTATTTGTTTATTTTATGTGTATGAGTATTTTGCTTACATGCATGTGAATGTACCACCCACAGAGGCCAGGAGAGTGTTAGATTCCCTTTAACTGGAGTTTCAGGTGGTTGTTAGCCACCGTGTGGGTGCTGGGAACCAAACCTGGGTCCTCTGGAAGACCACCCAGTACTCTTAACTGCTGAGCTCCAGCTCTATTTGTTTTTGGTTTTGTTTTGTTTCGTTTTTAAGACAAGGTCTCAGGTAGCCCAGGCTGGCCTCCAACTTACTATGTAGCTGAAAACAACCTTGAACTCCCGATGCTCCTGCCTCGACATCCTGAGTGCTGAGATTATAGGAATGTGCCACCACACCTCGTTTCTGTGATGCTGCGGATGGAACTCACGCATACTCTACCAACTGAGCTACATGCCCAGCCCTAAGCACAGAGGCCTTCCTGTGTGTGGACAGAGAGAAGAGTCCGCGTCCAAGGGACACACTACTGGGATTCCATGACTCTGCTGGAACTGAGGACAGAAGAAGCCCACCGCTGCAAAGAATACAGGGGCCTCGCTGAGCTCTTCTGAGCCCCGGCAAAGAACAGGGCACCAGTTCACTAGCCAGCCCAGTGAGAGCCAATTTAGACTTCCCGCTACTTTGACTTGGCAGGTACAAGTTGTATCATTCCACTACATTGGTGGCCACTTGTTACAGCAGCAAAAGACAAAACTCCCAAGGCAGCAGCAGGAGTCTCTCTCTACACTGGGAGACATCTTGAAATGTCAATCAGGTTCAAACACACACCCTCTACTCCTACTCCCTGTGTGCACGCTGAAACACTAACCATCTCTGCCAGGAGACTATTCACAGTGTCACAACAGCAAAAACGATAATGTGACACTGACATCACATGGGGACTATACATGGTCACATGCACTGCAAATGGGACAGCCGAAAATCATGAAATACAACCAGGCTTTGGAACAGACGGATCAAGGATAAAATGGGAAAAAGGAGACCCAGGAACATTCCTTCACTCTGACCACACTACGATAAAGGTGAAAATAGATGGTTCACAGTTAAATAAACGCATAGTAGACTATAAAGCAAAATAAAGGAATGAATGACAGAAAACTCAAAAAGCGGGGTGGGAAATCCCCCGGGAAGGAGGCTCCTGCTACAGGACAAAGGCCGGTGGTTTCTTTTTCTTTATCTGGCTGTGAGGAGCACAGGTATTATCTTTCTCTTCTTTAAACTGTACACACACATTCTAGATATGTATTATGTTTTCTGTTTCATAATAAAAAAATCAAATCATAGTATGCAAGATTCAGCCCACCCTTACCCGCCCACCTGCTCCAGTGCCAAGTCGCCTACATGTAATTCTGTTAGATGCCAAAGATAGGTCTATCCAAAACTAAAATACTTAACACGTGTGTCTGTGTGTGTGTGTGCGCGTGCGTGCGTGTGCGCGTGCGTGCGTGTGTGCGTGCATGTGTGTCTGTGTGTGTGTGTGTGTGTGTGTGTGTGAGACAAAGTCTTATGTATCCCAAGACAACCATGATCCTCCTGCCTTCACCTGCCTCCCAGGTGCTGAGATTGCAGACTTACACCACAACTAGGAATGGCAGCACATGCCTTCAGTCCCAGCATGTGGGAGGCAGAGGCAGGTGGATCTCAAGGCTAGCCTGGTCTATATAATGAGTTCCAGGCCAGCTGGGGCTACAAAGAGAGCCTACCTCAAAAACAAAATAAAACTATATATATGTTGTATAATGAAAATAACAAAGAGCTGCTGAGTGAAATTAAAGGCATACTACAGTTCAGATGAATGTTCCTCAAAGGCCTGTTAAACTCTAGGCTTCCAGGGAAGACCTACATCCAGGTCCGGGTGCTATGGAGAGGTGGTAGGGTCTTTAGGAGATGGGGCCTAGAGGTCCTGGGTCACAGAGGTGTACCCTCCACGGGGACTGTCACCATACCCCCAGCCTTGCCTCCTGACACCCATCCTGCTATTGCTCTCAGGCCCACTCACCAGAGGCCAAAAAGTGACTAGAACTCCTAAAATTGTCAGACCCAAATAAATGTTTTATCCTTATAAGTTCATTAACTTCAGTATTTTGCCATGAAGACAGAAAATGATTGATATGTGATCCAAACGCATGGAGAGTATTAATAGGCTAGGCCTCACTGTTACTCTGAGTTGCTGTATATTGTGTAAAGCAGTGATTGTTGTTGTTGTTGTTGTTGTTATTGGGTTGTTGGGGTATTTTTGTTTTGTTTGTTTTCTTGGTCTTTTTAAGACAGGGTCTCCTGAAGCCCCAGCTGACCTGGAACTCACTGTATAGACCAGGCTGGCCTTGAACTCCCAGAAATCCGCCTGGCTCTGCCTCCTGAGTGCTGGGATTAAAGGCGTGCTCCACCACACCTGGCTTATTATTGGTTTTTGAGAGACAGGGTCTCCCTATAGCCCCAGCTGGCTTTGAACTTGCTATGCAGAGCAAGCTGGACTCCATCTCACAGAGATCCACCTTCCTCTGCCTCCTGAGCGCTGGGATTAAAGGCATGCACCACCACACCCAGCTACAAGTAGCTTTTGACTCCACTACCCATGCAGCACAGATTGGCAAATGACTCATTCCTGGGAGTAGGAATGCCAGCCTATACATTTATTAGGGTAAACTGAGACTGTAGTACCACATGGGCATATGAAAAGTGTATCAGGGAAAACAGACCCAAGAGCTTATCAGACATACCCAACAGGGGAAACTGTAATTCTCTCACCTGGACCCCATAAAGTAGTAGACATCTGAAAGTATGATGGCCACAGCTCCACACAAACCTGTGGTCAGATAGATACCTGGTGTCTGCATCAAGAACCCACAGGCAAAGAACGCACTGTCCCTGGGACCTGTCCTTTGGCCTCAACAGCAGTTTCTTCCTTTCAGCTGCCTTTGGGTTTGTTGTAAATATAGACACGCACTTCTCTCTGTCCTTTTTTGAACCTCTTGAACTCTGTGATAGCTGTTGTAATAACTTTTACAACATGGGCATAATCCAGACTAATGACTTTTAACTAACTTGGAACCAAAAGTCATAAGGTAAGCATGCTCACTGAGGCATATGCTCCCCTTGTGACCTGGCACCTGACCCAATCCCTTAGAACCTTGCTTTGCTCTCCACTCTTGTTACCATATCAAAGTGCAGGAAGGAGCATATTCTCACTGGAAGCAGTGAGAGAAATTGAGCAGTCTGTGGCTATATGAGGTATTTTAGATCAAGTGATTCAAGATCAAGATTTTCTGATAAGGTAAAGGTGGATCCTGGCTTCCATATTCTCAATTGACTGGAAAGATTGCTTCTATAAAAGTATTAGTGGGGGCTGGAGAGAGGGCTCAGTGGTTGAGAGCACTGGCTTCTCCCACAGAGGACCTGGATTCAGTCTTAGCAACTACATGGTGGCTAACAACTATTGATAACTCCTGTTCCAGGAGATCTGACTCCCTCTTCTGATTGCCACAGGGTGCACTTATATACATGTAGACAATTCGCTCATATGCATAAAAATAAAAATACTAAATTTTAAATAAAAACTTTAAAAAGAGCCAATACTGCTCTTGCACAGGACCCTGAGGTCAGTTCCCAGCATCCACATAGGGTGGTTCACAACCACTTGTAACTCCAGCTCTACAGTCCATAGGTGCCCATGCACTCACAGGCATAAGCACACACACATACACATAATTTAAAAATAAAAAGATGCTGGGTGTGGTGGCATACGCCTTTAATCCCAACACTTGGGAGGCAGAGGCAGGTGGATCTCCATGAGTTCAAGGTCAGCCTGGTCTATATAGCGTGTTCCAGGCCAGCTATGGGTACAAGGGAGACTCTGTCTCCAAAAGACAAAATAAGACAAAGTAGATGACACCTGAGGATGAACAATACCCAAGGTGATCTGATCTACTGGCTTCTACATACATGTGCATGTGCACCTGATACACAGGAACCCATACACACAAACAAACAAAAGACAAGAAATAGATCGATAGAAAAGATTTGCAAAACCCACACTGGCTTGCATCCAAACATAAAAGAACTCTTGGTCCTCAACAAATCAGTCAACTAAATAAAAAGCTTTGAGAAAGTATCTCACCTATGAAGACACACAAATGGCTCTAAGCACACAAGAAAGATATTCAATATCATTAGTCACTAAGGAAACACACGATGCCACATCCCATCCAGGCAGGTACTGCTGAGGTCCAGAGGACCAGGACTTGACTCCTGGGAACGTCAAGTGCCATAGTCACTGTGGAAAACAGCTGTGCCGTTTCTTAACCATGCCTCCAATGATCTTGGGTGCCTAGCCAGGAAACCACAAAACACTTATCCACACAAAGACCCACACAGCATGCTGCACGGGAGTCAAAACGAGAAACAATACCACTGCTCATCACCTGGATACAGGCAAGCAAACTATGACTATCTACACAGTGGAATACTATGTGGCAAGGAAAAGGATGGGAATACTATGTGGCAAGGAAAAGGATGGCAGTGCCAACATCTGCTCCAAAGTGGACTGTGCTCCATATCACCTAAGGGAACCCAGATCCCACAGACCACACACACTACAAACTGTTGAATATATATATCAATGTTCAGAATAGGAGCTAGAGAGAGATGTGGCTTAGCTGGGAGAAGTGCTTGCCTAGCATGCATCTGGGTTCAGTCACTAGCATCCCATAAACTGGACAAAATCCCAGCATTCAAGAGGCGAAGGCAGGGCAGAGGGGTCAGAAGTTCAAGGTTATCTTCAGCTACACAGTGAGTCTGAGGCCAGTCTGGGCTATATGAGATCCTACCTTTAAAAAAAAAAAATCAGAAAAGCCCAATTTATATAAAAAGACAGAAATTAGGTTAGGGGCTGCCTGAAGCTACGGGTAGAGACTAAAAACACCCAAGGGACCACATACAGGACTACCCACAGAGTCACCAGGGGACTGCTCAGGAGGACCACACAGGGGACTACCCACAGAGCCCCAGGGGACTGCTCAGGAGGACCACACAGGGTAGCCAGAAATCTTCTAACACTGGTTTATGGTGAGGTTTGCATAACCTGGTAAATTTATTAAAATAACCCAGAGTTGGAAACCAGAAATGGGATGGAATGACACAGAGACAATGCCTTGCTCCAGGCTTTAAGAGCTGCAGAGAGGTGTGTCTGTGGTTGGTTCGCTCCAGCTCAGGCTGCGGCCCTCAGGGCCGCACTGACAGGCCAGGGCTCAGGCTCATTTTACAGGTGGGTGAGCTAAGGATCGGAGCCCAGACTCCTGCCCACTGTCCCTCCTTCCGTATGCAGGAGCGTCCACATGAAGCCAGGGCTCTGGCCAGGGCTCTCAGAAGCACTCTGCTGCCTCTACCGACATTAGCACACTCGAAGCACTCTAGCTTGGGTCAATAGGAAATAAAAGTAGAGTTCAATGAACTCGGATAATGTGAAAACAGCACTGCTGCTGCAATTTTCTGCCTTAGAAAAGCCACAGGAGGTGATACTAGAGAATTGAGCAAGACCTCACCGCAGGGCACAGCTGCTGCCTAGGAGCAGAGATTGCTGTGAGTCAGCTGATTTCAGAGCTGCTGCTGAGAGTTGGCAATGCTCACTCAGGCATCCCGTGACCTCCCGACACAAGCTCATGTCCCCCAAACGTCCACATGTACAGTGGCCATCGCCCACCCCTGCCAGCTGTACGCTGAGTAAGTCGGAAGGTTTGGAGCAAAGGCTGAATGCAGCTCGGGTCATGGAAAAGGGGTGTATTTTCAGGCCACATACGCCTACCTCCTGACTTGCATCCTGCACCCCCAGCTTCCTGGACCCAAGTAGAGTGGAGGGAAGATGCTGAGCTGAGGTTGTGCAGTACCTTGTCGCACATTCTGATGAGTCCAGAGGACGTGGGTGAGGTTTAAAGTGAGCTAATCTCATCTGTTCAGACTAGTATCACACAAGGACAGAGCAACAATTACACCAGGGGTCTGTAAAAGACCCATGACAGTGTTACTGCAACCCCTCACTTCCACCCCTGCTGGGTTCAACAGCCCATCCCAGGCCCACTCAACACTCAGTCTCATCCTAACCCTCTTCAAAAGCACGTTTCGTTTTTCAAACACAAGCAGTCCTCTGCACCAACATAAGACTAAATTCAAAGACATATTCTATGAAGAGTTTGTTGAAAGGACAGACTGTGCGGCTTGGCACCACCTACAGCACCCTCTCCCCTCCACTCCCCACAGCCTGGCTCCCATCCCAACCAGCCTCGACTTGACCTCTCCATTCCCCAAAGCCTCAAATATCTGCTATCTTCTGGACCTTTCGAGGAAATGTTTGCAGACTCTGATCTTGAACCAGACAGTAGTTGTAGAGCACTGAGTGTGGGGATGGGAAAAAGGCCAGGCAGAAGCTCACAGAGCCACTCCTGGCAGTCCTGATGTGAGGACCAACCCAATTTCTCCATCAGATTGTAAGTGGCTGGGTCTTTCAAAAAGGTGACTGTGGGCATTGTAAATTTGTCTTTCTCTTAAACTCCCCACTGTGTGCTTACTCAGGCTTAAAGCTTTCTGCCCCCCCCTTCCCCATTCCCTCTTCTGTAGATTACGCCTCATACTTTCGTAATCTTGTGTCAGGAGCTTCTCTGAGTCAGAATAAGAAATTCCTTTTCCTTCAGCAGGAAGTCACTTGAACACAGCAGGAAGGGGAAAACAAGGGCAAAGTTCCTCACTGATTCCCAGGAAAAGGCCTGTGTTCTGATTAAGAGAGCCAGACAAACACACAGATGGCCTCTCTTTCTTCTATACAGCTCTCTTTTGGATGTGGCACCAAGACGGTGACTACAAGGAACATTTTTCTTTTTGTCTTTTTAAGACAGGGTCTCAAAAAAAAAAAAAAAGACAGGGTCTCCTTGTAGCCATAGCTGGCCTGGACCTCGATATGGAGACCAGGCTAGCCTCAACATCATAGAGATCTACCTGCCTCCGCCTCCCAAGTTCAGGAGGCACGCCCAACAAAGAATGCTGTCCTCACCTGACCAAGTACAGCTATGCCTTGACCTAGCCCTGGCATTCAGAGCTCCTGTGGGAACCAGCCTTTGTCAACTAGTCCATGCACCTGCTCTGAGGCTGGGGAGCCCTATCTCCCCATTCTCCATAGTCCCCACACCCTACACTTGCAAACCATGGGCCTCCAAGGAAAAGGTGTTAAATGAAATGGCCCAGCATGTCGAGTTGACTCTGTCCTAATGCTATAGGAAATGCTGCTGGGAGGTAGGGTGGGATGGGGACGGTTTAGAATATGACATCGGAATCAGTGAGGCAGAGGAGCAAAATTGATGTGTTTTGTGTATCTGATTTTTCTGTTTTCTGTACTAAATTTTAAGATATGTTCGTTTGTTTTACTTATTTATTTTTTTCACAACAGGGTCTCACTGAGTACTACTGGCTTAGCCTGGAACTCACTATATAAACCAGGTTGGTGTCAAACTCACCACGCCCAGCAAAACTATTTTAAAATGAAAGTTGATGAAGTAATATTAGAATACCCTGTTCCATGGGAGTTCATGCAGACTGTGGAGCCATGCTACCTGGGTTCAAATCCCATCTGTACCTCTCACAGGCTTTGAGACCTTAAACAAATTACCTACCCTCTGAGTTTGTCCAGCTTAGAACAAATAATGAGACTTATCCTCTTGGGCCATCTGAGGACTGAGATGATTCAAGCCAGGCTGAGCACTGGGCCTGAGGCCTGGAAGAGGCCGCATTCTCCTTCCGGAATGAGGACACCATTGTGGCAGAGCCCGGAGAGTTCCTGCATCACTAGCAATGTGCAGTGGTCCTGACCCGTGGTCCTGACCCGTGGTCCTGGCTCAGCATGCCCAGAGGAATGCGGGAGGAAAGGCCACTTCCAGCTGCTCAGCTCCTCCTGGCTCACTCTGAATCAGCTCAACTCCTACATGCCAGCCCCTCTTTCCAGCCCTAGCCTTCCTGGCTATGTCCTCTGTGTAGCATCAAGGGGGTCCCCTGTTCTCCAGGCCACCAGCCTCACTCCTGCTCACGGCCCTTGTGCTGGCCCCCTCCCAAGCCCTGGGCTTTCAGAAGCCTCCTGCTTATCCTCAGCTACAGAAGCTCAGCGGGTAAGAGTGCCAACTGCTCTTGCAGAGGACCCACGTTCGATTCCCAGCACCCACATGGCGGCTGAGAACCGTCTTTAACTCCAGTTCAGGATTCAGGGGAATCCAACGCCCTCTTCTGACCTCCGTGTCATTGCATGACGTGGGTGCGTGCACAGACCTACTTGCAGACAGTACACTTATACACATAAAAAAAATTTTTTTTCATTAAAAAAAAAAAAGAAGTCGAACACAAAATTGAACTACCAGTGTTCCTGAGACTAACCCTCTCTGCCATCATTTCAAGATGGAAAACAGAAACCAAATCCCTTTTGGTTTGGAAAAAACAAGCTAGAACTAACCACCAAAGGGGATGGTGGGGTCCTAAGGAGCCCCAGGCAAGGAGGCCTGGTGTGAAATAACCACCATAGGGGAGGGTGGAGTCCTGAGGAGCCCCAGCCTGGTGTGAAATGCCAACAGAGGAGCTGGGGAGTTGAACTCCTGTTAACCAGAGGGGAGAAGGGGAGGGGAACCAAGTCTCTGTAAATATACTGGGTTAAAACCCTGCATGGGATCAATGGGAGAACTGTTGAGTGGTTGCCTGATAGAAACAGAGTCCCGCTCGGGGACACACAGGCCTGCTCCTCTACACATAACTCTTCGGTCATCATCCTCTCATAGGTGGGGACATTTGAGTCTACTGCTAGTTCGTTTCTCTTTCTTTCTTTTCTTTTCTTTCTTTATTTCTTTCTTTCTTTCTCTCTCTCTTTCTTTCTTTTTTTCTTTCTCTCTCTCTCCTCTCTCTCTCTCTCTTCTGTCTCTCTCTTTCTTTCTTTCTTTCTTTCTCTCTTTCTTTCTTTCTTTGTTTCTCTCTCTTTCTGTGTTTCTCTCTCTCCTCTCTCCTCTCTCTCTCTCTCTCCTCTCTCTCTCTCTCTCTTCTCTCTTCTCTCTCCTCTCTCTCCTCTCTCTCTTCTCTCTGTCTCTCTCTTTCTTTCTTTCTTTCTTTCTTTCTCTCTCTCTCTCTCCTTTCTCTCTCTCTTTGTCTCTCTCTCTTTCTCTCTCTCTCTCTTCTCTCTCTCTCTTCTCTCTCTCTTCTGTCTCTCTCTTTCTTTCTTTCTTTCTTTCTTTCTCTCTTTCTTTCTTTCTTTCTTTCTTTGTTTCTCTCTCTTTCTGTGTTTCTCTCTCTCCTCTCTCTCTCCTCTCTCTCTCCTCTCTCTCTCTCTCTCTCTTCTCTCTTCTCTCTCCTCTCTCTTCTCTCTCTCTTCTCTCTGTCTCTCTTTCTTTCTTTCTCTCTCTCTCCTTTCTCTCTCTTTGTCTCTCTCTCTTTCTTTCTTTCTCTCTTTCTTTCTTTGTTTCTCTCTTTCTTTCTTTCTTTCTTTCTGTGTTTCTCTCTCTTTCTTTCTTTCTTTCTTTCTCTCTCTCTCTCTTCTCTCTTCTCTCTCTCTTCTCTCTCTCTCTCTTTCTTTCTCTCTCTCTCCTCTCTCTCTCTCTTTCTTTCTCTCTCTCTCTCTCTCTCTCTCTCTTTCTTTCTCTCTTTCTTTCTTTCACCTTGCTTCCTGTCTTTCTATCTCAATATTTCAGGGGGTTTTGTTTGTTTGTTTGTCTTTTGGAGACAGGGTCTCCCTATAGCCCCAGCTGAGCTGGAGCTCACTCTGTAGACCAGGCTGGCCTTGAATTCACAGAGATCCACCTACCCCTGCCTCCCGAGTGCTAGAATTAAATGCGTGCACCACCACGCCCGGCTTAAAGGTGGTTCTTAGCCGCCATGTGGGCACTGGGAATCAAACCCTGATCCTCTGCAAGAGCAGTCAGTGCTCTTAACTGCTGAGCCATCTCTCCAGCCCCAGTGTTTCAGACTTTATCAGGGAAACTAGCAATATGTTTTAAAAAGGTTTCTGAGAGCTCCTGCCTGTAATCCCAAGGGGCTGAAGTGAATATGCTTACGGTGAGTTTGAGCCCAGCCTCAGAGGCAATGTGAGATCCATTTCGAAGGAAAAAACAAACAAACAGAAAAAAAAAGAAACAGAGAGCTAGAGAAATAGCCAGTGACCAAGAGTAGCCAGGGACTTGCAGCTCTCACGGAAGGCCCATGGAAGCTGGCCTGGAACCCCCTTTAACTCGAGCTCTAGGGGTTCTGACTGCTCTTCTGGCCTCTGCAGGCACCTGCAACCCCACCCCATAGACACATAAATAAGAAATCTTTAAAAAAAGTCAGCAAAGAAAAAGAATGGTCAGGAGTTAGAGGCCCGCCAGGACTAACAACTGGAGAAAAAGGCTTCTGTGAACTAAGGCTAATTGGCTGAGTCAGACTTCATAATGTTTAACCAATATATTTTCCTGAAGTGGGTTGTATAAAAACCCAGTGGGCTGATGAATCAGTGTGCTATTCACTGCCTGTGGTCTGTGCTTAACTTATCTTTGCACTCAAAGGATAAGGGATCATTTGTCATGATAATTTTTAATCAAGACAAACATCCTATCTGGCAAGATGAGTCAGAACTTTTCCTAAGCCAAGCCCCCACCATTGATGGATGTGCAGAGGCAGGGAGGGGGGGATGTACCCACCACAGTTCTCAATACAAAAGACACACCATGACAGATGGGGACATAGCCATAGCTCCACCTAAACCAACTGGCGGCTACTGGCTCCACTGCAATCAAGCACTTGAACCAAGCCTAGCCCAAACTGAGCTACACAGGGACTCATATACATACTAGATTATAATGACTTAGCACAAAAAAAAAAAAAAAAGAATATAAGGGCTAGCAACATGGTTCAGCAGGTAAGGACACTTGCTACTGAGTCTAATGACCTGAGTTCTATCCTCAGGACCCACATGGGAGGAGAGAATCGACTCCCCCAAATTGTCCTCTGACCTCCGCAGGAGTGCTGAGACATGTATGTACGCACACATGCACAAACAGACAAATAAATGTTGTACTTTTTTTTTTTTTAAGAATGTAATCTATGGGGCTGGAGAGATGGCTCGGCAGTTAGGAGCACTGCCTGCTCTTGCAGAGGACCCAGGTTCAATTCCCAGCACCCACACAGCGGCTAAGAACTGTTTTAGGCAGGGCGTGGTGGCGCAAGCCTTTAATCCCAGCACTCGGGAGGCAGAGGCAGGCAGATCTCTGTGAGTTCAAGGCCAGCCTGGTCTACACAGCGATCTCCAGGCCAGCTGAGTCTAAAGGGAAACACTGTCTCAAAAAAATAAAAAATAAAAAAAAGAATGTAGTCTATTTCATTATTTCTTTTTTTTGTTGTTGTTGTTGTTTTCGAGACAGGGTCTCCCTATAGCCCCAGCTGTCCTGGAACTCACTCTGTAGACCAGGCTGGCCTTGAACTCACAAAGATCCGCCTGCCTCTGCCTCCCAAGTGCTAGGATTAAAGGAGTGCTCCACCACGCCCTGCTCGTTATTTCTTTATATTACATGCTTGAAGTGATATTGATTTAGACAGTCTGGTTTAAATAAGATGTCAAAATTCACTGGTCATTGGAGCTGCAGAGATGGCTCATTGGTTAAGAGCACTGGCTACTCTTGCAGAGGACCCAGATTTGGTTCCCAGCACTCAAATGGAGGCTCACAACTGCCCATAACTCCCGTTCCAGGGATCTGACACCCTCTTCTGACCTCCACAGGCAGTGCATGACATGGGCACACTTACATACATGAAGCAAAACACTCACATACACCATACAAAAATGTTTTAAAAAAAAATTCATTTCCTATACATTTTTCTGAGTGTGTGAATGTGTTTCTGTATAAAGAGGCAGATGCGTGTGCACATGCACGTGGACCCCAGAGGGGAATCGCAGGTGATCCTCGGGTATCATCCACTGCTTTTTTGAGACAGGGTCTCTTCACTGGCCCAGAACTCACCAGATAGGCTAGGCTGGCCAGCCAGTAAGCCTTAGCGACTCACCTGTCTCCACCTCCTGAGAGCTGAGATTGCAACAGGCACAGACCACCATTCCTGGCGTTTTGTTTTGTTTTGTTTTGTTTTGTTTTGTTTTGTTTTGTTGAGACAGGGTCTCCCTGTGGCTCCAGCTGGCCTGGAACTCTCTAAATAGACCAGGTTGGCTTTGAACTTACAAAGATCCACCTGCCTCTGCCTCCTGAGTGCTGGGATTAAAGGCCTGTGCCCATGCCCAGCCATTCCTAGCTTTTTAAAAAGTATATTCTGAGAACTAACCTTGGATCCTCCTGCGTGCGAGGGAAACACTTTACAACTGCACTGTCTCGGGCTGGAGAGATGGCCTAGTGGTTAAGAGCGCCGACCGCTCTTACAGAGGACCCGGGTTCGATCCCCAGCACCCACATGGCGGCTGAGAGCCATCTGAAACTCCAATTCCAGGAGAACTCCAGCTCCAGGGGAATCCGAGACCCTCTTCTGACCTCCATGGCATTGCACGACACGGGTGCACAGACCTGCATGCAGACAGTACATTGATACACATCCAGAAATAAATTTTAAAAAATTAAAAAAAAAAAAACAACTGCACTGTCTCCTTAGTCTCTCCTATATTTTTTTGAGCTTTTAAAAAAGTGGCTACCAGAAAATTTCTCGTGACTCACGCAGCTCGTATTGGACTAGGGAGCTCTGAAGCCAACTGGCTGGGTCTGAATCCTACCCAACCCCATACTGGCCAGCTATGCCACACTGGGCAAACTGTAGGCCCTGCCCAGGCCTCTGTTCAATTCCTGTTGGATAGAAAGTGATTAAAATCAGGGCTTACTGCACACAGTCCCACTGGGAGGATTAAAAGTGCTCTTAGAAGACAGCTTATGCATCCTGTTGTAGCCTATATATCTTGCTTCTGAGAATGAAAAGTTTAAATAAACTTTTTTTTAATTTTTATTTATTTTTATGTGTATGAATGTACTGTCTTCATGCAGGTTTGTGCACCCGTGTCGTGCAATGCCGCGGAGGTCAGAAGAGGGTCTCGGATTCCCCTGGAACTGGAGTTCTCCTGGAATTGGAGTTACAGACGGTTCTCAGCCACCATGTGGGTGCTGGGGATCGAACCTGGGTCCTCTGCAAGAGCAGTAGGTGCTCTTAACCGCTAGGCCATCTCTCCAGCCCCACAAACTTTTTTTAAATGGCAGCTTTATCATTCATATATATATGAGAAGCCAGAAAATGTACAGTAGCTTCTGGTTCACTGTGCCACGCAGCAATGACTGTCTAATTCTATAACATTCTCACTAACCCCAAAGGAATCCCATATCCGTGAGCAACAGCTCCCTAGTCTCTCCTCGGCCAGCCCCCACTATCTCTGAAGATTTCCCTAATTTTGAGTGCCAATTAATTGGAATTGTAATGGTCTTTGTGACTGGCTTATTTCACTTAACATGTGGTCAAGGTTCATCGATACTGAAACATGTATGATCATTCCCTGTTCACAACTATATAATATTCCCTGGTATGAACAGATGCTCAGGTGCTTCCACACACTGGCTAACATAAATAAGGCTGCTTTTCCTTTGGGCTATCCCAGAGTAGATCGCTGGGTGACCATTTCATCTTTTCAGGAACTGCATGGCTGCACCATATTCCCTTTTTATCAGGAGGCTGCACTGTTGATTACGCTTCTTTTCTTGAGTATTTGGAACAAAGGCCAGTAGTGATGTAATGGGATGGGGGGGCAGAAGTGTGAAGGGCAGAGGGGCCAGGAGTATGTTCCCCAAAGTTTCATCCCTGTCTGCTCCACCTGCCATGTAGCTTCAATGAATCACCTCCTTTCTCTAGCCTCTGCGGCCTTTCTGTAAAATGAGGGGGCGTAAGCCCAGTGGGTCTCATGGGCCTTGTCCCCAGGGCAGACCTAAATGTCAACACCTGGTTGCCCATACCAACAACACAGACTCTGAGGAAACCCTGCATTAGACTAAGACAAAAATGTCTGCCCGAATGGCCATGCCATTTTAGAAGCCCCTGGGAAAGTGTCCTCCAATTTCGCCATGCCTTGTCCCACACATATTTTAGCCAGCCCAACTGGCATTCAAATGGCTTTTCTGAAACAATATTTTCTAGCACAAGGCTGAGACTAAGGCAGGAGCATTATAAATTTAAGACTAGACTGGACTGCATAGTAACTGCCGGCCTTGACAAATGAGCTGGGCTTAGAGGTATACACTTGTGACCTCAGCATTTGGGAAGTCAAAGCAGAAGGAACAGGAGTTCAAGGATAGCCTGGGCTACACAGTAAGTTCCAGGCCAGCCTACACAAGAGTCCTTGTCTTTAAACAAACAACAAAAGCATTTTCTACCAAGAGCATCTAGGGAGGTGGACCGTAAAGGAAGGTTCAGTTTCTTACCTGGTGCCTGTAGTTATACCAGCCATTGGAGCCTGCAACAATCACCACCCAGTGCTTGCCACCATCCTCAGGATCATCCACGCCCACGGGAACAGCACTGGCACCCAGGACCAGGCTGAGCAGCGCGGCCACTTCCCAGATCATCCTGTGTGCTGGTGTCCGCGGCGGAAGGCTGGAAAGGAAACGGCAGAGCTGAGTGTAAAGGCATCAGAACACCTAAGATAAGACCTCAGGGCCTGGGTCAAGAATGCGGACCTGCTTAGCTCAGCGCTCAGAGGGATGCGCTGGAGGGTGACAGATTCCTAGAGAGGCACTACCCCGCCCTTATCTCCCAAACCACAGTCCAAGAATATCCAGAAAGAACTGGTAACTTTTCAAGTTCCTATCACAACTCAAAATGCAGCAGGTGACTTTCACCACCAAGCACCGTTTCCGGCCAAATGTCTACAGGATATGTGAAGTGTTTATATGAGAACATACATGTAATATAAGCTGCACACAGAAAAACATGGAAAGCAGACATAAAAGTTTAACAGTAGTTATGGCAGGGTGGGATTAAGGTGACACAATTTACTTCTTTTATTATAATTGACATATTAATTTAAAAATATTTTTTACATTTTATTTTTATTTATTTATTTGGGGGTGGGCATGTATGGAGGTCAGAGGACAACTTGAAGGAGGAGTTGGTTGTCTCCTTCCACTATGTGAGTCCTGTGATTGAATTCAAATTGTCAGGCGTGGCAGCAAGTATCTTTACCCACTGAGGCATCCTACCGGCCCCCAAAGTATGTTACTTTTTTTTTTGGTCTTCTTGAGACAGGGTCTCCCTGTAGCCCCAGCTGTCCTGAAACTTACTATGTAGACCAGGTTGGCCTTGAACTCACATGGGTGGCAATGATACATAATTTTTCTCCTCATATTTAAGGGGTAAAGGAATAAATAAAAAAACACATTGCTTTACATGGATTTTTTAGATCAAAACCCTAAATTTTAGGGGGTTGAAGAAACACCTCAATGTGTCAAATGCTTTCTAGGCATATATGAGAACTGAGTTCAGAGTCTCCCAAACCCACACAAAGCTGGTGCCTCTCGATCCCAGCACTCCTACAATAAGATGGTTGCAAGACAGAACACTCCTCAGAAGATCACAGGCCAGCTAGCCTGGTGTGGGACAAAAGCCAGCAATGAAAAGACTGTGTTAAACAAAGGAGAGGGTAAAGACTGACACTGACATTGCCCTCTAACTTCTACAAGCACTCACACACATACATACACACACATGCACAAACATATATATATTTGGGGGGAGTACATGTGCACCGAACTTGTTTTTTTTTATTTATTTATTTATCTATTTATTTTTTGTGTGTGTTACTAATCAAATCTAGACCTGTGTCCCCCACCCTACCCCCCCACCCCACAAGAGCTCATGCATTCTGCCAAACATGCTTTTCATCTCCTTCTCAGTCTTTCTCAAAATTCTCCATGTGGAAGTTGACTGTTTTGAGCAGAAGTTCACTGTTTCAGTCAGTTCTTTGATGCAGTCCTTTCTGTTATGTACACTGAACTTGTAACAGACTTTTCCTCTTGTCACTATTCCCTGAAGAGAACAGGATAAGTTAGCTAGCATTTACTATGTACTAGGCTTTAGAAATCAGCCAGAGAGGAGTGCAAGTTTATGGGCAGATAAGCCTAAATTCTATATAATTATTTTACTTGGGGGACTTCAGCATCACCATATTTGGTATCCAAGGGAAGCAGTCCCAAGGACACAGAGGCCGCTGTGCTGGAATCAATGCCTACCCTGAGTGTGAGCCAGCAGAACAGACAGCATCAGCCCAACCTCTTCGATTAGCCAGCACTGCAGCAGCCATAGGAACATAGCCTTTGATATTTTCACAGTATCGGGCTTAGCGTCTGATCCTCCAGTATATTATTAGCAAGTTCCTCCCCAGTGAAAAAAAGTACTCATTCATACCCAGATGCCATTTTCACAGTGAGCATTTGGAGACGGCTCTCCTCTATCATTCTCTTTTCCTTAAAAACACAGTTGTGGGGCTGGAGAGATGGCCTAGTGGTTAAGAGCACTGACTGTTCTTGCAGGGGACCCAGGTTCGATCCTCAGCACCCACATGGCAGCTGAGAACCATCTTTAACTTCAGTTCCAGGGGAATCCGACACCCTCTTCTGACCTCCGCAGCATTGCACGACACGGGTGCAAAAACCTGCATGCAGACGGTACATTCATACACATACAAAAATAAATAAATTTTAAAAAGTTAAAAAAAAAAACACACAGTTGTGTTGCCAGGCGTGGTGGCACACCCCTTTAATCCCAGCACTCAGGAGGAAGAGGCAGGTGGATCTCTGAGTTCAAGGCCAGCTTGGTCTATATAGGGAGTTCTAAGACAGCTGGGGCTACAGGGAGACCCTGTGTCAAAAAAAAAAAAAAATTGTGCTACTGGAGAGCTGACACAGCGGTTAAGAGCACTGGCTGCTCTTCCAGAGGACCTGGATTCAGTTCCCAGTGTGCACATGGCAGCTCACAACCACCCATAACTCCAGTTCCAGGAGATCCCACACCCTCTCCTGGCCTCCATGGACATGGCATGCATGTGGTACATACATATGTGCAGGCAAAACTCATACATAAATGTTTTAATCTTAAAAATAACACTTATATGCATACAACAATAAGTTAAAAGTTACAAAGCACATCATTTCAAAAACTCTAACAGAGGCTGGAGAGCTGGCACAGTGGTTAAGAGCACTGGTTGCCCTTGCAGGAGGACCAGACTCAGTTCCCAGCACCCACATGACAGCTCAAAACCATCAGTAACTCCAGTTCCAAAGAATTTGATGCCCTCTTCTGGCCTCTTTCAGCATTGCATGCACAGGTGTACTTAGATGCAAGAGGGCAAAACACTCATACACATAAAAATAAATTAAAAACTCTTGGTGCTGGAGAGATGGATCAGTGGTTAAGAGCACCAACTGCTCTTGCAGAGGACCCAGGTTCGATCCCCAGCACCCACATGGTGGCTAAGAACTGTCTTTAACTCCAGTTCCAGGGGAATCCGACGCCCTCTTCTGACCTCCACAGCATTGCACAACATGGGCGCACAAACCTACATCATACGCATAAAAAATAAATAAATATTAAAAATTAATTAATTAATTAAAAACTCTCTACCAGCATTTAGGGGAACTTGGCTGGGGTGGAGAAGAGACATAGAGGAATACAGTCAGTCCATTACCCTTAGCACCCAGCACGTGGATGGCAATTTCCTGATCAGCATTACCCATAAACTTGGGACAAAATTCAAAGCATCCAAGTCCCAAGATGAAGAAAAGGAATTGACTGTGGCTTGGGGATGTAGCTCAGTAGGTAGAGCACTTGCCTAGCATGCATGAAACCCCAGGTTCATCCCCAGCACCACCTTGACCAGGCACGGTGGCACATGAATCCTAGCAGTTGGAAGGTGAAGACAAGAAGACCAGAAGTTCAGGTTCACCCTTGATTACATGGAAAGTTCAAGGGCAGCCTAGGTTACATGAGAACCTGACTTTAAAAAAATTCCTGGGCTGGAAAGATGGCTCAGCAGTTAAGAGTGCGGACTGCTCTTGCAGAGGACTGGGGTTCGATTCCCAGCACCCACATGGCGGCTAAGAACCATCTTTAAGCCGGGTGTGGTGGCACAAGCCTTTAATCCTAGCAGAGGCAGGCATATCTCTGTGAGTTCAAGGCCAGCCTGGCCTATAGAATGAGTTCTAGGCCAGCTGGGGCTACAGGGAGAACTTGTCTCAAATAAAAAAACAAACAAATAAATAAATAAATAAATAAATAAATAAATAAATAAATAAATAAATGCTATCCTCAGCCAGGCGTGGTGGTGCACACCTTTAATCCCAGCACTTGGGAGGCAGAGGCAGGCAGATCTCTATGAGTTCAAGGCCAGAAAAAAAAATTCCTATCTGTGATCCTATTCTGATCAAATCCTTCAGGGCCCACACAGAGACATCATCTTATTCTTCCCTGCACTGGCTCTCCTCTCTCTCTTCCTATACGGACTCCATGTCCAACTAACATAGCCCAATCCCCTACATGCCATTCACAAGGATGGGATGGACCATGGAAAGATGTCAGATGATGCTGAGAGCTGGGAAGAAAAATAAGGCAGCAAAGGGACGAGTCCCAGAACTGGAAGGGATTTTGTTTTCTTGGTCTTTTTGAGACAGGGTCTCCCTTAAGTCCCAGCTGGCCCAGAGCTCACTTTGTAGACCAGGCTGGCCTTGAACTCACAGAGATCCACCTGCCTCTACCTCCCAAATGCTGGGATTAAGGGCATGCACCACCATGCCTGGCATTTTTTAAAAGAGGAAACCTTTCAGGAGGTGTGGAAGAGCTGGCCCCATTATAAGAATAAACCTCTCACCTGAGCATGATGACACATGCCTTTAATTCCAGCACTCAGGAGGTAGAGGCAGGTAGATCCCTATAATAGTTCTAGGCCAGGTAGCACTATGTGGAGACAAGAAAAGAAAAGAAAAGAAAAGAAAAGAAAAGAAAAGAAAAGAAAAGAAAAGAAAAGAAAAGAAAGAAAGAAAGAAAGAAAGAAAGAAAGAAAGAAAGAAAGAAAGAAAGAAAGAAAGAAAGAGAAAGAGAGAGAATCATCAATTGGGGTCTGGGGTCTGCTCTATCTGGGAAGGTTTTGGTCAGAGTTCCCATGCTAGATAAACTATTGTGTGTCTTAAGCCACACACACATTAAGGCCAATGTCATGGGGCCATCTAAATAGCTAGGTCAAGTTCAAAGCCAGGTATGAAACCACAAGCCCATACCTCCCTCACCACAGGCATGACTTCTCACTGCCACCCACCACTGCTACTGGCTCTGGGTCAGAAACAGCAAGCCAGTAAAGCCAAGCCAGGCAGCTAGTTCAATGATGACATCTTTAAAGAACTTTCCAAACAGGGAAGTCTTCATCCTACTCTGTTCTCTAGGAGGATAAAATAAAATCATCCTGCAAACGACAACATGGGAAAGGAGGAGAGGACATGGGAGAGGTCTGCCTGTCTTGTTTTTTGAGACAGGATTTCACTGTATAGTGAAGCCTGGCCTGGAACTCACAATCCTCCTGCCTCTGCTTGCAGAACACTGAGATTACAGGTACAGGTGTGCATAACCATCTCTGGCCAGCAAAGACTATTTCCTTAATGAAACTTTGTGTTGTATTGATCGTTTGGTTTGGTTTGGTTTGGTTTGGTGGTTTGGTTTGGTGGTTTGGTTTGGTGGTTTGGTTTGGTTTGGTTTGGTTTGGTTTGGTTTGGTTTTTAGTAGCCTAGGCTGGCCTCAAACGCACTATGTGGGCAAGGATGACCTAGAATTCCAGATCCTCCTGTCTCCACCTCCCGAGTGCTAGGGTTACAGTGTGTGCCACATTGTTTGGCTGTTGTTTTTAAAGTGCTGGGGATCAAACCCAGGACCTGACATTAGCATGCAAGGCTCTACCATTGAGCTAAATCCTAAACCCTAACTTCTCTTTAAAACAGAGCCCTCTCCAGGCATGGTGGCACAAGCATTTAATCCCAGCACTCGGGAGGCAGAGAGGCAGGCAGATCTCTGTGAGTTCAAGGCCAGCTTGGTCTACATAGTGAGTTCCAGGCAGCTAGGATTACAGGGAGATCCTGTCTGAAAGAAAAAAAAAGACCAAAAATATAAATAATAAATAAACAAAGAAAGCAAAACTGAGCCCTCTTGGGCTGGTAAGCTGGCTCAGTGGTTAAGAACACTAGCTGTTCTTGCAGAAGGACCTAGGTCTGGTTCCTAGCACCCACATGGCAGCTAACAATCATCCATGACTCCAGATCTAGGGGATCCAACCCTCTCTTCTGGCCTCTGCAGTCACTCATATACATAAAATAAAAATGAATGAATAAATAAGTAAAGCGGAGCCCTTTATTACCACACAGGGAAGACCACTCCCTTTCTGGACCTTAATTGTCTATTTATGAAATGAGATAGTGGGACTAAATTATGACAGGCTCATTCAGTCTCAAGTCTTTTAGCTTTCTGGTTAAAAAATAAGATAACAAGATCCTATTTCAAATGAAAATGTAACTTACCAGATGATTCAGTAATGAGCTAGATCCTAGACAAGACAACTTTTCTAGGTCATCTATTTCTAATTCCTTCCAAATTATCATCTACCTCTGTTCCTGTGGATAACTAAGAGCCACACAAATAACTCCTGACTAGACATGCAAATGAATTCTAACAAATGGAGGTTCAACTGACTTCCTCCCTGTCACCTCATTTTCTTATTCTAGTCTTAACAGTGACTGCTCTTTGAAGTCCTTTGAACTAGCTCCTTATTAAGAAGTTACCTGATATTCTTTTAGATCTATATGTTGATAACTTTATCTTTCTAAAAAATTATTTTTTTACCATTACAGAAGCCACAAGCATCTAACAAATTTCCAAATAAACACAAAGCAATGTAACCCCTGGTCAACAGTTAATAGCGTCTCCATTATTTTTACTTTCAGTGCTTACTTAGCAATTTTTCTTAACCAAGATTACAGTTTCTGAGACTTAGTTCCAATACAGACTGTGGTCTTTTCCAAAATGATTGAAGATTTTAGAACTACATGTTAATTCTGAAGTTAGACCTCTTTTGTACTTTGAGAAATTTTGCTGCCCGGTGTGGTAAGTATGGTGGTGCCCAACTTTTTTTTTTTTTTTTTGGTCGTTTTCAGTCAGGGTCTCCCTGTAGCCCCAGCTGGCTGGAACTTGCTATGTAAACCAGGCTAGTCTTGAACTCACAGGGATCTTCCTACCTCTGCCTCCCCAGTACTGGGATTAAAGGTGTGTGTCAATCACCAATGCCCTGCTTTGGCATGGTGGTCACAACTCTAATCCCAGCACTTGGGAGCCCAAGGCAGGAGGATCTCTGAGTTTGAGGCAGGCCAACCAAGGTTAGATAGTGAGACCCTATCTTAAAAAAAATTGTAGAAGGGCTGGAGAGATGGCCTAGCGGTTAAGAGCGCCGACCGCTCTTACTGAGGACCCAGGTTCAATCCCCAGCACCCACATGGCGGCTGAGAACCGTCTGAAACTCCAATTCTAGAACTCCAGCTCCAGGGGAATCCGACACCCACTTCTGACCTCCGCGGCATTGCACGACACGGGTGCACAGACTTGCATGCAGACAGTACATTCATACACATACAGAAATAAATAAAAATTAATAAAAAAATTGTAGAAGTTTATATTAAATTACAGAACTGTACAATGAATAACCACCCCTATCCCACCCACTCTACCCCTCACCTATTAACCTAAACTATCAACTACTAATATCTTGTAAGTATATTAGGTCTTTCCCCCTCCATAAAACACACAAACCATTACAGTAAAACTTCCCCCAATTCAGTTACCCAAAGTAACCATTATTCTTTTTTGTCTTTTTCACACAGGATTTCCCTATAGGCCAGCTGGCGTGGAACTTGCAATGTAGACCAGGCTGGCCTTGACCTCACAGAGATCCAGCTGCCTCTACCTCCAAAGTGCTGGTATTAAAGGCTTGACCCACCACAATGCCACTTTTAAACTGATCTATAGTCATCCTATAAATATTTCCTCCCTAATGGAATTTTAGTCCTGGTGGAGAGCATTTTCAAGAACTGTAATCTCTGGGTTGCCAGAGGCTACACTGTTCTAAGGTCCATTTGCACAGTGAATGAAATCTCAGTCTTTCAAACCTCTATCTCCAGATAGTACTGAACTTTACAATCCCTAATCTGAGGGATAAAGAGGATCTAACTTTGGTTTGGGTGGTTATGAAAAAAGTTTAGTCTTATCATATGTTTATTTAATCATTCAGATTTCAACACCCTCAATATATGTGACAACTTCCCCACCAAAAACTGAGATTTGAATTACAGTCTACTAAGCAACTTTCTGCAGTTAAAAAAAATAAAAATACTGGAGGGCTAAGGAGTAAAAGCAATTGCCAAGCAAGCCTGATGACCAAGTTAGCGTCCCAGAACCCATGTAAGAGGCTGAGTCATGTTCCTGCCCCAAGACAGGAGACAGGAGAATCTGTAAGGGGTTCAGAGGACCACATAGCACAGAGTAAGCTTCGTAGTGGTAGAAACAAAACTATACCTCATCCTCTCTGACCTCCACGTTCCTTCTGTGGCACATGACTGTCTGTCTGTCTCTCTCTTTCTCTCTCACACACACAAACACTTTAACTAATAACTAATAATTATGCTGAAACCAAGAATTACAGGCACAAATCTAAAAATCCCAGCAATTTAGAGGCTGAGGCAGGAGGGTTACTGCAAGTTCAAGGTCAGCCTGGGCTAAAGATTGAGGCCCTGTCTCAATAATATCAATAATACCAATGATAATGATGCTGACCATTTCTTCAAAAGGCAGTCATAGTTAGGAAAACCCCAGAGACAGACTTCACTTCAATACACAGTGATGGAAGGCATGCTATCTTTTAGGTCAACAGCAGACCATCTGTTCAATGGTAGACTCATAAGATCACAATCCCTCCCCCCAAATTTCCCATCACTAATGACACTGTAGCAGTTACAACGCTGTAGCCCATTGCTTTACTCATGTGTTGGTAACAATAAGCCAACTGTGCTGCCAGTCACTTTAAACACACAGCACATATAATTATGTGGAGGACATGACACTCCATTGATTTGTATAGTACTGTACTATCTTGTTACTACTCCAGAAAATGTTCACTGTTGAACCAGTACCAAGCTGCCCAGGCATCAGCCTCATCCATCTCCTGCGGGCTAAGAGGCCCTGTCCAGCGGTCACCCCACACCATGTAGGCTCCTGCAAAAGCATTCAATGATGTTTGCAAAGCAATAAATCACGTATTGACCCATTTCTCCGATCACATCCCCATCAATTAGCAATGGCTGGCTGGATTTTTACTGAGCTATCCTGGATATAGCACAGTCTAATTCCTTAGCAGCTCCGGAGACCGCTCTCTTCCCACCGCAGCTGTGACTCCCCTGGGCATCACTGTGGTGCCATTCCTGCCTTCCGTGTGATTCAAAGTTCCATCCTCCCGACCCCAAAGTCCACACTGAGTACATAAAATACTCCCAACCCTAACAGGGGCAGTGGACCACACAGGGCCTTTCCAGGTGGATATGAACCGCCCTGAAACCCACCAGCTCAGTTCCCAGAACCAAAGCTTCTGGGAAGGGTATTTTCGGTATTTCTGTGTGGGTATTTTTGTTATCGGAAACAGCTCCTCCCCACCAGTGCAACGCCAACTCTAAAGTATCAACAACCTGAACCACGCCCCGGACCCTGCCAAGAGCTGCCTGGGCTGTGGGACCTCAGCAAAATCGAGACCCTAACGTGCCTCAGTTTCCTTCTCAGGGCAGCCCGCCGTTCCAGACTAAGACACACACTCAACACCCAAGCCATCCAGCTGGGAAGATGCAGGGGGAAATTCTACTCAGAAAGGGCTGAGGGACGGAAAGCCTGACAGGAGCTCCGAGGCCACCTCTCGTGGCGCCTGCGCCCGGTGCAGGTCCTCCTGGGGGCCCGCGGTTACCTGAGGTGGGTGATCGCGGCGGCGACAGCAGGACCGTGGGAACTCCGAGCGTCGCGCAGCCTCAGACCTCAGACACCCGCCTGGCTGTGATTGAGCCCAGCCGCCGCCGCTCCGGATGCCCGGAGCCCCTGCCCACGCTGATTGGTGCAGCCTCGGGGCGTGGCACCTGCAATAACCAGTAAGAGCTGAGACTGAGGCGGGCGAGCCGGCAGGACTACAAATCCCAGTGTGCATGGGCAGGGCTTCTAGGCTTTGCTACACCCCCACCCCCAAGGCTGGGCCAGGCTCTGTACCAGGAGCCAAGTTTGAGTGCTAGGGTGCCTGAGGATGCCAATCTCCAGAAGTCTCAGCGCACTGCACCTACACAAAGAATGCTCGAGCAGACTGATGATCCCGGTCGTTCATTCTCCTGTTGTGTGTGCAACCTGGGTTTGGGAAACTTTAAAGAATCCCAGGAGATTGAGGTGTGCAGGATGAAGCAGTCATCACAGCCCAAGAGATGGCCATGGATTGTCACCCCAGCTTTACAGACAGGAGAACTTTTTAAACAATGAGCTTAATTTTTCCAACGTCCCGAAGGACAACCTTAGCAGTCTGGTTCCTTAATCCCAAATCCTGCTGCTTCTCAAGTGTCTGGTGTGAGCTCACAGTAAGCAGGAGAGAAAATAAAACACTGCGCTCCAGCACCATGCTGTGGTGCTCGGTAAACTGAATGAGATGGAGCTGTTGTGACAGATCCCACGCATCTCTGTGGACAACAGGGCAAGAGAGGATGCTACCTCCCAGGGTTGGTTGGTTGGTGTGTGTGTGTGTGTGTGTGTGTGTGTGTGTGTGTGTGAGCATGGAGGCCAGAGAACAGCCTCTGGTGCTGTCAGGAGCCATCTACCTTGTTGTTTTTTAAACAGAATCTCATTGTCCTGAAACTTACTGATCAGGTAAGCTGGCTAGCCAGTGAGCCCCAGTGGTGGGATTACAGCACGCCCCGTCCTGCAGGACTTCTTTCGCTTGGGTCCTGGGATCAAGCTCATGTTTCTCAAGCTAACAAACCAAGCACTTTGCTGGCTGGACTATTTCCCTAGTCCTCATAGTATTTTTTTAACAGTAAGTCTTAGGCAAACATCACACACCAGGCCTGCTATCTAACTTGATTAATAAAGGCTTCTCTGCTGGATAGCTTTAGTTTTCAACTTGACGCTAACTGAGGGAGCCTCAATTGGGGAATTGCTTCCATTGGACTGGACTGTGGCCATTTCTGTGTGGTATTTTCTTGATTATTGAGCGATGTGGGAGGGCCTGGCCCACTATGGGTGCTACCCCTGGGCAGGTTATTCTATATTTTCTGTATTATATAAGAAAGCAGGCTGAGCATGGGCCAGAGGAGCAAGCCAGTAAGCAGCATTTCTCCGTGACCTGTGCTTCAGCTCCTGCCTCCAGGTTCCTGCCCTGAGTTCCTACCTTGGGCTCCCTCAGTGATGAGCTATGACCCAGGAGATATAAGATGAATAAACCCTTTCCTCCCAAGTTGGTATTGGTCAGAGTGTTGTTGTTGTTGTTGTTGATGTTGTTTTTAAAATAGCAATTGAAAGATCATAGCCACACTTATTAGTGTGTATTATCTCTGGCTATTTTTGCAAACAAAACAGGGCTAACCAGTGGTGTGGGAGACCGACTGCATGGCTAGAAAGCTGAAGATAGCAGACCCTTTGAAGAAAAGGTTTGCCAACCCATGTGTTGGGCTTAAGGCTACATGGCCCAAGACCATAGCATAGAAGTAACCCTGGGCTTCAAGCCAACCCCCATGATCACCATGCTTTCAAGTCTTCAACCATGGGATAGGTTAGAAGTCCATCTCTGGGCTGGAGAGATGGCTCAGCAGTTAAGAGCAACAGCTGTTCTTGCAAAGGACCCAGATTTGGTTCCCAGCACCCACGCAACCACTAACAATCATCCAGAACTCCACTTCCAGTGGATCTGATGCCCTCTTCTGACCTCCGAGGGCACTGCACAACCTAGGTGCACTTACACACATGCAGGCAATATATTCATACACATAAAATAAAACTAATAAATAAAACAAAAAAGAAGTCCAGCCAGGTGTGGTGGTGTACATCTTTAATCCTAGCACTTGGGAGGCAGAGGCAGGTGGAACTCTGTGAGTTTAAGGCCAGCCTGGTCTACATAGCAAGCTCCAGGCCAGCTGGGACTAAAGGGAGACCCTGTCTCAAAAAGACAAAAATAATAAAAAAGAAGTCCATACATCTGCTTATTCAACATATTTACCAGGCCTCTTCAAGTGCCAGATGTAGACAAAGTATTGAGATAAACAGGATTCTGTTTCTTCCCCTTGGGAATTCACTATCTAGTAGAAAA
>VZQC01011955.1:2231942-2321942 GCA_009823505.1 Rhizomys pruinosus | reverse complement strand
AGGAAGGAGGGGAGAGGGGAGGGGGAGAAGAGAGAGGATACTCATTGTTTATAAGACACGGCATACTACAACTATAGCATAGAATTAACACACAGTATTGTGAACTGTCTATTCCACACAGACGAGGGACCTGTGAAGCCAAAGAGAATGCAGATGATTCTTAAGTATGTTACAGCCAGGAAGAAGAAACAGAATTCTGGTAATATGAACCCCAGGCAGCCAGACCAAGATGCGCATGATCCCACAGAACCACATACAGGACAGATAGGAGTATAAGAATAGTAATTAATCACACGTGTATGGATGAGATATTCTGCCCTCTCCTCCTGAATTAGCCATTGTGGTTCTAAATAGGGTGTGTGTGAGTGTGTGGTGGTGTTGTGCTGATGTGTGACTAATCCCCAGATTAATTTCTAAGCAAGCATATATAGACATTCTGGTTGTTACAAACCTAATATACCTTAGAGAAGAGGGGTGAGCTCTGAACACAAGGTAGACAAAGAGATAAATCCTGCAAAGCATACACTCCAGTACACGAGGACGAGACCTCTCCTCAAACAAAGAGTCAACACCACCCAAATGCACAGTAAGTACTGATGCACAAGAACTGCTCTCAACATAATATCACAAGTTCACCACTATACCCCAACTACATTATGCTCTAGAATTGTTTTTGACTTTTTGAAGAACAGGGTCTCCCAGTTAGCAGCTGGCCTCGAAACAACTCTCATGTAGTACCAGAGCTGCCCTTGAACTCACCAGCGATCCGACCTGCCTCTTGCCCTGCTGTGTGGGATAAAGTCGATGCACACCTACACCGGCCTTCTTATAATTTTAAATTTCATTGCTCATCCACCCATACTGTTAAATCTATCTTATACAAAGGACTCATTGTAAAGAGTCCTCTCCCAAATTGCCCCCCCGTGCCTGTGTTTCAAAAAATAGAGCTGGCGCGGGCATTGGAACACACCTTTACTTACAAGCCAAAGGCAAAAAGGATGCTCTGTGAGAGGGGAGCCTGGTTACATAGAAAGTCCCAGGAGGATAAGTTAGATAGAAAAGATAAAAAATAGAAATGGGGGATCAGGAGGCGGGAGAAAAAGAACGGCAGGAAGGAGAGGATGCGAGAGGAGGGAAGAGGAGGAGAGGAGGGTGGAGGGGGCGAGGAGGAAAGGAGGGAGGGAGGGACGGAGGCAAGGAGAGAAGGGGAGGAGGGAGACGGAGGAGCGAGGGGAGAGGGAAGGAGGACTCCGGTGACTAGCTGCTATATCTCTGACACTGCTCCCTTAATCTGACCTCACCAACCTTGACTTCCCATAGTCTGGGGAAGTGACGAGCCAAGTTAGGACTTCTCTGGTGGGAATTGCTGGGTGATCTGCCCCCTATGCATTCACCGGAGCCTCCGATGCCAGCTGCACCCAACCATCCAGCCCTGGGACTCTGTTCGGTACTCACTTGACTCAGTGGAGCATATCCGTTGGCTCAGCACCACCTACCCCTATGGGGTGATGGCCCATTCCCAATTGAATGAGATCACCATGAGCATCAGGCTGTTCCCAAACGGATCCACAGAATAGCCTCCTTCTTTCGTATCCCTCCCATCTATTCTGGCCTCCCTCCCTCCTCCTCCCTCCCTTCATCCTTTCCTTTCTTTCCTTGTCTTTATTGTTTGAATTGATTTGATAGAAAGAGACAATGGTCTCCTCTGTGAGGCCCAAGCTGCCTGGGAGCTACACTTTGTAGACAAAGCTAGCCTGAAACCTCACAGGAAACCTCCCTACCTTTGCCTCCCAGTGCTAAGATTAAGGATTGCCACCATACCTGCTCATTTCCTCTTTCATTTTTGTAGGACAAGTGCACTTAATTGTGTAAACCCAGGCAGTGCACCTTGAACACAACAACCTCCTGCCTGGGCCTCCTAGGAGTGAGATAATACAGGTGTGTTCCCCATGCCATACTCCCTGTATTTGCCTCAACCAGAAATACCTCAAGTCCTAACCTCAGCTTGCTGAAAGAAATCACCAGACTGACGGCAAATAGCGAGTTATTCATGGAACACTTTGTGTGACAGTTACTGTTAACCAAACTGAGTTCGTCCAGAGACTCATCTGGAAGTAGGTATCCTATAAGTATCTGTCCTTTGGATCAAGAGCAAAACCCCAGAGCTCACCCTGTGCACCCAGACCTTTTCTGATGTCAGCCTCCTGTAGGCTGGGCCAGGTCAGCCAGCTACCTTGCAAGTCTCCTAGGTGCCCTGACCATCACCATGGCAACCCACAGCAGCTCTCCTATAGGTTCTCCACTTCAGGAGCCTTCTCTTCTGGTACTATCTTTAACTCTCAGCTTAGCTGCTGAGGAGGACCAAAAGATGCTGTCCTATGCTCTCTGCCTGCACTGAACACAACAGGTCTAGGCCACCACTTTTATTTTGTTAATCAAGCCAAAAGTCCACCCATTTATTGTGTGATACTAGAAAGAAGCTGAGAAAGGAATACACTCTGTACTTTCTACTAGATATGATTCCAAGGCGGAAAAACAGAATCCTGTTTCATCTCACATCTACTCTTGTCTACAATCTGGCACTGAAAAGGCCTGGTAAATATAGTGACATAAGCCAGGGAGGAAAATGTAGGGACTCTTTTTATTTATTATTGTCTTTTTTTTTTGTTCTTGTGCCCAGCTGGCCTGGAGCTGCTAGGCTATGACACCAGCCTGCCTTAAACTCACAGAGTTCTCACCTGCCTCTGCCTCCAATGTCTACGAGTTAAATGTAGCAACACTACCTGGCTGGATTTTTTTATGTTTATAATTAATTTTATCTATTTATGTGTTATGAATATATTGCCACTGCAATGTGTTTAAGTGCACCAAGGTTAATCTGCAGTGCCCTCGACGAGGTCAGAAAGAGGGCATTCGATCACTGAAGTGGTAGTTCCTGGATTGACTTGTTAGTTGGCTTGCGTGGAAGGTGCTGGGAACCAAAATTGGGCTCTTTTGCAAGAACAGCATGTTGCTCTTAACATTGCTGAGCCATTCTCCAGCCCAGAGATGGACTTCCTAACTACATCCATGTTGAAAGACTTGAAAGCATGGTGATCATGTAGGGTTTGGCTTGAAGCCCAGGGTACTTCTATGCTATGTCTTGGGCCTGATAGCCTTAAGCCCAAACAGGGTTGCAAAACCTTTTCTATCAAAGGGTCTGGATACTTCAGCTTTTCTAGCCATGCAGATCGGCTCCCACACCACTGCAGTAGTAGCCCTGTATTTGATTGCAAAATAGCCGAGACGATAAATAACACAATAAGTGTGCTAATGATCTATCAATTGCTTATTTTAAAAACAACATCACACAAACACAACACACTCCTGACCAATACCAATGGGAGGAAAAGGGTTTATATATTCTTATATCTCCCTGGTCATAGCTATCCAGACTCGAGGGAGCCCAAGTAGGAACTCAGACAGGGAAACTGGAGGCAGGAGTGAAGCACAGGTCAGGAGAAAGTGTGGCTTACTGGTTGTTTTCCTTTTGGCCAACAATGCTGCACCCTGTTTACTTATATTAATACAGAAAATTAGAATAACCTGCCCGAGGGGAGTCCCAACTAGGTGGGCCAGGCTCCTCCAATCGCACACTAATCAAGAAAATAGACCACACAAAATAAGGCCACATCCGAGCAATGGAGAAATTCCCCAAATTGAGGCTACCTCAGTAGTTCAATCTGAAAACTAAAACTATCCAGAGCAGAAGCTTTATAATCAATTAGATAGCACCTGGTGTGTGCTGTTGTCCTATACCTTACTGTTTAAAAAAATACTATGAGGACTAGGGAAATAGTCAGCCAGCAAAGTGCTTGGTTTGTTAGCTTGAGAAACAATGAGCTTGATTCCCAGGACCCAAGCGAAAGCAGTCCTTGCAGGACGGGGCGTGCTGTAATACCCACCACTGGGGTCACTGGGCTAGCCAGCTTACCTGATCAGTAAGTTTCAGGACAATGAGATTCTGTTTAAAAACACAGGTAATGGCTCCTGACAGCACCAGAGGCTGTTCTCTGGCCTCATAGCTCACACACACAACACACCACACACACACACACCACACACACCAACAACCAACCTGGCGAGGTAAGCATCTTCTTTGCACCGTCGTGTCCACAGAGAGCGTGGGATCTGTCACAACATGCTCATCATCATTCAGTTTACCGCAGCACCACAGCATGGTGCTGGAGCGCAGTGTTTTATTTTCTCTCCTGCTTACTGTGAGCTCACACCAGACACTTGAGAAGCAGCAGGATTTGGGATTAAGGAACCAGACTGCTAAGGTTGTCCTTCCGGACGTTATGGAAAAATTTAAGCATTGTTTAAAAAGTCTCTGTCTGTTAAGTGGGGTGACAATCCATGGCATCTCTTGGGCTGTGATGACTGCTTCTAATCTTGCACACCTCAATCCTGGGATTCTTTAAAGTTCCCAAACCCAGTTTGCACACAACAACAGCGAGAATGAACGATCCGGGCATCATCAGTCTGCTCGAGCATGTTATTGGTAGGTGCAAGTGCGCGTGAGACTTCTGAGATTGGATCCTCAGCACCTAGCATAAATAGGCTCCTATGGTACTAGATGCCTGGAGCCCAGCCTTTCGGGTGGGGTGTAGCACAAGCCTAGAACCTCCCATGCCACTGGGATTTGTAGTTCCTGCCGGCTCGCCCCGCCTCAGTCCTCAGCTCTTATTGGTTATTGCAGCTGCCACGCCCAGGCTGCACCAATGCAGCGTGGGCAGTAGGCTCAGGGCATCCGGAGCGGCGGCGGCTGGGCCAATCACAGCCAGGCGGGTGTCTGAGGTCTGAGGCTGCGCGACGCTCGGAGTTCCCACGGTCCTGCTGTCGCCGCCGCGATCACCCACCTCAGGTAACCGCGGGCCCCCAGGAGGACCTGCACCGTCGGCGCAAGCGCCACGAGAGGTGCCTCGAGCTTCCTGTCAGAGCTTTCCGTGCTCAGCCCTTTCTGAGTAGAATATTCCCCCTACATCTTCCCAAGCTGATGGCTTGGGTGTTGAGTGTGTGTCTTAGTCTGGAACGGCGGTGCCTGAGAAGAAAACTGAGGCACTGTTAGGGTCTCGATTTTGCTGAGGTCCCAAGCCCAGGCAGCTCTTGGCAGCGTCCCGGGCCGTGTTCAGGTTGTAGATACTTAGAGTTGGCGTTGCAACTGAAACATGGGAGGAGAGCTGTTCCAGATAACAAAAGCATTAACCACACAGAAAGTAACGAAAATACCATTCCCAGAAGCTTTGGTTCTGGAGAACTGAGTGCGTGGGTTCAGGGCGAGTTCATATCACCTGGAAAGCCCTGTGTGGTTCCACTGCCCCTGTAGGTTGGGAGTTTTTATTGTACTCAGTGTGGACTTTGGGGTCGGGAGGATGGAAACTTTGAATCAGACGTGAGGCAGAATGGACCACAGTGATGCCCAGGGGAGTCACAGCTGCGGTGGGAGATGAGCGGTCTCCGTGAGCTGCTAAGGAATTAGGACTGTGCTATATCACAGGATAGCTCAGTAAAAATCCGCCCAGGCCTATTGCATAATTGGATGGGGATGTGATCGGGAAATGGAGTCAATACGTGATTTATGCTTTGCAAACATCACAATTGAATGCTTTTGCAGGAGCCTACATGGTGTGGGGTGACCGCTGGACAGGGCCTCTTAGCCCGCAGGAGATGGATGAGGCTGATGCCTGGCAGCTTGGCTACTGGTTCAACAGTGACATTTTCTTGGGAAGTAGTAAAAGATAGTACAGTACTATACAAACAATGGAAGTGCTCATGTCCTCCCATAATATATAGTGCTGTGTGTTTAAAGTGACTGGCAGCACAGTTGGCTAGTTGTTACCAACACATGAGTAAAGCAATGGGCTACAGCGTTGTAACTGCTACAGTGTCATTAGTGATGGGAAATTTGGGGGGAGGGATTGTGATCTTATGAGTCTACCATTGAACAGATGGTCTGCTGTTGACCTAAAATAGCATGCTTCCATTCAATGGTATTGAGATGAAGTCTGCTTGTGTCTTTGTCACTAACTATGCTGCTTTTGTAAGAAATTTCAGCATCGCAATGGTTATTATTTTGCATATTATGAGACAGGGCCTCAAATCTTTAGACCGGCTGACCTATAAGAACTTGCAGTAAACCTCTAGGACTCAGCCTCTTAATTGCTGAGGATTTTTAGATTATGTGCCTGGTTATTACTTGTCAGCATAATAATTATTAATTATAGATAAAGTGTTAGGGATGTGTGAGAAGAATAGAAGACCGACACGACAGAATCATGTGCACAAGGAACAGTTGGAGGTCAGCAGATTGAGCAGGTTTAGTTTTATTTCTACCAGCTACAGAAAGCTTACTCTGTGTATTGTGGTACCTTCTGAACCCTACAGAATCATTCCTGTCTCCTGTCTTAGGGGCGGAACATGACGCAGCCTCTTACACTGGTACATGCGGCTAACACTTTGGCATAGACTTTGACTTGGCAATTGCTAATTTATACCATCTAGCCCTACCGATTTATTTATTTTTAACTGCAGAAAGTTGTCTGTAGTAGACTGTAAATTCAAATCTCAGTTTTTGGTGGGAAGTTGTCACATATATTGAGGTGTTGAAATCCTGAATGATTAAATAAACTATGATAAAAGACTAAACTTTTTCATAACCACCCAAACCAAAGTTGATCCTCTTTATCCCTCAGCATTGAGGATTGTAAGTTCCAGTACTATCTGGAGATAGCAGGTTTGAAAGACTGAGACTTTCATCTCAGTGAAGATGGACCTTAGACAGTGTAGCCCTCTGGCCAACCGGATTTACAGTTCTCTGAAAATCTCTCCACCAGGACCTAACAATTACCATTAGGGCAGGAAACTATTATAGGAATGACCAATAGATATCAGCTTTTAAAAGTGGCAATTGTGTGAGGTCCAAGCCTTTAATCTCAGCATTTGGAAGGTACAGCCAGACTGGATCTCTGTTAGTCAAGGCCAGCCTAGGCTTCTACATTGCAATTCACCCAGGGCCATACGGGAAATCCTGGTGGACTTTGTATGGGGGGGTGTGGGAAAAAAAAACGAAAAAAAACAAAAAAAAAGAGAAAAAAAAAACAAAAAAAAAAAAAAAAAAAAAAAAAAAAAAAAAAAAAAAAAAAAAAAACAAAAAAAAAAAAAAAAAAAATAACAGACATAAAAAATTGGTTACTTTGTAATGAATTGGGGAAGTTTTACCTGAACTGAGTTGGTGTGTTTTAGGAGGGGAAAGACGCAATATATTACGAATGTAGTTGATAGTTAGTTAATAACGTGAGGGATAGAGTGGGGATAGTGTATTATGACAGTATCTGTTGTTGTAAATTAATATAAATCTACAATGGTTTTAATTTTATTATTCTGTAATGTGATGAATGTAATGTCTGCATGAAGTCTGTGCACCCGTGTTCGTGCAATGCCGAGGTCAGCANAAAAAAAAAAAAAAAAAAAAAAAATGAAAACACAAAAGGAAAGAAAATAGGGTAAGAGAGTGGCCTTCCTTTTATTTAATTACTTATTATTTACTTATTTATTTATTTATTTATTTATTTATTTATTTATTGTCTTGAGACTTAGAATTGGGGTGGGGGGGAGTACTGGCTCAGTGATTATGAACATTGGCTGCTCTTCCAGATGAGCTGAGTTAGATTCCCAGCAAGTGTATCAGGCATGAGTAACTGCAGCTCCAGGGGTCCAACACCAACCACGTCTGGCCTCCTCAGGCGCCCACACACTCGCATATACACACACTCATAAATTTTAGCAAAAAACTAAAAGAAAAAGAAGGATGAAACAAAATTTTATGTTGTATGTAGTTACCACGGTCTTAAAAATTAAAAAGAGCTGGGCATAGTGGTGCATGCCTTTAGTTCCAGCACTTGGCAGAGGCAGGTGGATCTCTGTGAGTTCAAGGCCAGCCTGGTCTACATAGTAAGTTCCAGGACAGCTGTAGCTACAGGGAGACCCCATCTCTAGAGGACCAAAAAAAAAAAAATATTAAGGGCTGGAAAGATGGCTCTCCATTCTAAGTGTGTGTTTACTGACATCGATGACAGCTACATGCTTGTTCAACCATCTCCACTGCTTCCAAAGCTTCAAATCACAATCTCCAGCTCCAAACTGATTTAATCAGTTGTGGATTAAGTCCCGTAGTGATGGTGTTAATAGCCTGGAATCCTGGCTTCTCAGTTTCCTCACTTCCTTCTACTTCACTGGCCCAGCGCTAGCCTTTGCATCTATTGCAGCCAATTCCCAAAAATGTCCTTCCCTTCCAGTCACACAGCTGGTTTCTGTGGCCTGAGGCAGCTGCTTTGCCAAGCAGCTGTCCTGCATAGTTGGGTCTAAAATACCCCACAGTCAATAAGCCACGCTAGCCAGCTTGACTCTCAGGGTGTCTAAATTTGAAAAGCAGGGTATGGTGGTAATCTGTAATTTTGGCACTAGGGAGGTTGAAACAGGAGGATCACCACAAGTTCGAAGCCAGTCTGAGCTCTGCAAAGTAAGTTCTAGCCCAGCTCGGAATGAGTTGCTGTTTTAACATCTCTTCCCCCCAAGAAAGGAGGAGAGGGTTCCTGGAGATATAGCCAGTTGGTAGAGAGTTTACCTTGCATATATGAAGCCCTGAGTTTGATCCCTAATATAGGAAGGGAGGAAAGAAGGAAGGAAGGAAGGAAGGAAGGAAGGAAGGAAGGAAGGAAGGAAGGAAGGAAGGAAGGAAGGAAAGAAGATAATTAAATTTTCTGAATTTCTACCTGACAACTAAAAAAATATATATTTTTGCTCTTTTTGGGACAAGGTTTCCCTGTAGACCCATTTGACCTGGAATTTGCTATGTAGACCAGGGTGGCCTTGAACTTGCAGAGATCTGCCTGCCTCTGCCTCCCTGAGTGCCCGGACTAAAGGCATGAGCCACCACGCCCAGCAACAACTAAAATTTAAACCGCTCAGTGGCTAGGGCCCCAGCCTATTTTCTATACCCCAAGACCTAAAATACTAGTTGTTAGAAATTTGGAGAGGACTGGATCACCACTTGTAGAAGAATGAAATTAAACCCCTACCTCTCGCCCTGTACAAAAGTGAACTCCAGATGGATCAAAGACCCCAACGTGAAACCCCAAACTCTGAAGGTGATAGAAGAAAAAGTTGGCAGCAGACTACAAGACATAGGTGTAGGAAAAGACTTCCTAAATCAGACAACAGCTGCACAAGAATTAAGGTCGACAATTGACAAATTGGACCTCATTAAACTCAAAAGCTTCTGTACATCAAAAGAAACAATCAAGGAAGTGAAGAGAAATCCCACAGAGTGGGAGGAAACCTTCACTGCAGATACATCTGACAAAGCATTGATTTCCAGAATATATAAACTACTCAAAAAACAAAGAAAAAAGAAAACAAATGACCCACTCAATAGATGGAGCAAAGAACTGAACAGAGACTTCACAAGTGCTGACCTCGGCATTGCACGAACACGGGTGCACAGACTTCATGCAGACATTACATTCATCACATTACAGAATAATAAAATTAAAACCATTGTAGATTTATATTAATTTACAACAACAGATACTGTCATAATACACTATCCCCACTCTATCCCTCACGTTATTAACTAACTATCAACTACATTCGTAATATATTGCGTCTTTCCCCTCCTAAAACACACCAACTCAGTTCAGGTAAAACTTCCCCAATTCATTACAAAGTAACCAATTTTTTATGTCTGTTATTTTTTTTTTTTTTTTTTTTGTTTTTTTTTTTTTTTTTTTTTTTTTTTTTTTTTTTTTTTTTTTTTTTTGTTTTTTTTTTCTCTTTTTTTTTGTTTTTTTTCGTTTTTTTTTCCCACACCCCCCCATACAAAGTCCACCAGGATTTCCCGTATGGCCCTGGGTGAATTGCAATGTAGAAGCCTAGGCTGGCCTTGACTAACAGAGATCCAGTCTGGCTGTACCTTCCAAATGCTGAGATTAAAGGCTTGGACCTCACACAATTGCCACTTTTAAAAGCTGATATCTATTGGTCATTCCTATAATAGTTTCCTGCCCTAATGGTAATTGTTAGGTCCTGGTGGAGAGATTTTCAGAGAACTGTAAATCCGGTTGGCCAGAGGGCTACACTGTCTAAGGTCCATCTTCACTGAGATGAAATCTCAGTCTTTCAAACCTGCTATCTCCAGATAGTACTGAACTTACAATCCTCTAATGTGAGGGATAAAGAGGATCAACTTTGGTTTGGGTTGGTTATGAAAAAGTTCTAGTCTTATCATAGTTTATTTTAATCATTCAGGATTTCATACACCCTCAATAGATGTGACAACTTCCCACAAAAACTGAGATTTGAATTAGCAGTTACTAAGCAACTTTCTGCAGTTAAAAAAAATAAAACGAGGGCTAAAGGATAAATTAGCAATTGCCAAGTCATAAGCTGTGTAAGTTAGCCCGCATGATACCATGTAGAGCTGCGTCATGTTCTGCCCAAGACAGGAGACAGGAAGATCTGTAGGGTTAGAAGGTACCACAATAGCCAGAGTAAGCTTTCGTAGCTGGTAGAATTAACAACTAACCTCTCATCTGCTGACTCCACGTTCTCTTGTGGCACATGATTCTGGTCGTGTTCGGCTCTCTATTCTATCTCATCACATCCAACATTTATCCTATAACTATAACTAATTATTAGTGCTGACTAATGTATACCAGGCACATTAATCTAATAAATCCCAGCAATTTAGAGGTCTGAGGTCCTAGAGGTTTACGCAAGTTTTAGAGTCAGCCCGGCTAAAGATTTGAGGCCCTGTCTCAATATATCCAAAGTACAAACACATGCGATGCTGACACCATTTCTTACAAAGCACATAGTTAGTGAAAAGACAATAGACAGACTTCATCTCATACACAGTGAATGGAAGCATGCTATTTTAGGTCAACAGCAGACCATCTGTTCAATGGTAGACTCATAAGATCACAATCCCTCCCCCCAAATTTCCCATCACTAATGACACTGTAGCAGTTACAATGCTGTAGCCCATTGCTTTACTCATGTGTTGGTAACAATAGGCCAACTGTGCTGCCAGTCACTTTAAACACACAGCACATATATTATGGAGGACATGACACTTCCAATTGAGTTTGTATAGTAACTGTACCTATCTGTGTTACTACTTCCCAGAAAATTCACTGTTGAACCAGTAGCCAAGCTGCCAGGCATCAGCCTCATCCATCTCCTGCGGGCTAAGAGGCCCTGTCCAGCGGTCACCCCACACCATGTAGGCTCCTGCAAAAGCATTCAATGGATGTTTTGCAAAGCATAAATCACGTATTGATCCATTTCTCGATCACATCCCCTATCAATTAGCAATAGGCCTGGAGGATTTTTACTTGAGCTATCCTGGATATATGACAGTCTAATTCCTTCAGCAAGCTCAGGAGACCGCTCATCTCCCACCGCAGCTGTAGACTCCCCTGGCATCACTCGTGTGCTGCCATTGCCTGCTTCACGTGTGATTCAAAGTTTCCATCCTCCCGACCCCCAAAGTCCAACTGAGTACAATAAAAAACTCCCAACGCTACAGGAGGCAGTGGAACACACAGGGCCTTTCCAGGTGATATGAACGCGCCTGAACCCACGCAGCTCAGTTCTCCAGAACAAAGCTTCTGGGAAGGGTATTTTCGGTATTTCTGTGTGGTAATGCTTTTGGTTATCGTATAAACAGCTCTCCTCCCTGCTTTCTAGTGCAACGCCAAGCTCTAAAGTATCTTACAACTGAACCACGCCCCGGGACGCTTGCCAAGAGCTGCTTGGGCTTGGGACCTCAGCAAATCGAGACCCTAACGTGCCTCAGTTTTCTTCTCAGGCGCCCGCCGTTCCAGACTAAACACACACTCAACACCCAAGCCATCCAGCTGGGAAGATGAGGGGGAATTCTTACGTCAGAAAGGGTGAGCTGGACGGAAAGCTCGACATGGAGCTCCGGGCACCTCTTCGTGGCGCTGCGCCGGTGCAGGTCCTCCTGGGGGCCCGCGGTTACCTGAGGTGGGTGATCGCGGCGGCGACAGCAGGACCGTGGGAACTCCGAGCGTCGCGCAGCCTCAGACCTCAGACACCCGCCTGGCTGTGCATTGGCCACAGCCGCCGCCGCTCCGGATGCCCAGAGCCTATCCACGCATGTTGGTGCAGCTCTCGGGGCTGGCTACTGCAATAACCAAGTAAGAGCTGAGACTTGAGGCGGGGCGAGCCGGCAGGAACTACAAATCCCATGTGGCATGGGCAGGGTTCTAGGCTTTCTACACCCCACCCCAAGGCTGGGCCCAGGCTCTGTACCATCAGGAGCATCAGTTGAGTGCCTAGGGTGCTGTAGGATCCAATCTCCAGAAGTCTCAACGCGCTACTTGCACCTACCAAAGACATGCTCGAGCAGACTGGATGATCCCGGATCGTTTCATTCTCCTGTTGTTGTGCAACTGGGTTTGGGAACTTTAAAGAATCCCAGGAATTGAGGTGTGCAAGATAGAAGCAGTCATCACAGCCCAAGAGATGCCATGGATTGTCACCCCAGTTATACAGACAGAGAACTTTTTAAACAATGAGCTTAAATTTATTCCAAACGTCCGGAAGGACAACCTTAGCAGTCTGGTTCCTTAATCCCAAATCCTGCTGCTTCTCAAGTGTCTGGTGTGAGCTCACAGTAAGCAGGAGAGAAAATAAAACACTGCGCTCCAGCACCATGCTGTGGTGCTGCGGTAAACTGAATGAGATGAGCATGTTGTGACAGCATCCAGCATCTCTGTGGACAGACGGGTGCAATGAGAGGATGCTACCGTCGCCAGGGTTGGTTTTGTGTGTGTGTGTTGTGTGTGTGTGGTGTGTTGTGGTGTGTGGAGCATGAGGCCAGAGAACAGCCTCTGGTGCTGTCAGGAGCCATTACCTGTGTTTTTAAACAGAATCTCATTGTCCTGAAACTTACTGATCAGGTAAGCTGGCTAGCCCAGTGATGCCCCAAGTTGGGTATTACAGCACCCCCGTCCTGCAGACTGTCTTTCGCTTGGGTCCTGGGATCAAGCTCATTTTCTCCAAGCTAACAAACCAACACTTTGCTGGCATGGACATTTCCCTAGTCCTCATAGTTTTTTTAAACAGTCAAGTCTTAGGACAACATCACATACAGGTGCTATACTAATGGATTATAAAGGGCTTCGTGCTGCCTGATAGCTTTTAGTTTTCAATTGAAAACGTGAGGTGAGCCTCAATTGGGAATTATCTCCATTGAGCTCTGGATGTGCTTTTTTGTGTGGTGCTTTTTTTCTTGATTATTCGATTGCGATGGAGGACCTGGCCCACTAGTTGGCTACCGCCCTCGGGCAGGTTATTCTATATTTTCTGTATTTATAAGTAAACAGGCTGAGCATTGTTGGCCAAGAGGAAACAACAACCAGTAAGCACACTTATCTCCATGCCTGTGCTTCAACTCCTGCCTCCAGGTTCGCTGTCCTGAGTTCCTACTTGGGCTCCCCTCAGTCGATCACTATGACCAGGAGAATATAAGAATATATAAACCCTTTCCTCCCTTGGTATTGGTCAGAGTGTGTTGTGTTGTGTGATGTGTGTTTTTTTAAAAAAGCATTGATTAGATCATGTAGCCACAGCTATATGTTATTTATCGTCTGGCATTTTGCAAAACGAATTCAGTGGCTTACACTCAGTGGGCTGGGAGACCGATCTGCATTGGTAGATAAAGCTGAGTAACGCAGAACCCCTTTGAGAAAAGGTTTGCAACCCTGTTGTTGGCTTAAGGCGTAACATGGCCCAAAGACCCATAGCATAGAAGTACACCTGGCTTCAAGCCAACCCTCTATGATCCACATGCTTTCAAGTCTTCAACAGTGGATGTGTTAGGAAGTCCATCTCTGGGCTGGAGAGTGGCTCAGCATGTTAAGAGCATACAGCCTGGTCTTGCAAAGAGACCCAATTTAGGTTCCCAGCACCCCACGCAAGCCCTAACAATCATCCAGGAACTACACTTCAGTGGATCTGAATGCCGCTCTTCTGACCTCGTCGAGGGCAACTGCACACTAACCTTGGTGCACTTACAACACATTCAGTGCAATATATTCCATACAAGTAAAATAGAAACAATAAATTAAAACGAAATAAAAATCCAGCCAGGTTGTGGTTGTACATCTTAATCCGTAGGCTTGGAGGCAGAGGCAGGTGTAACTCTGTGAGTTTATAGGCAGCTGGTTCATAGCTAGCGCTCCAGGCCAGCTGGGGCCAAGAACCTGTAAAAAAAAAAAAAGGACAATAATAAATAAAAAAGACAGTCCCTACATTTTCGCCTCGGCTTATTGTCACTATATTTACCAGGCCTTTCAAGTGCAGATGTAGAAAGAGTAGTTGAGATAAACAGGATTCTGTTTTTCCGCCTTGGAATCATATCTAGTAGAAAGTACATGAAGTGTATCCTTTCTCAGCTTCTTTCTAGTTCACACAATAAATGGTGGACTTTTGGCTGATTAACAAAATAAAAGTGGTGGCCTAGAACCTGTTGTTCGTTCAGGCAGGCAGAGAGCATATGGACAGCACTTTTGGTCCTCCTCAGCAGCTAAGCTGAGAGTTAAAGATAGTACCAGAAGAGAAGGCTCCTGAAGTGGAGAACCTATAGGAGAGCTGCTGTGGGTTGCCATGGTGATGGTCAGGGCACCTAGGAGACTTGCAAGGTAGCTGGCTGACCTGGCCCAGCCACAGGAGGCTGAACATCAGAAAGGTCTGGGTGCACAGGTGAGCTCTGGGGTTTTGCTCTTGACCAAAGGACAAGATACTTATAAGGATACCTACTTCCAGATGAGTCTCTGGACGAACTCAGTTTGGGTTAACAGTAACTGTCACACAAAGTGTTCCCATAATAATGGCTATTTGCCCGCAGGTCACGGTGATTTCTTTCAGCAGGCTGAGGTTAGGACTTGAGGTATTTCTGGTTGAGGAAATACAGGGAGTAGGCATGGTGGACACAGCCTGTATTTATCTCACACCTAGGTAAGGCCTCAGGCGGAGGTTGTTGTGTTTCAAGTGCACGCCTGGGTTACACAATTAAGTGCACTTGTTCCTAAAAAATGAAAGAAGAAGATGCAGGTATGGTGGCACATCCTTAATCTTAGCACTGGGAGGCAAAGGCTAGGGAGGTTTCTGGTGAGGTTTCAGGCTAGCTTGGTCTACAAGTGTGAGCTCCCAGGCACAGCTGGGCCTACAGGGAGATCCTTGTTCTTTTATCAAATCAATCAAACAATCAATTAGACAAGGAAAGAAAGTGAAAGGATGAAGGAAGGGAGGGAGGGAGGGAGGGAGCAGAAAATGGAGGATAAAGAAGGAGGCTATCCTGTGGACCTTGGGAACAGCCTGAGCTCTGGTGGCGTCAGTTCCAATGGGAATGAGCCCATACCCCATAGGGCTTAGGTGGTGCTTGAGCCAAGCGGAATGCTCCACTTGAGTCAAGTGAGTACCTAACAGAGTCCCAGGGCTGGATGGTTTGGGTGCAGCTGGCATCGGAGGCTCCGGTGAATGCAATAGGTGGGCGAAGATACCCCAAATTCCCACCAGAGAAGTCCTAACTGTGGCTCTCCACTTCCCCGCACTATGGGAAGTCAAGGTTGGTGAGGTCAGATGTAAGGGAGCAGTGTCAGAGAATAGCAGCTATCACCGGAGTCCTCCTTCTCCTCTCCCCTCGCTCCTCCTCTCCCTCCCTCCCTTCTCTCCTTCCCCGTCTCCTCCCTCCCTCCTTTCCTCCTCGCCCCCCTCCACCTCTCTCCTTCCTCTTCACCTCCTCTCGGCTCCTCTCCTTCCTGCCTTCTTCTTCTCTCCCCCTCCTGATCCCCCATTTCTATTTTTTATCTTTTCTATAAACTTACCTAGCCTGGACTTTCTAATTAGACCAGGCTGGCCCCATCTGCACAGAGATCCTTTTTGCCTTTGGCTTGTAAGTAAAGGTGTGTCCCATGCCCGCCCAGCTCTATTTTTGAAAGCAGGCACGGGGGGGCACATTGGGAGGAGTGGACTCTTTACAATGAGTCCTTTGTATAGATAATTTAACAGATGGGTGGGATGACAAGATAATTTAAATAATTATAAGATAGCCAGTTGTGTGCAATTCGACTTTATGCCCACACAGCGGGCAGAGGCAGCGGATCCTGGTGAGTTCAAGGGCCTTAGCCTGGTTACATGAGAGTTGTCTAGGCCAGCTTGGCTAAAGGTGAGACCCTGTTCTTCAACAAAGAAAACAATTCTATGAGCATAATGAGTTGGGATAATGTGTGAAGCTTGTGATTTATGTTTGAGAGCAGTTTCTGTGTGCATCAGTACTACTGGCGCATTGGGTGTGTGACCTTTTGTTTGAGGAGAGGCTCTGTCCTCGTGTACTGGAGTATGCTTTTGCAGGATTTATCTCTTGTCTACCTTGTTGTCAGAGCTCACCCCTCTTGTCAAGGTATATAAGTTGTAACAACCATGAATGTCTATATAGCTGCTTAGAAATGTAATTCTGGGGATAGTCAACACATCAGCATCACACACCACCACAACACTCACACACCACCTCTTTTAGAACCACAATGTGCTAATTCAGAGAGAGGGCAGAGATATACTCTGCCACTACACGGTGTGGTTTATTACTATTCTATCTCCTATCTTGTCCTGTAGTGGTTCTTGGGGATCCATGCCATCTCTGGGTCCTGGCTGCCTGGGGTTCATTATTCCAGAATTCTGTTCTTTCTTCCTGGCTGTACAGACCTAAGAAATCATCTGCATATCTCTTTGTGCTCACAGGTCTCCTAGTTGTTGGGAATAGACAGTCACAATACTGTGTCGTTAATTCATGTATAGTTTGTAGTATTGCGTGTCTTATAAACAATGAGTATCTCTCTCTTCTCCCCCTCTCCCTCTCCGCCTCCTTCCTCTTACAAGTGTATTTTTCCCATTTATATGTGGGACCTGCATATAGGCTCTTCATCTAGAAACCAACCATGAACCAAAATAAACTCCCTATTCTTCTTCTTTTTTTTTTTTTTTGCCAATAAACTTAATTAGTTTATTAGTTCAGCAACATATCTACCAAATATTTAAAATTACTTAATATAAATAGTTGGCAGCAAACTATTCCATTACAGAGTTAAATTACCAGTACAACAGACAGACTGGAGATTTAGACACAGTAATACTGCAGGCAAGTGACGTTGGCACAAAAAAATGGGGCAAATTTTCCACCACACCGTGCGCCCTGGCATTCATCACACATCTGGTCATCTAGCACATATGGCTTCACCTCCACGCGTTTATCAATGTCCCTATGCTATGAAGCTGTACAAATCGGGAGCACTGATGGCAGCAATGTAGCTCTGCTGATTGGAGAAAGCGACTCGCCCAGCACCTTTTGGATATTTTAGTTCTGGATCTGTATCAATTCCTGCATAACAAACCCTATTTCTGGGCTGAGAGATTGGCTGTAGCTAGTTAATGACACTGGCTGCTTTTTCAGAGGATCCAGGTTCAGTTCCCAGCAACCACACTGGCACGCTAACAAAGATCTGTAACTCCAGTTCCTAAAAGACCAGTGTCCGCCCTTTGATAGGCGACTTAAGGACACATGGTAAACAATAACATCCACCGCAAGCAATACACCCATACAAATAATAAATAAATAAATCGGGGGCTGAAGAGATGTGCTCTGTAGAGTACCTGAGTTCAGATTCCCAGCACCTACATGGTGGTAACAACATCCACTAACTTGCATCTTCCAGGGCAATGATGCTAATTCCTCTGACCTCAGGCATTGCTGACACAGGTGCATTCTTACACCATGCAGGCAATACATCTCATATACAAATAATAAAACTATAGAGTAAATTTTAAAAATTAGAACCCTATGTTGTTCATCAGCTCCTGTTCTCTAAGTCTAGTTTCCTCTATCTTTAGGTGCCTGGGTACGTTGACACACTACATAGACAGTCCATATAGCCCATGTGTATGATGGGAACACTAATTTGTGACAGTTTATAAACTTACCAAGAGAGAAAGAGGAAACTAGGAGGGAGATGTAAGGGGAGGATCTGAGAGGAGTCAGGGGTGGGTGTGAGGATGGATTTGACACAGATAAAATATACTTTATTTCTAAGAAAGAAAATATGGAAACGAACATCCAGACAGCACTCCTGAGGCTGAGGCAGGCTGTGGTTGTGAGTTCAAAGGCCAGCGCTGGACTACTATATCAGTGAAATTCCCAGGCCAGCCGAGGCTTACAGGGGAAATTCTGTCTCAAAATAAATAAAAAAAAAAAAATGAAATCCAAAGGAAAGAAAATAGTGATAGAGAGTGGCCTTCCTTTTTATTCTTATTTTTCTTAATTTTTATTTTATTATTATTTATTTTATTTTTATTTAATTGTCTTGAGACTAGAATTTGGGTGGGGGGGAGTACTGGCTTAGTGTTATGGAACATTGGCTGCTCTTCGCAGGATGTGATTAGATTCCCAGCAAGTGTATCAGGCATGAGTAACTGCAGCTTGCCAGGGTCCAACACACAGCCACGTTCTGGCCTCATCTCAGCGGCCCACCCACAGCATATAGCCACACTCATAAATTTTAGCAAAAACTAAAGAAAAAGAATGATGAAAATTAATTTATGTTGTAACTTAGAACGACGGTGTCTTAAAATATAAAAGAGCTGGAATGACGTGGGTGCATGCTCTTATAGTTCCAGCACTTGGCAGAGGCTAGGTGGATCTCTGTGAGATTTCAAGGCAGGCCTGGTCTACATACGTAAGCTTCCACGGACAGCTGTAGACAGGGAGACCCCATCTCTAGAGTGATCCAAAAAAAAAAATAATATTTAGGGCTGGAAAGATGAGCTATCCCATTCTAAGTGTGTGTTTACTGACATCGATCGACAGCTACACTGCTTGTCAACCATCTCCACTGCTTCCAAAGCTTCAAATCACAATCTCCAGCTCCAAACTGATTTAATCAGTTGTGGATTAAGTCCCGTAGTGATGGTGTTAATAGCCTGGAATCCTGGCTTCTCAGTTTCCTCACTTCCTTCTACTTCACTGGCCCAGCGCTAGCCTTTGCATCTATTGCAGCCAATTCCCAAAAATGTCCTTCCCTTCCAGTCACACAGCTGGTTTCTGTGGCCTGAGGCAGCTGCTTTGCCAAGCAGCTGTCCTGCATAGTTGGGTCTAAAATACCCCACAGTCAATAAGCCACGCTAGCCAGCTTGACTCTCAGGGTGTCTAAATTTGAATAAGCAGGGTATGGTGTAATCTGTAATTTTGGCACTAGGGAGGTTTGAAACAGGAGGATCACCACATAGTATTGTCAAGAAGCCAGTCTGAGCTCTGCAAAGTAAGTTCTAGCCCAGCTCGGAATGAGTTGCTGTTTTAACATCTCTTCCCCCCAAAGAAAGGAGAGAGGTCCCTGGAGAATATAGCCAGTTGGTAGAGAGTTTACCTTGCATATATGAAGCCCTGAGTTTGTGCCCTAATATAGAAGGGAGGAAAAAGAAGGAAAGGGAAAAAGGAGGAAGGAACGTGAGGAAGGAAGGAAGGAAGGAGAGGACATGATGGAAGGAAAAAATAAAAAAAAAAAAAAAATAAATTCCCATGAATCACCGAACAACAAAAAAATATTTATTTGACTTCTTTGGGGGACAGTGTTTCCCTGGTAGACCCATTTGACCTGGTTTGCTAAATGTAGAGCCAGGTGGTGCTTAACTTGCAGGAGTTCTGCCATACCTCTGCTCTCGCTGAGTGCGGACTAAGGCATGAGCCACACACGGCCCAGCAACAACCATAAAATTTTAAACCGCTCAGAGTGGCTAGGGCCCCAGCCTATTTTCTATACCAAGACCGTAAAATACTAGTTGTTAGAATTTGGAGAAGTGACTGGATCAACTCACTTCGTAGAAGAATTGAAATTAAAACCCTATCTCTCTGCGCCTGTACACATAGTGTAACTTCCAGAATGATCAAAGACGCTCAACTGAAACGCCCTAATCTGAAGGTGAATAGAAAGTAAAAAGTTGCAGCAGAACCTAGAGCAGCATTAGGTATGGAGAAAGACTTCCTAAATTCAGACCAACAGTTTTTTTCGCACAGAGAATTAAGGTCGAAGATCGTAAAATGACATTGGCTCATTATGAACTCAAAAGCTTCTGTACATAAAAGAAACAATCCAGGCTGGAGCGGCTCTACGTGGTTAAGAGCGACGACCGGCTTCTTTTACATAGGACTCCGGTTCGATCCTGCCCCCACATGGCGGTCTGAGAACCGTTCTGATACACTGCAATTTCCAGGAAACTCCATTCCAGGGGATACGCTCCGAGACCCTCTTTCTGACTCTCGCGGGCATTGCATTGCAACGGGTGCCCACACAAGCCTTTGCATGCAGACAGTACTGTCATACCGATACTGGAGATAAATAAAATATAATGAATAAAAAATTTATAGAAAATCAATGGAAGTGAAAGTGATTCCCACAGATGGGAGAAACACATGCAAATCGACAACATCTGACAAAGATTTGATTTCTCAGAATCTATATATACTACTCAAAACAAAAGAAATAAAGAAAACAAATGACTCCTCAATAAGATTGGAGCAAAACCTGAAAGGGAGACTTCACAAGTGAAACGAGAGACTTCACAACAAGAGATGTCTGAGAAACACCTTAAAAAGTGTTCAACATCAATAATCAATATTAAGGAAATGAAATCAATAGACCACTTTAAGATATCATCTTACTGTCCAATAAGACTGGCTGGACAAGAAGAACAAAATGATACCAAGTGGTGAGAGGTTTGTGGGGAAAGGGAACAAACCACATCCACTGCTGGTGGCAATAAACTTCGTACATCCACTATGTGGAAGTCAGTGTGGCAGAACTTTGGAAGATTGGAAGAGTGAACTTGGCCACCCACCAGCCAGTGAACAACTCCCTGGTGTACTCCACAAGATCCACCCCACACACAGAGATACAATGCAAGACATTGTTGTATTGCAGCTCTCCTTCACAATATGAGGCACTGGTACCTAAACCTAAAAGTGCTCTCCAACTCGAAGAGGGATTTAGAAAATGTGGATACTCTACACAATGGTAGTTTTATGCCAGCATAGGAAAGAAAGACGGACATCATACGAGCTTTGCAAGGAAAATGGCTGGAGCTAGAAGGACATCATGGCTTTGAGTGAAGTAACACAGTCCCAGAAAACGAGACAAGCAAATGGGTTCATCTCATCTGTTGGTGTCGTAGTTGCCCGCAGTTCACTCTAGGTGTAAGTATTTCCTTGTTGAGGGCCCCCTGAGCTTCGTACAAAGCAGTTGGGCGTAATAGCCCCCATATTGGAAACGAACAACAACACAGANCAAGAGATGTCTGAGAAACACCCTTAAAGAAGTGTTCAACATCAATAATCAATTTAAGGAAATGCATAAATAAAGACAACTTTAAGATATCATCTTACTGTCCAATAAGACTGGCTCGTAGATCAAGAAACAAATGACCAAGTGCGGAGAGGTTGTGGGGAAAGGGAACATAACAATCCACTGCTGGTGGGCAAGATAAACCTGTACGACCACTATGGAAAGTCAGTGTGGACGAACTTTGGAAGATTGGAAGTGAACTTGTGCCACCCGACCCAGCCATGACAATCCCTAGGCTGTACTCCAAAGACTCACCCCACCTACAAGAGATACAATGCAAGACATTGTTGTATTGCAGCTCTCCTCACAATACAAGGACTGTACTCAAACCTCAAATGTGCCGTCCACACTGAGAGGGATTAGAAAATGTGGACATATCTACACAATGTGAGTTTCTATGCCAGCATAAAGATAATGACGACATCACTGAGCTTTGCAAGGAAAATGGCTGGAGCTAGAAGTGACAATCATGCTTGAGTGAAGTAACACGTCCAGAAAACTAGACAACAAATGGTTTCCCTAATCTGTTGGATGTGTTGCGCGAGTTCACTTCAGTTGTGTAAGTATTTCTTGTTGTAGGGCCCCTGAGCTTTTAGTACAAAGCCAGTTGGGCGTAATCCCCCAATGATATTGGAACACAACAACAACAAGAAAGGATGATCAAAGAAGAAAAAAAAAAAAAAAAAGTGAACTTCTCGCCAAAACAGTCAACTTCCTCACATGCGAGATATTGAATATAGGACTGAGAAAGATGATAAAAAGCATGTTTGGGCAGAACTGCAATTGAGCTCTGGCCGGTGGGGCAATGGCGCCGGGACGGACTGGTCTAAAATTATGTTAATAAAAAATAAAATAATTTATGTGAAATATAATTATTAATCTAAAAAAAAAGAAATTTGGAGAGGAGAAAGAAATGGTAGTTTTAGAGTTATCTGAAACCTAATGAAAGGGAGTTAGAGTTCTTATAGAAATGTTGCTGAACACAACTTCGAGATGACTCAGTGCCAAGGTCTGGTGTCCTCGGGAATATAAGCTTTTCAATTGGGCCTTTAAGATTATTTCTCAGAACTGTCTAAGGCAGTAAAGAACTGGCTCACAAACAGACTCCTCATCCTGGGAGTGACCAGTTGATAAGGCCTGAGCAAGACCAGGCTGCCAATTTAGAGGCAGTCAGCCACTTTGAGGGATTTATGACTCTTATGGCCTCTTAATGAAGCTTTTGTCTCATCTGCTATTCAAAGGACTGCATCAAAGAACTGACTGAAACAGTGAACTTCTGCTCAAAACAGTCAACTTCCTCATGGAGAATATTGAGAAAGACTGAGAAAGAGATGAAAAGCATGTTTGGCAGAATGCATGAGCTCTGGCGGGGTGGGGCAATGGGCGGGAACACGGGTCTAGATTTGTTAAAAAAATAAAAATAAATTTATGTGAAAAAAATTATTATCTAAAAAAAAAGAAATTTGGAGAGGAGAAAAGAAAGGAGTTTAGAGTTCATCTGAAACCTAATGAAAGGGAGTTAGAGTTCTTATAGAAATGTTGCTGAACACAACTTCGAGATGACTCAGTGCCAAGGTCTGGTGTCCTTGGGATATAGAAGGGCCTCTTAAGATTATTTTCTCAGGCAGACAGCTATCTCAAGGCAGTAAGGGAGACAGGTTGGCTCCACAAACAGTCTCCCTCCATGCTGGGAGTGACCAGTTGATAAGGCCTGAGCAAGACCAGGCTGCCAATTTAGAGGCAGTCAGCCACTTTGAGGGATTTATGACTTTATGGCCTTAATGAAGCTTTTGTCTCCTCTGCTGTTCACAGTCTAGCAGTAGCTATCCTAATAAGTCCTCAGTGAAATATTATTAAGTTAAATGGTATGGTTTCATAAATCTGTAATCCCAGTCCTTACAAAGAGGAGATGGGAAAATCTTTTTTTTTTTTTTTGGTCTTTTCAAGACAGGGTCTCCTTGTAGCCCCAGCTGTCCTGGAACTCACTCTGTAGACCAGGCTGGCCTTGAACTCACAAAGATCTGCCTGCCTCTGCCTCTGCCTCCCAAGTGCTAGGATTAAAGGCGTGCGCCACCACGCCCGGCCGGGAAAATCTTTTTTATTTATTGTTTTATATATATATTACAAGAGTATGTTACAAATCAAATATAGACCCCCATCCCCATCTCTACCCCCGCACCCCACCAGAGCTCACGCATTCTGCCAAACATGTTTTTCATCTTTTTTTCAGTCTTTCTAAAATTCTCGATGTAGAAGTTGACAGTTTGGAGCAGAAGTTCACCATTTCAGTCAGTTCTTGAACACAGTCTTTTCTGTTGTTGTTCTTCTTCTTCTTCTTTCCAATATGCATCACTCCTAACTACTTGAACAAAAGCTCAAGGAGCCCTGCACAAGAAATACTTACTACTAGGTAATTGGTGCTAGCATCCACAGATGAGAGATACCATTCATCTTTTGTTTTTCTGGGACTGTGTTACTTTACTTTACATAATATCTTCAAGTTCCGTCCATTTACCTGAAAAGTTCATGATGTCATCTTTCTTTACTGCAGCATAGAACTCCATTGTGTAGATGTACCACATTTTCTCTATCTACTCATCAGTTGAGGGGCACTTGGGTTGGTTCCAGCTTTTTGCTATTGTGAACAGAGCTACAATAAATATGGCTGTACATATCTCTGCAGTAAGATGAGTCTTGTGGATATATACCCAGGAGTGGTATGACTGGGTCAGGTGCCAAGTTCATTCCAAGTCTTCCAAGGGTTCTCCACACTGCTTTCCATAGTGGCTATATCAGTTTACATTCCCACCAGCAGTGGATGAGTGTTCCCCTTCTCCACAACCTCTCTAGCACTTGGTATCGTTTGTTTTCTTGATCCTAGCCAGTCTTATGGGAGTAAGATGATATCTTAAAGTGGTTTTCATTTGCATTTCCTTAATTATTAGTGACGTTGAACATTTTTTAAGATGTTTCTCAACCATCTCTAATTACTCACTTGTGAATTCTCTGTTCAGCTCTTTGCTCCATCTTTTAAGCGATTCATTTGTTTTCTTTCTTCGTTTTTTGAGTAGTTTATATATTCTGGAAATCAATGCTTTGTCAGGTTTCTTCCCACTCTGTGGGTTTTCTCTTCACCTCCTTGATTGTTTCTTTTGATGTACAGAAGTTTTTGAGTTTCATGAGGTCCCATTTGTCAATTGTTGATCTTATTTCTTGCACAGCTGCTGTCTGATTTAGGAAGTCTTTTCCTACGCCTATGTCTTGTAGGCTGCTGCCAACTTTTTCTTCTATCACTTTCAGAATTTGGGGTTTCATGTTGAGGTCTTTAATCCATCTGGAGTTGACTTTTGTACAGGGCGAGAGGTAGGGGTTTAACTTTATTCTTCTACAACTGGTGATCCAGTTTTGCCAATACCACTTGCTGAAGATGCTGTCTTTCCTCCATTGTGTCTTCTTGGCCCCCTTGTCAAATATGAGGTGGCTGAAATTGTATGTGCTCAAGTTTGGAACTTCAGTTTTGTTCCATTGGTCAACAGGTCTGTTTTTGTGCCAGATTAATGAACACAGATGCAAAAATTCTCAACAAAATACTTGCAAACCGCATCATACAGACCCACATCAAATCAAGATTCATCCATCATGACACGTTGGAATTCATACCATAGTGCAGGGATGTTCACACATATTGAAAATCAAATCAATATCATAAACACATATAAATGGACTTGAAAGACAAAACACTACATATCATCTCAATTGATGCAGAAAAAAGCCTTTGACAAAACCCAACATCCTTCTTGTTTAAAGTTCTAGAAGGGGGGACTTGGTTTGGCGGGATCATTCCTCAATGTAATCAAAGCCATATAACAGGAAACCCACAGCCAAATATTCCTAAATGGGGAACCGACAGAAGCATTCCCCTTAAAGGTAGGGGAACTCGGCCACGGTTGCCCTGTCACCACTCCTCTTCAATTATAGTGCTTGACGCTTGAACCCCACCTTGCTAGGGCCAATACTGGCAAGACAAGGAAATTAAAGGAGTACGTACTAATTGGAAAAGAGGAAGGAAGGAAAGTTCCAGCTATCCCTTTTTGCTGATGCTTATGATTGTTTACCAAAGGTCCCGGGTGCTAAAAAAACTCCACCAGAGAAAACTCCCTTAGAAATGATTAAGGAGTTTCAGTAAGGTGGGCAGGATACAAAATTAACCTGGAAAACTCAGTAGCCGTTTTTACACCAACAACAGCAACTGAAGAAGGGCATTCAAGGCGACCTTCCCACTCATAATAGCCTCAAAAAACACGTAACTACCTTAGGAAACCAAAACTCTACCAAAGACCAAAGATACTCTACAACAAAAACTCAAACCCGTTTCAGGAAATTGAAGAAGACATTCGAAGATGGAAAGCCCCCTATACTCATGGATTTGGGGGGGGGAATAATGAAAATCCATTTAGTAACAATGTCCATTCTACCCAACCTAATATATGGATTCAACGTGATCCCAATTAAATCCCCAAGAGTTTCTCACAGGCTTGGAAAAAAAAAAAAAAAGTCCTTCTTAATTTCATGGGAAAAACAAAAAAAGACCCGAATAGCCAAATAGCAACCCTGAGTTAAAAGCGTGAAACGAGCAATACAGGGGGCATCTCCATACCAGACTTCAAACTCTCCTACAGGGCTATAGTCATAAAAAAAGCTTGGGGACTACTGGCCCAAAACCAGACCTGTTGACCACTGGAAAAAAAACTACTGAAAGTTCCAAACTTTGAGGCACCATACAATTTCAGCCACCTCTTTTGACAAGGGGGCCAAGGCGACACAATGGAGGAAAGACAGCACTCTTCGCAACGTGGTGTTGGAATAACTGGATTACCACTTGTAGCAGAATAAAGTTAAACCCCTACCTTTTCTCTCGCCTCGTACAAAAACTACGGTCAACTCCAGAGACGATGGATTTTAAATTTTAATTAACGACCTCAACATTGCAACCCCAAATCTGAACTGATAGAAGGAAAAGTTGGTAGCAGCCTACAAGCCATAGGCGTAGGATAAATGACTCCTAAATCAGACAGCAGCTTTGCTGTGCAAGAACAAAAAAGATCAACAATTGACACCAAATGGGGACCTCATGAAACTCAAAAAAAACCTTCTGTACAATCAAAAGAAACAATCAAGGCGGTTGAAGAGAAAAACCCACAGAGTGGGAAGAAACCTGACAAAGCATTGATTTCCAGAATATATTTAAAACTACTCAAAAAAAGAAGAAAGAAAAACAAATGAATCGCTTAAAAGATGGAGCACCGCGCTGAAAGCGATTCACAAGTGAGTAGGTTAATTAGAGTGTGAAAGAAGAGAAACATCTAAAAAAATGTTCAACGTCCCTAATAATTAAGGATGCAAATGCAGATCAAATCCACTTTAAGATAGCATCTTACTCCCATACGACTGGCTTGATCAAGACAAACAAAACGATACCAAGTGCTCGAGAGGTTGTGGAGAAAGGAAGGGGAACACTCCTTCACTACTGGTGGGAATGTAACTCATATAGCCACTATGGCAGCAGTGTGGAGAACCCTTGGAGACTTGGAATGACTTGGGCCATGCCCAGTCATACCAATCCTGGTTATATATATTTCCACAAGACTCATCTTACTGCCAGAGGCTATGATACATCCATTTTTATTGTAGCTCTGTTCACAATCGCAACAAGCTGGAAACCAACCCAAGTGCCCCCTCCTGATGAGTAGATAGAGAATATGGGTACATCTACACAATTGGAGTTCTATTGCTTGCAGTAAAGAAAGATGACATCATGAACTTTCAGGTAAATGGACGGAACTTGACGATTTTCATGTTAAAGTAAAGTAACCACAGTCCAGGAAAATACAAAAGCTGAATGGTACTCTCATTGTGGATGCTCGCACCAATTACCTAGTTAGTAAGTATTTCTTTTGCAGGGGCCCCTGAGCTTTTGTTCAAGTAGTTAGGAGTGATAGTGATGCATATTGGCAAGAAGAAGAAGAAGAAACAACCAACAGCAAAGACTGTGTTCAAGAATCTGACTGACATGACAATGGTGTGTGAAACTTTCGCTCCACAAAACTGTCAAACTTTTCTCATCGAGACCTTTTAGCAAAAGAACTGAAAAAAAGAGACTGAAAAACATGTTTTGGCAGAATGCGTTGAGCTCTGGTGGGGGGGTGCGGGGGGGTTGTTAGAGATGGGGATGGGGGTCTATATTTGATTTGTAACATACTCTTGTAATATATATATAAAAACAATAAATATAAAAAAGATTTCCCGGTCCCTGCCTCCGGCGTGGTTGTGGCGCACGCCTTTAATCCTAGCACTTGGGAGGCAGAGGCAGAGGCAGGCAGGATCTTTGTGAGTTCAAGGCCCAGCCTGGGGCGCCAGGCGTGAGGGCCAGGACAGCTGCGGCTAAAGGGAAACCCTGGCTTGAAGGGACAACCAAAAAAAAAAAAAAAGAGGTGCCATCTCCTCTGGGGTAAGGCGGACTGGGAGGGGGGAGGGTTACAGAGGTAGTAAACCAGCCAGGTAACTTAATAATATTTCACTGAGGACTTATTAGGATAGCTACTGCTAGACTGTGAACAGCAGAGGAGACAAAAGCTTCATTAAGGCCATAAAGTCATAATCCCTTAGAGTGGCTAACTGGCCCTAAATTTGCAGTCTGGCCTTGCTAAAGTTTTATCAACTGGTCACTCCCAGCATGGAGGGAGACTGTTTGTGGAGCCAACCTGTCTCCCTTACTGCCTTGAGATAGCTGTCTGCCTGAGAAAATAATCTTAAGAGGCCCTTCTATATCCCAAGGACACCAGACCTTGGCACCCCCCAACTGAGGCAGCGCGAACAGGGGGGCAGCACAGTTGCGAGAAACACGCGAACTCCCTGGCTCAGGAGGGGCAGTAGGAACTCGCGAATATCTCCTTTCTTTCTTTCCTCTCCCAAATTGCTTTTTTTTTGCTAACAATTTTTTTCACATATAAATGATTTTATTTTTTTTAACAAATTCTAGACCCGTGTCCCGCCCATTGCCCCCCGCCAGCAGAGCTCATGCATTCTGACAAACATGCTTTTTATCTCGTTCTCATCCTGTCCAATATTGCTCCATGAGGAATTTTGACTTGTTGAGCAGAAGTTCACTGTTTCAGTCAGTTTCTTTGATGCTTGCAGCAGTACTTCATGTTTGTTTGTTGTTGTTGTTGTTTTCCAATATGCATTACGCCCAACTGCTTTGGACCAAACCTCAGGGGGCCCTACAAAGAAATTCTTACAACTAGGTAAACTGGCACTAGCATCCACCAGATGAGGGATACCATTGTTGTTTCTTTTTCTGGGGGGGGTGACTGCGTTCATCTTCACTCAGCATTGATGTCCTCTGCACCCATTTTTCCTGCAAAGCTCGTGAGTCGTCTTTCTTTACGCCTGCATAGAACTCCATTGTGGTGATGCCCTACCCCATTTTCCCTATCCACTCGTCAGTTGAGGGGGAGGGCATTTAGGTTTGGTACCAGTCCTTGCTATGATGAAAAGAGCTGACACTAAACAAACATGGTCGTGCATGTATCTCTCGTGGTGGGGTGAGTCTTGCGCAGTACCTGCCCACGGAGTGGTATGGCTGGGGTTGGCAAGTTCATTCCAAGTCTTCCAAAGGTTTCTCCCCACTGCTTTCCATAGTGGGCTGTCGAATGGTTTACATTGCCACCACATTGGATGAGTGTTCCACTTTCCCCACAACCTCTCCAGCACTTGGTATCATTTGTTTCTTGATTCCCTAGCCAGTCTATGGAGTAAGATGATATCTTAAAGGGTTTTTGATTTGCATTGCCTTTAGTGATTAGTGATGTTGAAAACACTTCTTAAGGTGTTCTCAGACATCTCTTGTTGTGACGGTCTTCTTCACTTGTGAAGTTCTCTGTTCCGAGTTCTTTGCTCCATTATTGAGTTTTTTTTTTTTTTGAAGTCATTGTTTTCTTTTTTCTTTGTTTTTTGGTGTTTTTTTTTTTTTTTTTTTTTTTTTTTTTTTTATATATTCTGGAAATCACTGCTTTGTCAGATGTTCTGCAGTGACGGGTGGCCCGTCCCACTCGGGGCGATGTCGGTCACGCCTTGCTTGTTTCTAAAAAATTTTTTTTTATTAATTTTATCTTTATTTCCTTGCGATGTGTTATGACTGTACTGTCTGCATGCAACNGGAGATGGGTCTATAGTTCTCCTTTTTGGTTGCATCTTTGCCTGGTTTTGGTATTAGAGTGATGCTGGCTTCATAGAAGGAATTTGGGAGAATTCCCTCTGTATCCTTCTAAACAATTTGAGTAATAATGGTTGTAAGTCATTTTGAGATGTTTTATAGAATTCTGCTGTGAAACCATCTGGGCCTGGGCTTTTTTTAGTTGGAAGGTTTCTTATTACATCTTCAATTTCTTCATATATATGGGTCTGTTTAAGCTGTCAATGTCTTCTTGGTTGAGCTTTGGTGATTCCCAGGATTTCAGATATTCATCCATTTCTTCTAAGTTTTCAAACTTAGTAGAGTATAGGTTTTTGAAGTATTCCCATATGATTGTCTGGATCTTTTCTTTGTCTTTTGTGATATTTCCCGTTTCATCACAGATTCTATTGATTTGAAGTCGTTCCTTCTTTCTTTTGGTTAACTGGGCTAGAGGTCTGTCTATCTTGTTTATTCTCTCAAAGAACCAACTTTTGGATTCATTGATTTTTTTTTTGTATTGTTTTCTTTGTTTCTACTTCATTGATTTCTGCTCTGATTTTTGTTATTTCTTCCTGTCTATTGCATTTAGGGTGCATTTGTTGTTGTCTCTCAAGTGTTTTTAGCTGCAGTGTTAGATTGTTTACTTGTGCTCTTTCTGTTTTTCTGATATAGGCACTCAGGGCTATAAACTTCCCTCTTAGGACTGCTTTTAAAGTATCCCATAGGTTTTGTTGTGTTGTATTATCATTGTCATTCAGTTCCCGGAATGCTTTTATTTCTTTCTTTATTTCTTCCTTGACCTATTCATTATTCAGGAGAGTGTTGTTTTGTCTCCATGTGTTCTTGTAGATAGTAGGGCTTATCCTGGTGTTGATATTGAGCTTTATTGCACTGTGGTCTGATAGAATGCATGAAATTATTTCAATCTTTTTGTTATTTGTTGAGGTTTTTTCTGTGTCCCAGTATGTGGTCGATTTTGGAGAATGTTCTGTGGGGTGCTGAGTAGAAAGTGTATTCTCTGGTATTTGGGAGGAATATTTGGTAGATGTCTGTGAGGTCTGTTTGGTGTATTGTATCATTCAGTTCAGATTTCTCTCTGTTTATCCTTTGTCCAGTTGATCTGTCCAAAGGACTTAGTGGGGGTATCGAAGTCCCCTACTATGAATGTGTTGGGGTTAATCTGTACCTTAAGGTCCTGGAGAATTGTCTTTATAAAGTTTGGTGCACCAGAGTTTGGTGGATATATATTCGTGATTGTGAAATATTCATGGTCAATTGTTCCTTTGATAAAGATGTAATGGCCCTCTTTGTCTCTTCTGATTTATTTTACTTTGAAGTCTATTTTGTCTGATATTAAAATAGCAATACCTGCTTTCTTTTTGTTACCATTTGCTTGGAATATTTTTTCCATCCCTTCACCTTTAGTTGGTGCCTATCCTTGAGAATGAGATGGGTTTTTTGTAGACAGCATATAGATGGGTTTTGTTTCCTAATCCAATCTCCCAGTCTATGTCTTTTGATTGGGAAGTTTAGTCCATTAATATTTAAGGTTATAATTGAAAGATGCATGTTGCTTCCTTTCACCTCATCCATTTGCATTTTTAGTCTCCGTTTCTACTTCTACAGTTATGTTTTTATTCATTTCTCTTTCTAGGTGCCTGGGTAAAGTTGCTCCTCTCTTCCATCCTTTGAATTGCTTCAAGTATTTTCTGAAGGGTTGGTTTTCCGGACATGTATTCTATCATCTTGTTTATATCATGGAAGATTTTCCTCTCTCTTTCAATTATAATCAACATTTTTTTGCTGGGTACAGTAACCTGGGTTGGCATCTATTGTCCTTTAACACTGGGAATGCTTTGCTCCAAGTTCTTCTTGCTTTCATTTTGCACTGAGAAGTCAGTTGTAATTCTGATGGGTTTCCTCTTATATGTAACTTGTTGTCTTTCTCTTGTGGCTTTCAGAATTTTGTCTTTGCTTTGGGCGTGTTAGTTACTAACTACGTTTGCTAGTGTTTTAACTATGATATGGTGTAGGAAGTTTCTTTTCTGATCTTGTCTGTTTAGAGTTCTATGTGATTCTTTTATTTGTATGGGTTTGTCTTTTTTTATTTTTGGGAAGTTTTCATCTATTATTCTGTTGAAGATCTATCTGATCAATATCATTCTCTTGGGATTCTTCTCCTTCCTCTATTCCTATGATGCAGAGGTTTGATCTTTTCATAGTGTCCCATATTTCCTGGTTTTTCCACTTTTGTGTATTTTTAAGTTTTTTTATAATCTTTACTTGAGATTTTTAGTTATTTTATGTTATCTTCCAGGTCTGATATTCTTTGTTCTGCTTCCTCCATTCTATTTCTGAGGCTTTTTCCATTCCTTTCCTCTTGATTGGATGAGTGTTTGATTTCCTTTTTCATTTCATCCTGTGATTTCTTTAGTATTTCCACTTCCTTTGGAGCTTCTCAATCTCTTCCTATAGCTCCTTGCTTTGCTAGTTGGTTTCCTTTTTCAGTGTTTCCACATCCTTCAGGTGTTTGTCATTCTCTCCCTCTAGGTCTTTCTTGAGTTTTTCATTCTCTCTCCTTAGTTCTCTGACTTGTTCTTTATATTCTTTGATTTCTTTGAATATGTCTTCAATTGTTCCTCTAAGATCTGTGTCCTGGGCCATCCCAGGGGAATCCCACTGTAGGAATCTCCCACAGGGTTGGTAGAGCTTAGTGTGGAATTATCCTGCACCTTTCCCATGTTGACCCTTCCTCGTGTCTCTGGCATGTGGGTTTCCCTTTTTGCCTGTATTCTGATGTGAATCTCAAATGCCTTTTCACTGTGCTGAAGACTTGCTTTGCTTGCCTCCCTCAGATGCCTTTTTTCCCCTCCTTGTTTATGGAGTGTTGACTTGTCTAGGTTTCAGGCTTTCAATTTTGTTTATATATTGGAAGCCTAACTCACTCTTCCCTTTCTGTTCTGAAGGTTCTCCAAAAAAATCCACCTGGACACTCCTCTGTGCTTCAGGTGGTCCTGGGAAGTCCCTGCTCTAAGCTCTGTGCACTCAAGTCTCAGGAAAATCATTTTTTCTTTTTTCTTTTTTTTTTTTTGTCTTTTTGAGACAGGGTCTCCCTGTAGCCCCAGCTGTCCTGGAACTCACTCTGTAGACCAGGCTGGCCTTGAACTCACAAAGATCTGCCTGCCTCTGCCTCCCAAGTGCTAGGATTAAAGGTGTGCGCCACCACGCCCGGCCTTAGGGAAATCTTTCACTTGGAGATCACTCTCTGGGTACAGCCTATCACTGAAGTAAGTAAATCCTTATCAGTTGGTAGGAAATCCTTAGAAGGTCTTTGGAAGCACAGCAAGCTACCTGTCTTTATCATCATTTAAGCCTTTTTATTTGGAGACAAGTTCTCCCCAACTTGCTATATAGACCAGGCTGGCCTCAGTCTTACAAAGATCCACCTGCCTCTGCCTGAGTGCTGGAGGCTTTACAATGCAGCTAAATATTAGCCTTATTATACCATGTATTTATTTTGTTTTCTTTTCAGGCTGACCTTGAACTCCCTTATTTTCCTGTCTTAAAAGCCTGTGTATGGCAGAGGCAGAGAATCTTGTGAGCTGACCCTCAGCCCAGCTAACATGCCTTCATGTTACACTGAGTTAGGTTTGAATCCTGGCTATACTGCTTGACAGCCAGATGTTCTCATAGTTTACCTCACTACCATCTTCAAATTCCATGCAGCAGCCAGACTGTGTGTGTGTGTTTGTTTATTTTTGTAGCCCTAAAGCCTTGTGCATGCTAGCGGAGCGCTCTACCTCAGAATCATACTTAAAACAATTTTTTAAATTACATATATTGGGGCTGAAGAGATGGCTCAACAGTTAAGAGCACTGGCTGTTCTTGCAGAGGACCTGGGTTCTGTTCCCAGCACCCATATGGCAGCTAATAACTGTAACTCCAGTTCCAGGGATCCAACACTGTCTTTTGGCCTCTATGGGCACCAGATATCCAAGTGGTACACATACATACATGCAGGCAAAACTCATACAAATAAAAATAAATAAGTCTTTTTATTTTAAGTTTTTGATTCATTTTGAGACAGAGTCTCCCTGTAGCACCAGCTGGCCTACAACTCACTTGCTATTCACAGAGATCTACCTGATTCTGCCTCCCAAGTTCTGGGATTAAAGGTATGTGTTACCATGCCTGGTCTAGGTTTACTGTTTTTTGAGACATGGTCTCCTTATAGCCCCAAGTGTCCTGGAACTCACTGTGCAGATCAAGATGGCCTTGAACTCACAAAGATACTTCAGGCTTTGCCTCAGAAATGCTGGGATTAAAGGTGAGCACCACCACATTATTTTTTTAAATACACACATACATACATGCACACACACACACACACACACACAGAAAACACGTGTTACAATGGGCATGTGAAGATGTGAAGGTCAGGGGACAACTTTAAGAGTTGGTTTTCAGGGCTGGAGAGACAGCCTAGCACTGACTGCTCTTGCAGAGGACCCAGGTTCGATCCCCAGCACCCACATGGTGGCTAAGAACCGTCTGTAACTCCAATTCCAGGAGAACTCTAGTTCCAGGGGAATCTGAGACCCTCTTCTGACCTCCCAGCATTGCACAACACGGGTGCACAAACCTACATGCAGACAGTACATTCATACACATACAAAAATAAATAAAATTAAAAAAAATCATCTTAAAAAAAAAGAGTTGGTTTTCTCCTACCATATAGAGCCTTAGGATCTAACTCAGGCATTAAACTTGACAGAAGTTGCCTTTATCTATCTGTAACCATATATCCAGCTCCAGAATTAGATATTTAGATGTTAAAACTTTTCAGGACATCATTTTTCTGCCCAGGTCATGGTTCTCCGTGGTTCCTAGGGCCTCTGTGACCTGGCTTCCCAGCTTCCTCTGTCACCACTGACTGTCCCCTGGATCCCTCAGCCAGCCACATTGGCCTCTTTACTGAAACTCAATGTACCGAGCTTAATGCTGCCCTTAGGCCCGTCCATGAACATTCTCCTTTTCCCTAGAAGCTATTTCACGCCTCCTCCACTGAAGGCTTATTTATTTGTCTTATGAAACATAACAAGGACTCATACATGCACACACAAAGCATCAAGTTCTGTTTGTAAATTGGGCCTAGTGGGGGCTAGAGATGGTCCAGCAGTTAAGAACACTGGCTTCCCAGCACCCACATGGCACCCAACAACCATCCATAACTCCAGTTCCAGGGGACCCAAGGCCTTCTTCTCACCTTTGTGAGCATTGCACAACATGGATGCATGTATACTCATGCAGGCAATACACTCATACATGTAAAATAATTAAAATATAAATAATAAGTATTTTAAAAATTGGGCACAGTGGTGCATGCCTCTATCTCCAAGTGAGGTATGAGGATTATGAGTTCAAGTTCAGACCCTGCCTCAAAAATAATAATCATATAAACAATGTATGCCTGGTTGAATAAATAATAAAGCATAATCACCCAAGCTACTCACTATCCAGTTCCCCCCTTTCTCTCTCTCCTTGCCTCTCCCATCTCCCTCCTTCTATGTCTTTGTGTATCTGTGTGTGTATACATTCATGTGTTTGTGTGTGCGCACATGTGTACGTGTTGAGACACAGGGGTGATGTTGGGCCTCTTAATTATTTTTTGAGATATCATCTCCTACTAAACCTGAACTTGTAAATTTGGTTAGACCGGCTGGCCAGCAGGCCCCGGGGATCTGCCTATCACCAACCCCCCATGCTTGGATTACAGATATGTTTGTGTGTGTGTGTGTGTGTGTGTGTGTGTGTGTGTGTTTGGCCCTTTATAGGGTGCTGGGGATTGAACGCACATCTTTATGTTTGCACAGCAAGCACCTTAGCACCTGAGCCATCTCTTCAGCCCCTCTTTGCATCTCTTTATAAGTTTGGCACTGGAGTCTGTGCCCTGAACAACAGAGTTTGGTTTTCTTGCACTGTGATTTGTATGTGGTTCCAATGTATCCTCCCGAAGGTTCACTTATCAGAGACTTGATTCTCAGTGTGGTAAGGATGAGATGGTATGGCATTAATTTTTTAATTACATTTATTTATTCAGTGTGTGTGTGTGTGTGTGTGTGTGTGTGTGTGTGTGTATCAGAGCACAACTTAAGGGAGTCATTGTCTCCTGCCCCATTGTGGGTCCCAAGGACTGAATAAATTCAGGTTGTCCAGGCTTGTGCAGCAAGTGGCTTTACCCACTGGGTCATCTTGCCAGATCCAGGTGAGGGAACCTTTAACTGGTAAGGCCTATCAGGAGGTTCTTAGGTCGTGAGACACCGCCCTATGGTGTTTATGGAGTCCGGGGGTTCTCTGTGAAACCCTGGTTAGCTATTTTTTGGTCAAGGTTTCTTTGGAGGAGGGGGTTGTTGGATTGTTTTTGAGACAGAGCCTTATGTAGCACAGGCTGGTCTGGATAACCTTGAATTCCTAATCCTCCTGCCTCTACTGGGATTATAGGCATGTACCATCACTCCTGGCTTTATCCTTTTTTTCTTTTTGAGACAGGGTCTCCCTGTAGCTACAGCTAGCCTGGAGCTCACTATGTAGACCAGGCTGCCTTAATCTCACAGAGATCCCCCTGCCTCTGCCTCCTGAGTGCTAGGATTAAAGATGTGTACACACGGGAGGCAGAGGCAGGCAAATCTCTGTAATCCCAGTACTTGGGAGGCAGAGGCAAGCAGATCACTGTGAGATTGAGGCCAGTCTGGTCTACATAATGAGTTCCAAATCATCTGGGGGCACAGGAAGACCCTGTTTCAAAAAAACGGAGGTGGGGGGAGCCAATGAACTAAATAATAACTAAATACCCAGCCTCAGGTGTTTAATTATAGTAATAAAAACAGACTAGGGGCTGGAGAGATGGCCTAGAGGTTAAGAGCGCCGACCATTCTTGCAGAGGACCTGGGTTCGATCCCCAGCACCCACATGGTGGCTGAGAACCACCTTTAACTCCAGTTCCAGGGGATTCCGACACCCTCTTCTGACTGCTGCACCATTGCACGACATGGGTGCACAAACCTACATGCAGACAGTACATTCATACACATACAAAAATAAATAAAGTTAAAAAAAACAGGCTAATATAGACACAGCCTGTCTTTAATTTTTTTTTACATGATTGGAACCATACTGTTCTTTTGTGCTCTGAGTCTTTAAAGAGGCATTATTGGGGTTAGAGAGATGGCTCAATGGTCAAAAGCACTAGCTATTCTTACAGAGGACTCAGGTTTAGTTCCCAGCACCCACATGACAGCTAACAGCCTTCCTTAACTCCAGTTCCAGGGGATCCAATGCCCTCTTCTGACCTCCATGGTCATTGTAGGACATGGGTGCACTTATATACATGCAGGCATAACACTCATACACATAAAATTTTTAAAAATTAAAAAAAGAAAACATTATCAATGGAAACATCCAAGAAAGGCTGGGAATGTAGCTGTCAATTAGGCAGCTCTAAGCTTGTTTAAATCTCAGTGATTCTATTAGTAAACAAAAAGAAGATAAAGCAGGACATAGTGGTCTACACCTTCAGTTCTAGCACTCAAGAGGCAGAGGCAGGAAGACCTCTGTAATTTGGAGCCCAGACTGTCTACATAGTTCCAGGCAAGCCAGAGCTACATAGAGAGACCTATCTCAAAAGAGAAAGAGAGAGGGGGAAAGGTTATCTAGAGACAGCTACCTGTTTCTGCTCCTAAGATGTCCCTGAAAATGAATCCACTTGTCCAAAGCAGCTGAAGGAAAGTGATTTAAGCCAGAAAACACTGTTATAACTCTGACTGGCCACCTTAAGTGAGTTTGCCTCTGTGCCCCCTCAGACTCATGCATTCTAACCCTGCCCTTCTGCCTTCCACCGTGGAATGAGGCCTGAGAATGCCCTTGACAAAGCCCACTGCCAAGCTCTCGGATTTCCAAGCTTCAGAACAATGAGCCACATAAATAGTTTTTTTTTTTAAATTACCCTACCTCAGGCATTATGTTATAGCAACATAAAATGGACCAAGACTCATGATTATACTAAGACAGCTTTAAGGAGAGGAACATCAGCCAGCCGCAGAAGTCTGCTGAGTCCCAGATGGTGAGAGAAAGGGAAGTCGTAGATGGACAGGAAACGGGCTTGGAGTCAAGGATACCATCAGCCAATTTGATTTCTACTTTTTTGTTTATTTGTTTGAAACATGGTCTTCCTACAGCTCCAGCTGTCATGGAACTTGCTATGTAGACAAGTCTGGCCTCAATTTCACAGAGATCCACCTGCCTTTGCCTCCCGAGTGCTGGGATTAAAGGTGTGTGCCACCAGCCAATTTGAAACTGTTTCCCCCTTTTTAGTGTTATAGAAATAATAAGCACACTTGGTATCAGTGCTATTGTTATTTTTAATTTTACTAAAAGAGTTTTAATTATGTGTAAATGTATATATGGGTATATGCATATGAGTGTAGGAGACTTTAGAAGCCAGAAGAGGATGTTGGATCCTATGGAACTAAAGTTCAAGGCAGTTATAAACTGCCTGATGTGGATTTTGGGAAACCACCTCAGGTCCTCTGCAAGAGCAGTATGTGCTCTTAACTACTAAGCCATCTCTCCAGCCCTATTGATGTTACTTTGTCATTCATGTTCAAAGCATCATAAAGTAGGGATTAGTATTCTCATTTTACAGGTGAGAAAGCTGAGGCTTAGGACAAATTAGTAAGTGGCCCTAGGGGTATAAGGGAAAAATTCACCAGAGCAAGTCTCCAAAATTGAGCTAATCTGGGGCTTTCCCTACCGAGAGAATGCTCTTCAGCAGTTCCATGAGAAATTCCAGGCTAGTCTTAGTGCAGTTGATTCCCAAAGAGAGAGACAGTGGGTTATATGAGTGTATATACATAACAGTGTGTGCGTGTGTGTGTGTGTATGTGTGTGTGTGTGTGTGTGTGTGTGTGTTAATAATAACAGAATTTAGGGCTGGAGAGATAGCCTAGCGGTTAAGAGTGCCGACTGCTCTTGCAGAGGACCCAGGTTCGATCCCCAGCACCCACATGGCGGCTGAGAACTCATTAAAAAAAATAACAGAATTTATTGAAAAATTTGTGGCCCACCCAAAGGGAACACAACTCACAGTTCCCAAACTTATACTGCCCACACACCCCAAAGCCATTCTACTTTCACTTCTCCTTTTTTTCCCCACAAAGTCACCCTTTCAATGCGAAAATTAGATTTGGGGAAGAAAAGATGTGATTCTTTGGAATCAGTCTCAGATGTAAAAGTGAGTGTATCAGACTTTAAGACAAATGGGGAAAAATAAAGATCTTTTGTTTGTGTTGAACAATACTGTGGACAATGGATTCTATGTCCTTACTAAGATGAATTCCATCTAGTTCTCTGCAATGGGTATCAGGGTACACAGGGAAAATGGGAACAGTGCACAGGGGTTGTCCTAAGGCAGATCCCTAGAAGCAGAGGCTGGGAGGTGGCCCTAAGTGAGTTACTTGGGGTGGGGAGTGGGGACTCAGGAGTAACTCTGGGGCGGGGTGCTGAAAACCCAGTGGAGAGGAGGAAGGTAAGGGCTCTACACCGGTATGGACTGAAGAGGCTGTGCCACTTACCCTGCCCCAAGAAGGAGCTCTGGAGCCTGCGGTGGACCATACAGTAGTTCTACCCAGAGGCAAGAAGGTCGAGCAGTTACATGCTCCCTCCCCCAAGTCAATCAGTCAGCATTACTTTTCAGCTGTCCCTGGGACCACTTTTTTTTTTTTTAATTTATTTTGTATGTGTATGAATGTACTGTCTGCAAGCAGGTTTGTGCACCCGTGTCGTGCAATGCCGCGGAGGTCAGAAGAGGGTGTCAGATTCCCCTGGAACTGGAGTTAAAGACGGTTCTCAGCCCCATGTGGGTGCTGGGGATCCAACCCGGGTCCTCTGCAAGAACAGTGGCGCTCTTAACCATTAGGCCATCTCTCCAGCCCGGGACCACATCTTTTAAGCAAGAGCAGACTGAGAATCATCTTGAGAAGGATGCTGAGTGAATACTCAATAGCCAACACCATGAGAGGCAAGAGGCAATGCGTGTGCCCTGGAGCAGGGCCCAGGCCAGGCGCCAAGGCCTCCACTGTGCTGGAGCCGTCGCAACTCCTTCACGATACTCTGGGCAGGTAAACAGGATCGCTTTTTGGATGCATTATTTATTTAATTTTATTTTTTTTTAAACAATAGATTTAAAAAATATTTTATTTATTATTTTTATGGGTACAATAAAAATACTGCATGCATGTAAGTGCAGCTGTGTCATGTAATCAATGCCCATGGAAGTCAGAAGAAGGCATTGGATCCCCTGGAACTGGAGTTACAAACAGTTGTTAGCCGCCATGTGGATGTTGGGAATTGAACTTTTGGGTCCTCTTTAAGTGCTCAGTGCTCTTAACCACTGAGACATCTCTCCAGTCCCCACAGATAATCTTTTAAAGCAGTTTCAAGTCCACCGCAAAGTTAAAAAAAAAAAAAAGTTCAGTTGTTCCAGGAATTCTGTATTCACTGCAGAGTTCCCACATACCCTCTGCCCCCACTACTCACACGAGGTTTCTCTGTTAGTAGCAACCCACAGCAGACGGGGAAGTGAATTCATTATAAAAATAGAGCACGGCTGTCACGTCATGCCACCCAAAGTCAATCACCTTGGAGCTGGCTCTTCATGTGGTCAATTCCCCATGCTTGGAGAGGTATTTAAAAACACATGCCTGCGGGACTGGAGAGATAGCCTAGCGGTTAAGAGCACCGACGCTCTTGCAGAGGACCCGGGTTCGATCCCCAGCACCCACATGGTGGCTAAGAACCGTCTGTAACTCCAATTCCAGGAGAACTCCAGTTTCAGGGGAATCCGAGACTCTCTTCTGNAAAAAAAAAAAAAAAAAAAAAAAAAAAAAAAAAACCACATGCCTGCCGCAAGAGCATCCTATGGTACAGTTTCAAAGCCCTGAAAAGTCCCTCTGCTCTGATCTTCCTGACCCTCCCAAACCCTGGCAATGATCAAACTTCTGTCTCTATAGTTTTGCCTTCTTCAAAATGTCTTAATAGTCATGCAGCATGTAGCCTTCCCGAGTGGCTTCTCTGATTTAGTAATAGTCCATTTGAGTTTTAGTTTTGTCTTTTAAAGATTTACTTTTGTTTTTAAACTGTGTGTATGTACACATGTGCATGTATGTGCCACGTGTGTACAGTGCCAAGGAGGCCAGAACTCTGGTCCTGCGCAAGAACAGCAAGCAATCTTTTTTTTTTTTTTTTGCCTTTTTGAGACAGGGTCTCCCTGTAGCCCCAGCTGGCCTGGAACTTGCTCTGTAGACCAGGCTGGGCTTGAACTCTCAAAGATCCGCCTGCCTCTGACTCCCGAGTGCTGGGATTAAAGGCGTCCGCCAACCACACCCAGCCAGCAAGCCATCTTAATCACTGAGCCATCTTTCCAGCCTCAATGTCTCTGCCTTTTTATGACTGAATAGCTCTTTTTAGTCTGAATAATATTCCATTGTTTGGATGAACCACAATTTATTAACTCAGTCACCTTCCAAAGAACATGTTGTTACTCCCAAGTTTTGGGCACAACATGTAAAGCTGCTTTCTTATAAATATTTTGGAACAGATTTTTGTGCAAACATACCTTTTCAGTTCCTTTAAATGATCACAAATGAGTGTAATTATTGAATGATATGCTACTGTTCCTCAATGCTGCAGGCAGTGAAGGGGTGTTTCTGTGGCCCCACACTTGATGATCTCAGTGTCCTGCAGGATGTGCTGCTGCCCGGAAGCTGAGCTCAGCATCTCCCTGGCAGCAGGAGAACACGAGCCTTTCCAATGCTTATTTCCCATTTGTACGTCTTCTTTGGTGGTATTTATTCACATCCTTTGACTACTTTAAAATTTTTATTTTATTTTATTTTTGGTATTTTTGAAACAAGGTCTCCCTTAAGTTCCAGCTGGCCTGGAGCTCACTCTATAGACCAGGCTGGCCTTGAACTCACAGAGATCCGCCTGCCTCTGCCTCCTGGGATTAAAGGCATGCACCACCACACCCGGCTTTTATTTTATTTTTAATAATGTGCATGTGTGTGTTTGTGTATGGGTTTGTGCACATGAACGCAAGAGCCCAAAGAGGCTTGAGTTACAGTCACACGCAGTTGAGAGCCACATAATGTGAATGCTAGGAGTCAAACCTGGGTCTATGCTAGACCAGTAAGCCCCAGGGATCCACCTGTCTCCTTTCCTCAGTACTGGTGTTATAAACATACTATCTCCAGCTTTTTACATGGAATCTGGATATCAAACTCCAGTCTTCAAGCTTGCTCAGGCAAGCACTTTATTGATGAAGCTGTTTTTCCCAACACTGCATGCATTTTTATAATAATTATTAACACATGATTATTGTGCAGATTAATGGGTTTCACTGTGACATTTCCACATATTTGCATACAAGTTTCTGTCTGCACCATGTTTTCAATTACCTTGGGCAAACACTTATGCATCTATGATGGACTGCATGCACAGTGGTGGTTCCATAGATTCTCTTCCCCCTGTTTTAGGTGCCTTAGTTTGTGTGCTGTACTCTGTAATGCTCACACAAACATGAAATTTCCTAACTGTATTTCCACTGTTAGACACCTGACTGTGTGTCTGTGTGACCGCTGGGAGTGACAGAATAACAGCCTTCCAAAGATGTCAAACCTGAATCCTTGGAATTTGTGATGGCCATCATCTGTGCAGAAGGGGTTTTGCAAGATAAAGGACCCTAAAAAGAAATTATCTTGGATTATCAATGTGGGCCCAATGGAATCATAAGGATTATTATACATAAAGGGGAAAAGGAAGAGAGTGTCAGAATAATGCAGATGAGAAAGATTCATCTAGCCATTGGTGGCTTTGAAGATGGAAGGAGGCTGTGAACCACAGATAAAGGACAAAGTCCGAGATTCCCCTATATTCTAGCTTCTAGAAGGAAGGCAGAGCCCCGTGGACCCATTTTAGAGTTCCGTTCCCCAGAACCATAGGAGAACAAGTAAGTGTTCTTCCAAGCCATTTAAGGCACTGGCAGTTTGTGGTAGCAGCCACAGAAAACTATTATACTGTGTTTCATGGTGAGCCCAACTTCATTTTTCTACCACAAACAGACCCATTTAGGAAGGCATCCAAAGCTAGGATAAAGGACACAGCGTGCCAGGTGCAGGGGTTCGAATTCTAGCTCTACTACTTACTGTAGTGCATCTTGAATGTATCATTCAACTTTCTGTGCCTCAGCTTACTCCTCTGTGAAATGGGCTAATGATAATTAACCTCTCCCACTCTCTGTTGTAAAGATTAAATGAGGTCCTCTACATTGGATGTGGCCGAGAACAAAACACATGGATACACAATCATTTGCTCTTATCCCACCTCACATGCTCTTCCAAGAAAAGAACACCAACCATCCAGGACATGAGAAAATAGATCCACTTAAACTTTTCCAAAGCCGCCTTCTACCTTCTATCAGCCCATTCAAATAATCAGGTTCTTCAGCTTGGGTTTCCCCTAGGGCTCAAGCTAAAAGCTTTTAAGGTAGCACCCTCCCTGGAGGATCACCCACTAGAACAATATCCCAGGCTCCGAATCAGGAAGTCAGAAGTTAATCTGTAATATTTCCCCGAATAGAATTTCTCTTTCCTGTAACTGTATCTCACTCAGAAATTACTGCTTAGTCTACAATTACGTCCAAACATGCTTTTGCCCAGTTTCTTAAAACACTGTGAGCACTTAGCAAATGGGGTAGGGTATCAAATTAGGAGCTGACTTGAAGTCTTCCTCCTGTTGTGGCTGACTTTCTTTTTACTTTTCAAAGCCAATTTTTATTGAAGCTTTGTGCATTTCATACAAAATTTCAAATCAAATCTAGACCCGTGCCCCCTCCCTGCCCCCCCACCCCACCAGAGCTCATACATTCTCCCAAACATGTTTTTCATCTTTTTCTCAGTCTCTCTCAAAATTCTCGATGCAGAAGTTCACTGTTTCAGTCAGTTCTTTGACTCAATCTTTTGTTGTTGTTGGTGTTGGTGGTGGTGTAATGTTATTCCCTCCAATATGCATCACTCCAAAATATGCACATATGCATGCCACATATATCATAGGTTTTAGCATCTTCAGCTTATGATTGTTTTTATTAGGCTGAAAGATGCCATGTTTGAAGGCTCCTCCTTGGCAAGCCCAAACCACCATCAGTCCTGCCCTTGTGCTCCACACTGGGGTTTTCCCTTCCCATGGTCACCAAATGAGGTCCAGTAAGCATCAAATCCTGTCTTGATCTTCCTGTACTGGTCTCCGTGATACAGCCTGGGTAGTCCAACAATGGCAGTCTATACTCTGAAGAGGCCAAAACCCCAGTAGTAGTTCAGTCCAGAAGCTGGATGTCTCAGCAGTTCCCATCTGGCACTGAAGGTTTGGAGGATTCTTGGAGAGACATGAGTCTTCAGTCCATATTGGAAGGTTGAAAAGCTGTGTCTCATGTCTCTGAAGGATGGCAAAAGCAGTGGTAGCCACAGGGTAGCTGCACTTGCCAGTGAGACCAGCAAAACAACTGTGTTATTTATTTATTTATTTATTTATTTATTTATTTATTTATTTATTTATTATTTATTTTACTTTTTGTCTTTTTACTAAGATCTCAAGTTTTATACCTAAAGAACAATTTCTCAGGCCTTACTATTTATTTCTGGTTATACTTTCCTTTTGGATGTTTAATGCCACATAGTTAGCCCAGATTAACCAAGGTTTTTGTTTTCTCAAAGTTAGTTGAGGATCTGGTCCTCAAGGGTCACTCAGGGGTTTTTTTTTGAGGGGGGGAGGGAACCCCCAGCTCCTTTTGGGTTTTCATTTACCAGTTCCATCCACTCAAGGACAAAGTGTGGCTGACTTTCTACAATGAATTCTTTCATTCCCTGGCCCTCTCTCAGTCTCATGTAGGCCAGGCTGGCCTCAAATTCACCATGTAGCCAAGAATGACCTTGAACTTCTGAACATCCTGCCTCCCTCTCTCTGGTGCTGTGATTATAAGCATGCACCACCATGTTCAGTTTTATGCATCAACAGGGATGGAACCCAGTCCTGCAGCTAGGTAAGTCCTCTACCAGCTGAGCCACATCCTTGGCCTTGAAGTCTCCTGAACTTGGCTGCAGAATTTTATTTTTTATTTTTTATAAATTTTTAATTTATTTTTGTATGTGTATGAATGTACTGTCTGCATATAGGTTTGTGCACCCGTGTCATGCAATGCCACGGAGGTCAGAAGAGGGCGTCGGACTCCCCTGGAACTGGAGTTAAAGACGGTTCTCAGCAGCCATGTGGGTGCTGGGGATCGAACCCAGGTCCTCTGCAAGAGCGGTCGGCGCTCTTAACCAGTAGGCCGTCTCCCCAGCCCTGGCTGCAGAATTTTAGAACTGGAATAACTTTGACCATGACTAGCCCAGGAATTTAGTTTTACAAATACAGAAATCAAGACTCTGAAGGATACAGGCTGTTGGGCTCATGCAGCAAATACCCAGAGAGCACCTCTTTTGTTCTGTCTCCTCAAGGGAGAGAGGCTGAGAGGCTAGGCTGACCCCGGCCAACCTCCAGACACACCTGGACAAGTACTGTCTGAATCAAGTTCCTATTATTACTGGGTCTCGTTTTCTTAGACTTCCTTCACCAAAATTAAACTTTTTCAAATTTAGATTGTAGAAAAAGCTAAGAAATACTACCAATGTTATCCCTTGTTATATGTATTTCCAGTCCCTGCATGAATATGAAGAGACGCTGGCGAAATCCTCTGTGATTTTTCAGTTGATATACTGGAACTTCTGACTTTCCTAACTGGGTCTGAATTGCAGTATAAGACTGGCTTGTGCCGGGCATGGTAGCGCACGCCTTTAGTCCTAGCACTTGGGAGGCAGAGGCAAGCGGATCTTGTGAATTCAAGGCCAGCCTGGTCTACAGAGTGAGTTCCAGGACAGCTAGGGTTACAGGGAGACCCTGTCTCGAAAAACAGCAAGAAAAAAAAAAAAAAAAAAAACCGGACTGGCTTGTAAAAAAAAAAAAAAAAAAAAAAAAAAAAGACTGGCTTGTGGAAGCCTGGCATGGTGGTGCACACCTTTAATCCTAGCACTCGGGAGGCAGAGGCAGGCAGATCTTTGTGAGTTCAAGGCCAGCCTGATCTACAGAGTGAGTTCCAGGAGAGCTAGGGCTACAGGGAGACCCTGTCTCAAAAAGACCAAAAAAAAAGACTGGCTTATGGAGAACACACCCAGGACAGTGTTAGCTCAAAGATAAAAGTAGTTAACAGGAAAACAGAGTTTTGCTTTTTCCTTTTCTCTACCAACAAGCATTTGGTTAAAAGTCAGATTACTGAGGAAATTTAAAAATCAAAACAGGAAGCAGCAAGTTGCTGGTAAAGCACTGTGCTCAGCAGAAGACTCCCAGAAGCATTGTGGTCTCCCGGATGAGTGGCAGACCCCCAAGGAATGCAAAGCTTCCATGGCCCAGGGGTTGGGGAAATAGATTCAGTGCCAACCCCGTAAGGATACTTTGTGGTAATCAGCTCCCTGGTCCCATGGCCCCTCGCCTTTCCTTGTCATCCAGGTCATCTAGAAATCAAGTGTCTTTATTGTAGTCCCTGCTCCTGGGCTCTTGCTCTTACTGATTAGGCACTGACATACAAAAAAAAAAAATCATTTAGCCAAAGCCCCTAAAAGATCTTATTTCAGAGACTATGACAATGCCTGGATCATTTGCTTCAATTTGAAAATTTTTATTTCTTTTTCTTCTTTTGTTATTTCGGCTGGGACTTCTATGTCTACAGGGTCTTCCTGTAGCTCCAGCTGGCCTGGAACTCACTATGTAGACCACGCTGGCCTTGAACTCACAGAGATCCACAGCTGGGATTAAAGGCGTGTGGGGTTTTTTTTAAAGGACTCACTTACTTTGTTATTGTGAAATGTTTCAAGATGAGACTATAGAATCTCTCTCCTCTCTTCTTCTCCCCTTCTCCTTCTTCCTCTTCCACTCCCCTCCCATCTTGCCCCCTCTCTTCTCCCTTCCACTCCCCTCCCATCTTGTCCCCTCTTCTCTTCCCTTCCACTCTTCTCCTGTCCTCTGTCCTCCCCTCCTCTCTCTCCTAACTTCCCTCCTAGCTGCCATGAGCAGCCTTTTGGCCCAGAAACATAGAGCCAAGTGACCATGGACTAAAAACCTTTGAACGTACGAACCAAAGTGTCTCTTCCATTAAAACAAAAACTGGGCAGGAGGGATGGCTTAGTAGTAAAGTGCTTGTCTTCCAAATACAAGGACTTGAGTTCAAGCTCTAGAACCCAGATAAAAATGCTATGCATGTACAAAGATAAGAGCGATGGCTGTATGTAACCCCAGCACTGGGGGGCAGGGGAGAGGGGGGCAGAGGCTGGGCCCCTTGGCCAGTCATTCTAGCTACACTGGTGAGCTCCAGACAAAAGAGAGACTTTGCCCCAAACGAGGTGGAGGGCATTCCTAAAATTGATACCGAAGGTTGTCCTCCTGTCTTCCTGTGTACACACACACACACACACACACACACACACACACACACTCACAAACTGGGATAAAAGAAATAAAGTCTACATAATAACAAACACCCACATATCCACCCTCAGCTTTACTGGGTCATCATATTATGTCCTATTTATTTCTGAACCTCAGGAATTGATCAGCTCTGCTGAGCATGATGACACACCTTCCTTTAATCTCAGCACTTGGGAGGCAGAGAAAGGGGGATTTCTGTGAGTTTGAGGCCAACCAGGACTACATAGTGAGAGTCTATCTCCAAAAAAAAAATCGAGTAGACAATTTTGCCCTTATTTTCCAATTCATAGTTCAGCCTGGTCCTAGCATCACCAGCTTCGGGTGGTGGTAGAGGTTAGCCCAGTGCTTCCTGCTTATCTGTGACTCTTTGATGAACCCTAAGTGCATCTCACTGAAAATGGACCTTAATGGTTTATTTCTTACAAGGAGAATCAGGGACCATTTCGAGGGCTGACTAGCACAGATAAGATAAAATAATGTCAGAACTTGCTAGAAAATAATCTGGACTGGGAGAGGGGGAGATGCAGAACCATTAAATCAACTCCTTGTTACTGGCTCTGGGAGTGTCAACAGAGGCTCCACAAGTGCCAGTATGACAAAAAGATGAGAGGTGAAAGGCAGAGAATGGAGATTTGGTCAACGTTGTTGTACTGGAAAAAGGGACAGAAAAGGGTTCCCATGATTCCCCAAGTCCATCTTTGAGGTGCGGATAGGACCTTCAGGTTTAAGTAGAGGGAAAATTGGAGCTGGAGGTTAGAGGTTTGCGTAATTAAACTTTCTTGGTTAAGGTGTTTTCTGGTTAACCATTATTTCCTTCAGGTTCTGCCACCGGCTCTAGAGATATGGTTATCACTATCTCCACTTGAGGGGACCAATTTGGATGCCATAGTATGGCTATACCTGACCTAGGGAGCAGCCTCACCTTCATAAATAATTGCCTTCACTTGGGGGTAGGTGGGTTTATCTTGCTAGGCTTGCAGTTGCTTAGGTGTAGTTTCAGCCCCTTGTTACAAAGATGTGTATCAATCAGTCCTGTGGTTCCTGGAATCCAAGAAAGAGAGACTGACTCCAAAGGAAAACAGCCAGAGAGGTTCACAGCAGATCTGCTGTGGGATATCAAGCTGAGACTAAGAAAAGGCAAGCACAGCACCTAGAAGGCCAACTTTAGGGATGTGTTTCTTCTTGTGTGCTGATTCTACATGGATACCCCAAGGGGCGAGCACTTTGATTAGTGCGGTGTCCTCACCCAGGAACCAAGCTGCCAATCGGTCAGTTGTAGTGGGCAGACACAGCCCAGCATTCCACCAGTAGCCCGAGGAGTTCCATTCTCAGGACCTTCCAGTCCCCTAAGCCTGATCCTTGACTACACCACACAAAAACTGTTAGGGGCTGGGGATAGAGCTCGGTTGATAAGAGTGCTTGCTTAGCATGTTTGAAGTCCCGAGATCCATCGCCAGCACTGCATAAAGTCACGGGTACCTCTGTAAAGCCCAGCTTAGGAGGTGGAGGTGGGACAATCAGACGTCTAAAGTCATCTGTGGTTATGTAACAAGTTCAGGGCTACCCTGAGGTGCATGGGCTCATGTTTGAAAAGGAAAAAAAAGAATTTCAGTACGAGTCAGAGTGAAAGAAAGAGTAACTTTTACTAAGTATAGATTAAGAGTACCCACTTCAGAGTTAAGCTACGGGGAGAGGGAGAGAGGAAGAGAGAGAAAGAGCACACACACACACACACACACACACACACACACACACCATGATTCTGTGTTTGTTTTGATTCTGTGCTTTTAAAAGTCACATTATTCAAAGGGCAAGATTTGCAACAAGGTTTAAAAATTAAAGTTCAGAAATTAAGTACAATGACACACGCTCTTGGCCCATTTCTCTTATCTTACAGGATTTCCTTTTGTAAAGAGGTTGTGAGGTGGTTTGTGAGGAGCTCCGCTCAGATCTAGGGATAAGAGTTCAGTGCTGATAAAGTCAGACTCAAAGGGCACACTCATTCTGCTCTTGCCTAAGCACAGTTTATTTGAAGCTTTCCATGTTTGTGTTTGAGATGTTTGTATCAAAAATGAACTCAGTAGGAAATTTTGATCTTATCAGTTCTGTTGCAGATTCTTGAGTGAGAGGCATCTTTTCCTTCCCAAGGCCCCTTCATTTCCCCATCTTTATTCATGCCGCAGAAGGAATAGGATACTAGGAATATAGAAAATTTTGCCAGGACAGGTGCTGGGGAGATGGCTCAGTGGTTAGCACTGTGTACTGCTCTTGCAGAGGATCTAAATTTGAGTCTCGGGACCCACATGGGGTAGCTCATGACCACCTGAAATTCCAGCTCCAGGGGGAGATCTGATACCTCTGGGCTCTTTGTACACTTGCACATACAGGCACACACACATATGCATAATTAAAAATTAAAAATATTTAGACTCCCATAATTCCCTAGGCAGAAAGCAATCTAAGAAAACTGGGCTAGGGGGCTGGAGAGATGGCCTGGCAGTTAAGAGCACTGACTGCTCTTTCAGAGGACCCAGGTTCGATCCTCAGCACCCACATGGCGGCTGAGAACCATCTTTAACCCAGTTCCAGGGGAATCTGACACCCTCTTCTGACCTCCAAGGCATTGCATGACAAGGGTGTACAAACCTACATGCAGACAGTACATTCATACACATAAAAAATAAATAAAATTTAAAAAAAGAAAACTGGGCTAGAAAGATGGTTCAGCAGTTAAGAGGACCAACTGCTCTTGCAGAGGACCCGGGTTTGATTCCCAGCACCCACATGGCAGCTAAGAACCATCTTTAAGCCAGGCATGGTGGCACATGCCTTTAATCCTAGCACTCAGGAGGCAGAGGCAGAGGCAGGTGGATCTCTGTGAGTTCAAGGCCAGGCTGGCCTTGGTCTACAGAGTGAGTTCCAGGCCAGCTAGGACTATAGAGAGACCCTGTCTCAAAAAAACACAAAACTCCCAGCAGTAAAGCTGGGCTTTTTTTCTTTTTCTTTCTTTTTTTTTGGTCTTTTTGAGATGTGGTCTCCCTATAGCTCCCTCTGGCACCAGGCTGAACTCACAGAAATCCCCCTGCCTCCTGAGTGCTGGAATTAAAGGTGTGCACCACCACACCCCACAAAGATGGGCTATTTTCACAAATGTAAAGTATCTTCAGCAAGTGGTGTTGGCAAAACTGGATCACCACTTGAAGAATGAAATGAAACCCCTACCTCTCACCCTGTACAAAAGTCAACTCCAGATGGCTCAAAGACCTCAACGTGAAACCCCAAACTCTGAAGCTGATAGAAGAAAAAGTTGGCAGCAGACTACAAGACATAGATGTAGGAAAAGACTTCCTAAATCAGACACCAGCTGTGCAAGAATTAAGGTCGACAATTGACAAATAGGACCTCATTAAACTCAAAAGCTTCTGTACATCTAAAGAAACAATCAAGGAAGTAAAGAGAAATCCCACAGAGTGGAAGGAAACCTTCACTGCAGATACATCTGACAAAGCATTGATTTCCAGAATATATAAACTACTCAAAAAACAAAGAAAAAAGAAAACAAATGACCCACTCAATAGATGGAGCAAAGAACTGAACAGAGACTTCACAAATGAAGAATTAGAGATGTCTGAGAAACACCTTAAGAAGTGTTCAACATCACTAATCATTAAGGAAATGCAAGTCAAAACCACTTTAAGATATCATCTTACTCCAATAAGACTGGCTAGCATCAAGAAAACAAATGATACCAAGTGCTGGAGAGGTTGTGGGGAAAGGGGAACACTCATCCACTGCTGGTGGGAATGTAAACTCGTACAGCCACTATGGAAAGCAGTGTGGAGAACCCTTGGAAGACTTGGAATAAACTTGCCACCGGACCCAGCCATACCACTCCTAGGCAAGTGCCCTCAAGACTTACGCCACCACAGAGATACATGCACAGCCATGTTTATTGCAGCTCTCTTCACAATAGCAAGGAGCTGGAACCAACCCAAATGTCCCTCAACTGATGAGTGGATAGAGAAAATGTGATACATCTACACAATGGAGTTCTATGCAGCAGTAAAGAAAGACAACATCACCAGCTTTGCAGGAAAATGGCTGGAGCTAGAGGACATCATGCTGAGTGAAGTAACATAGTCCCAGAAAAGACAGACGACGAATGGTATCCCTCATCTGTGGATGCTGGTGCCAATTACCTAGTTGTAAGTATTTCTTGTGTAGGGCCCCCTGAGCTTTTGTCCAAAGCAGTTGGGCGTGATGCATATTGGAAACAACAACAACAGAAAGGACTGCATCGAAGAACTGACTGAAACAGTGAACTTCTGCTCAAAACAGTCAACTTCCTCATGGAGAATATTGAGAAAGACTGAGAAAGAGATGAAAAGCATGTTTGGCAGAATGCATGAGCTCTGGTGGGGGTGGGGGAATGGGCAGGAACACGGGTCTAGATTTGTTAAAAAAATAAAAATAAATTTATGTGAAAAAAAAAAAAAAGGAATCCAGGCCAGGTCACAGATTAGCAAAGAAAAAAAAAAGATAAAGTCAGATAGGGGGTCCTCAGGTTTTTGCCTAGGAAATAATAATGAACTGGCCTGGGATTCAGTGGGTGGTGTAATTCTATCCCAGGCCTGTAGGGCGGAAAGGTGGACCTGGTCAAAGTACCCTGGGGCCAGTCCGGCCTGTTGTGTCCCTGTGCTAAAATCTCCTTCTCCAAAGAGCTGTTTGTAACCCAGTCTATGTTAGGTTGCCCTTGATTTCTCTGAACCTGTTGTAGACATTCGTCTCTGTTTAGTGTTTCCCATTGTAAAAATAGGGGACCTGGGAGTGCAGATCTACAGCTATCTCTCCAGTCCTATGGGATGTTAAAGAGAAGCACAAAAGCTCTGGAGAATTTATTTTGTCCATGGTGCCTGAAAAAAAAACAAAAAACAAAAAACAAATGTAAAGTATAGCACCATGCCCTGACTCACACATTTTCATATCAAGTGACTGTAGTACTTAAGGAACCTGAATATGACAATCTGATTTGCATGATGAGGTTATACCCTTGAGGTAAGGCTATGATTAGATCCGTGAGATCCTGGGAGGTAACAAGTATATTTTTCATGTCAGAAAGACTGAATAATTAGAGACCAAAGGAAGGCTGTCTTGGGCGCCTCCTGATCCACAGAAACTGAAGCTAACATTTAGTGTTGTGCTGAGCCAGCATGTTTAATAGCTGATTATGGATTACAGAAAACTAATACATATTTCCATGTACCAATATTTCAGAATATTATCTCTGAAGACAAGGGCACTGCCATAGGTTAGACCTTGATTGTCTCCAAAGGCCCATGTGTTAAAGCTTGGTCCCCAGAGTGTCACCAGTGGGAGGTGATAGAGGGTTAAAGAAACAGGCCTCTCAGGAGGTCTTTGAGTCATTGATAGCATGTCTCCACCAGGGATTATGGGACTCAGACTTCTACTTTTGGCACCTAGTTCATGGTCTAAGTGGTTTCAGCCATCAGGTGCTCCCACAGCTGCCCTGCCACAGGCCCAGAGCAACAGAACCACCTGGTCATGGACTGAAGCCTCCAAAACCAGGAACTAAATGAACCTTTTCTTCCTGTAAGTGGATAACTCAGGTGTGTGTCATGGCATTGGGGAACTAATACAACATTTTAACTTTTCTTTTAAAAAGTTACTACTTGTAGCCGGGTGTGGTGGCCCACGCCTTTAATCCTAGCACTTGGGAGGCAGAGGCAGGCAATCTTTGTGAGTTCAAGGCCAGCCTGGTCTACAGAGCAAGTTCCAGGACAGCTGGGGCTACAGGGAGACCCTGTCTCAAAAAGACCAAAAAAGAAAAAAGGTTACTATTTGTAGCAGGGCTTGGTGGCCCACGCCTTTAATCCTAGCACTTGGGAGGCAGAGGCAGAGGCAGGCAGATCTTTGTGAGTTCAAGGCCAGCCTGGTCTATAGAGTGAGTTCCAGGACAGCTGGGCTACAGGGAGACCCTGTCTCGAAACAAAACAAAAACAAAACAAAACAAAAAAAAGTTACTATTTATATCGGGCATAGTAATCCCAGCACTTGAGAGCTGGCGGATCTCTGAAGTTCAAGGCCAGCCTGGTCTATAGAGTGAGTTCCAGGACAGCTGGGCTACAGGGAGACCCTGTCTCGAAACAAAACAAAAACAAAACAAAACAAAAAAAAGTTACTATTTATATCGGGCATAGTAATCCCAGCACTTGAGAGCTGGCGGATCTCTGAAGTTCAAGGCCAGCCTGGTCTATATAGCAAGTTCCAGGCCACTCCAGGCTAGCTGGGGCTACAGGGAGACCCTATCTCAAAAAGATCAAAAAAGGGGCTGGAGAGATGGCTCAGTGGTTAAGAGCACTGACTGCTCTTACAGAGGACCTGGGTTCAATTCCTATCACCCACATGGCAGCTAAGAACCATCTTTAACTCCAGTTCTAGGGGAATCCGACACCCTCTTCTGACCTCTGCAGCATTGCATGGCTGCACACACTTACATGCAGACAGTGCACTCATACACATAAAATGATAAATTTTTAAAAAAGACCAAAAAAAGTTACTATTTGTGCGTGTGTATGTGTGCATGTGTGTTCCTATGCACATTGAAGTCAGAAGACAATGTGGGGAATCAGTATGTGTGTGCTTGTGTGTTCCTGTGCACATTGAAGTCAGAAGACAATGTGGGGAATCAGTGCGTGTGTATGTGTGTTCCTGTGCACGTTGAAGTCAGAAGACAATGTGGGGAATCAGTATGTGTGTGCGTGTGTGCATGTGTGTTCCTGTGCACGTTGAAGTCAGAAGACAATGTGGGGAATCAGTATGTGTGTGCGTGTGTGTTCCTGTGCATGTTGAAGTCAGAAGACAATGTGGGGAATCAGTCCTCCCTTTCACCATGTGTTCCAGGGACTGATTTCCTGTGATGATCAGGCCTTTATAAGCAAACATTTTTACCTGCTGAGCCAACCCACTGGCCCAAAATTTTCATTTTGAAATAATTATGGACTCACTTGAATCCATGGCAACACCTTCTATAACTGGTTCAATATGAAAGCAAGGGAACTGGCATTAGTACGATGCTACGTAGATGAATCTTCCTATACATTTGGGAAATTTCCAGCGCCAGAGTTCAAAGGTGAAGTGTAGGAACCTCCTCCAGGCCAGCCGGCGGGGTTCCAAGGTCCTGACCAAGGAAGAGGTGAGTAGGCACAGAGTCAACCACCACAGACCCCGGGAGTTGGGCGAAAAGCAGGGAAAACGCGAGCACCTGCCAACTCGTTTAAAATGGGAAAGATAAGGATTTATATGTGATCATCCTCTGCTTCTTCTGGAAACGCATCAGGTGCTGATCAAACCACTGACGCAGCTGATGCTTCCGACCACAGGTTAAGTTTGTTCAGTAGACGAGGAGGTTAAACACAGCACACTGATAAGGAGAGACAAGTAAATTGACAACTGGGATTAAGTGGTAAGTCCTGCAAGAGTTTTGAGGGATGCGTGCATCAGGGAATCCATGAATGAGGAAATCTGGAAACAGGTGTGAAAATCTGTGCATGAGAAGAAGAGGACTAAACTCAATTCTTCTCATAAATTGACCCTAGTGATACTAACTCATTCTTTGATAACAGCATTAATCCACAAATTCCATCCTGGTGACCTAATTGCTTGTGGCTTGTTTTTCTATTTATTTTTATTATTTTTTTAAGACTGGGATTCCCTGTAGCCCCAGCTGGCCTGGAACTATGTAGACCAGGCTGGCCTCAGTCTCACAGAGATCTCCCTACATCTCCCCTCCGCACCCTCAGTGCTGGAATTAAAGGTGTACACACCATGCCTGGCTTTATTTTTGGTTTTTGTTTTAGACTGGGTCTCTCAGAGCCCAGGCTGGTCTGGTCTTGAACTGGCTATGTAGATGAGGCCTACCTGCAACCCCTGACCCTCCTGTCTCAGCCCCCTAAGCACTGGGATTAAAGGCATATATCCCCGGCCCCTCATAACGTCTTTTCTCTTTTTCTTTTCTTATTCTTTTTTTTTTGTATTTTTGAGACAGGGTCTCCCTGCAGCCCCAGCTGGCCTGGGACTCACTATGTAGACCAGGCTGGCCTTGAACTCAGAGATTCACCTGCCTTGGCCTCCCAAATTCTGGGATCAAAGGTGTATCCCACCATGCCCAGCCAAACTTTTTTTTCTAAAAAAAAAAAATCTTATTTATTTTTATATTATGTGTTTGAGTGTTTTGCTTGCATGTGTGTAAGTGCACCACATGCTTGCAGCGCCCACAAAGACCAAAAGAGGATGTCAACATCAGATCCCCTGGAACTGGAGTTATGGATAGTTGTCAGCTACCCTGTGGGTACTGGGAATTGAACCTGGGTCCTCTGCAAAAGCAGCAAGTGTTCTTAACTACTGAGCCATCTGTCCACCCCCTCCCACCAAATACCTTCTTAAATGTTTACTCTCAACACTGTTATTCAGGATTAAGTTTCCAACACATAAATCTTGAGGGACACAAACTATACCACAGTAGGTGTAGGAGGTTTCATCAAGGGGCTCAGTGGGACAGGAATTCATCTCTCAGAGCAGTTAGCCACCAAGAGAAACACTAGAATTGACGTGTCACATCTGAAAGAACTTCCACATCAGTCAGGGAATGTGAGATGTCCATTCACAGAAATGCACTGTATGCTCTATGAACAAAAGGAAAGAGGTCTGCTTACTCAGCTTGTCCATCCAGATAGACTGCACATATTTTTAAGCACTGAGTGCCCTCTGCTGCTGGAAGCTGAAACTGCACAAAAAGACTCCATTCCATTCTTGCCAAGGACTTAGAATCCCAGAACAAAGCTGAAGGAACACAGGACTCTTGCAGCAAAGATCACAATCTTTAGGGAAAGCATGCAGGGGCTGGGTTGGTGGCCTAATGAAGGGTTTATAGATTCAGAGGGGGCAGGGCTGACTAGAACTGTTGACTCAGTGTAGGCCTTTGACCTTCGTAGGGTCACAGGGCAAGCCTGTTTACCTTCAGTAGACACAGCCAAAAGTTTCTAAGGTGACCTGTCACATCCTGTCAGGTGCCACCTCCCCGGCAGCCCCACATCCTCAGCCATGTGTTTTCCCCATCTTTTTATTCTTTAGCCAAAGGTGGAGTGAATGCTGTGGTTTTCGCTGGAATTTTCATTTGCATTTCTCTGATGACAATTCATCTTTTTATTTGCTTTTTGCCAGTTGGATATTTTCCCTTATGAAGTGCTTATTTAACACATTAATCTGGGGCTGGTTAAGAGCACTTGCTGCTCTTGCAGAGGACCTGGGTTCAGTTTCTAGCACCCACATAGGGGTGTAACTCCAGTTCCAGGGGATCTGATGCCCTCTTCTGGCCTCCACAAGCACTGCAAGAACATGGTGCATATTCTCACATGCAGGTAAACATACACACATAAAATAAAGATAAATAAATCCTAACAAAAGATACTAGTCTGCTCTGGTTGGAAGGATTGTTCCTGTTTTTAATTATTGACTTGTAGCCTTGGCTTTGTATATTCTTGGTTATAAGTTGCTTGTCAGATGTCTGCAGTATATAGCTTCTCCCAAATACTGGCTTTCCTTTCACTTTTTTTTTTTTGAGATAGGGTCTGTCTGTAGCCCCAGCTGACTGGCACTTGCTCACAGAGATCAACCTGCCTCTGCCTCCTGAGTGCTGGGACAAAAGGTGTGAGCCACCATGCCCAACTCACTTTTTTTTAACCAAAAAAAGCTTAATTTTTAAAAGTTCAAACTCTGATTTTTTCGAGTTGGTTATTTTTGTTTGCATTTTGTCCATGGCCTGAGGAAATGGGTTTCTGTCTGCCTCCCCTCACAGAGATTGAAATGTTATGATTTTTACCTTTTTTTTTTTTTTTGGTCTTTTTGAGACAGGTTCTCCTTGTAGTCCTAGCTGTCCTGGAACTCACTATGTAGAACAGGCTGGCCTTAAACCCACAGAGATCCACCTGCCTCTGCCTCCAGAGTGCTGGGATTAAAGGTGTGCACCACCAGGCCCGGCTCCAATCTATGTTACAGAGCACTCATGGAGATCAGAGCTTACAAAAGTCTCCTTCTACCCTGTGGGTCTCAGAGATAAAACTCAGGTCATCAGGCTTGACAGTATTTCCACCCACTGGCCCATCTGAATACATTTTTATGTTTAAAAAATATTGTTCTGGGGGCTGGAGGGATAGCCTAGTGGTTAAGAGCACCGACTGCTCTTGCAGAGGACCCGGGTTCGATCCCCAGCACCCACATGGCAGCTGAGAACCGTCTGTAACTCCAATTCTAGGAGAACTCCAGTTCCAGGGTGTCGTAGTTTGTCTTTCCATTGCTGCGACAAAACACTCTGACACCAACTTGGGGAGGAAAGGGTTTATTCAGCTTACATCTCCTGGTTCACAGTTCATCACTCAGCACAAGGCAGGAACTCAGGGCAGGAACCTGGAGGCAGGAACTGAAGCACAGGCCATGGAGGAATGCTGGCTTGCTCTCTACTGGCTTGCTCTCTGGCTCATGCCCAGCCTGCCTTCTTATACTGTCACTGCTCAACAATCAAGACAATACACCACAGATGTGGCCACAGGCCAATCCAATGGAGCCAATTCCCCAACCGAGGCTCCCTCAACCCAGGTGTGTCAAGTTGACACCAAAGCTATCCAGCACACAGGGGAATCCGACACCCTCTTCTGACCTCCGCGGCATTGCACGACACGGGTGCACAAACTTGCATGCAGACAGTATATTCATACACATACAAAAATAAAATTTGTGCTGGAGAGATGGCCTAGCAGTTAAGACGCACCGACTGCTCTTGCAGAGGACCCGGTTCGATCCCCCAGCACCATATGGCGGGTTAAGAAACTGTCTGTAACTCAATTCCAGGAGAACTCCAGTTTCAGGGGAATCCGAGTCCCTCTTCTGACCTCCGCGGCATTGCACGACTCGGGTGCACAGACCTACATGCAGACAGTACACTCATATACATACAAAACTAAATAAATTAAAAATACTATTGTTCTTGGGGCTAGAGAGAGGGAAAGAGTGCCGACTGCTCTTGCAGAGGACTTGGGTTCGTTCCCAGCACCCACATGGTGGCTAAGAACCATCTTTAGGCTGGCGTGGTGGCACCAACTTTAATCCAGCACTTGGGAGGCAGAGGCAGGTGGATCTCTGTCAGTTCAAAGCCCAGCCTGGTCTACAGAGTGAATTCCAGGCCAGCTGGGGCTATGAGGGGACCCTGTCTCAAAAAGAAAAAAAAAAAAAAAAAAAAAAAAAATATATATATATATCTATATATTATATATATATATGTGTGTGTTCTGAGTCCCAAATCAACTAAAGCATTTCCTTCTGGAGTGAATGTGTTCCTTCACTGATTCTTGTTATAAATCAGTCAGCAAGGTAGGTTGGTTGGTTTAGGAAAGGAGGTGACACAAAATTACCCTTCAGAAAGAGCTTTATTAGGAGAGAACCTCCTGACCACAGGGGAAGGGAAAAGGCCAGGGCATGAGGTGGGAGAACATTAAGAGATACACAGTATCACCCCAGAGATAGCATGAGGGGCCTTCAAGGCAGAGAGCCTTTCCTTCGAAAACCTAGAGAGGAGCTTTATTTTACTAAAATTTATTTTTATTTTTTTTAACAAATCTAGACCCTTGATCCCGCCCATTCCCCCACCCTGCCCGCAGATCATGCATTCTGCCAAACATGCTTTTCATCTCTCTCCAGTCTTTCTCAATATTCTCATGAGGAAGTTTGACTGTTTGAGCAGAGAGTTCATGTTTCAGTCAGTTTTTGAGCAGTCCTTTCTGTTGTTGTGTTGTTGTTGTTGTTTCCAATATGCATCACGCCCAACTGCTTTGGACAAAGCTCAGGGGGCCCTACAAAGAAAACTTACAACTAGGTAATTGGCACCAGCATCCACAGATGAGGGGATACATCGTCATTGTTTTTCTGGGACTATGTTACTTCACTCAGCGTGATTCCTCTAGCTCCAGCCATTTTTCCTGCAAGACTGGTGATGTCATCTTTCTTTACTTGCTGCATAAACTCCATTTGTATGATATTACATTTTCTCTATCCACTTATCATTGAGGAGGCATTTGGGTTGGTTCCAGCCCTTGCTATTTGTGAAGAGAGCTGAAAAATAAACATGGCCATGCAATGTATCTCTGCAGTGGGTTGAGTCTTAGAGGTACATGCCAGGGTGTATGCTGGTCAGGTGTGGCTCATTCCAAGTCTTCCAAGGGTTTTCCACACTGCTTTCCATAGGGCTGTACGAGTTTACATTCCCACCAGCAGTGGATGAGTGTTCCCCTTTCCCCACAACCTCTCAAGCACTAGTATAATTTGTTTTTTGATCCTAGCCAGTCTTATTGGAGTAAGATGATATCTTAAAGTGGTTTTGATTGCCTTTCCTTAATGATTAGTGAGGTTGAACACTTCTTAAGGTGTTTCACAGACATCTATAAGTCCTCATTGTGAAGTCTCTGTTCAGTTCTTTGCTCCATCTATTGAGTGGTTCATTGTTTTCTTTTTTCTTTGTTTTTTGAGTAGGTTTATATATGCTGGGAAATCAATGCTTTGTCAGATGATCTGCGTAAAGGTTTCCTCCCACTCGTGGGTTTTCTCTTATTCCTTGATTGTTCTTTGATGTACGAAAGCTTTTGAGTTTAATGAGGTCCCATTTGTCAATTGTTGACCTTAATTTTGTGCGCTGCTGTCTGATTTAGGAAGTCTTTTCTCTACGCCTATGTTGTAGTCTGCTGCCAACTTTTTCTCTATCCACTCAGAGTTTGGGTTTCATTGAGGTCTTTGATCCATCTGGAGTTCAGAGAGGAGCTTTATTATGAGACAGTTTAACGTGAGAGAATAGGAGAGAGCTGCCAGGAATGGTATGATGGGATCCAGAAGGAAAGCTTTCAGATCCCCCAAACAAAGAACATATTCTGGGAAGTTCCACACCATGTGATTTACCCTGTCTTAATCTACTGGCTCAGCACAGAGCCAGGTACTAGATGGGACCATAACCTATGGTGCAGCTAATAATGGGGAGGGGCTGGGCTTGCTGTCTCTTCACTTAAAGGTATGTGTGTTCTAACCTCCACAGCAGAAGCTTGATGGGCTCAGGGAGTGTGGCCTGATTTCTTCTGGCGTGGGGGCTGTGACCCAGAATTCTTTGAGAGGTAGGATTCCTAGCTTTTGTTTGCGTGTTTGGAGGAGGGTATGTGTAGTCACATTCATACCACTGCATCCATATGGAGATCAGAAGACAACTTTCAGAAGTTTGTCTTTTTCTTTTCTTTTCTCTCATCTCTCTTTTTTTTCTTTTGAAAACGGGTCTTCCGGTAGCCCCAGCTGTCCTGGAACTCATTATATAGACCAGGTGGCTTTGAACTCACGAGATCCTGCCTGCCTCTGGTTTTTTTGGTGTGGGTGCACCACCATGCAGCATGCCTTTCTTTCTTTCTTTCTTTTTCTTTCTTTCTTTCTTTCTTTCTTCTTTTTCTTTCTTTCTTCATCATGTGGGTTCTAGAGATCAAATTCAGGAGGTCAGGCTTGGTGACAAGCATCTTTCATTTCAGAAGGATAGTTTTGTCAGAAACAGAATTGTGGCTTGTGCTTTTTCTCTCTTCAACACTCTTAAGTACGTGCTCCTTCTATCTTCTGCTTCCTGCTCTCAGTAGGTGCCATATCCATTTTAATTATTTATTTTTTATGTGTATGAGTGTACTGTTTGCTGTGGTTTGTGCAAGTGAATGCTGTGGGGTCAGAAGAGGGCGTCAGATTCCCTGGAACTGGAGTCAAGACAGTTCTTAGCCACGTGTGAGTGCTGGGAATCGAACCTGGGTCTCTGCAAAAGCAGTCGGTGCCTTAACTGCTTACCATCTCTCAGCCCTGCCATATCATTTTCTTCCTGAACCTTTAACATTTTCTCTTTATCTTTATTTTCAGGTGGGAGTCTGTGTGCTTATCCTTTTTGGAGTCAGTGAGTTCCTTGGATTGATAGGATTAATGTTTTAATCAATTGGGGAAGTTTACTTTATTTTTTTTTCTTCAAATGTTTTCCTTTCCTCTTCTCTTTTTCAATGTTTTTTGCGTGTTTGTTTTTTTGAGGACAGGGTCTCATATGCACCCATCGACTTGCCTTGAACTCACCATGTAGATCAGGTTGCCTTATAGTCACAGGTTCCACTGCCTCTGCCTCTGCGTGTCTGGGATCAAAGGCATGTGCCAACACTCCCAGCTACAAGATTTATTATTGTGGTGGTGTGGTGTGTGTGTGTGTGTGTGTGTGTGTGTCCTCTGCATCTATGCTTGAGTTCACACTATGGCTAGCTCATTACTTGGGTTTCCCTGCCAGCCTCTCAGAAACCAACCTCGTCAACTGTTTACCTGACCACTGATGTAACACAGGTATCTAAATGTTGCCATTCCCAACTGAGCCTTCTCCTTGGCCAAAGGGGGTTTTCTGGTCCAACTTCTAATTACATCCCCCCCTTCTAGACACTATGTTCCTAGTTTTACAAACTTACCCAGCCTTGACTGAATTATCTCACCCATCTAGGGTAGCTGAAGAGGAAATTTTCTCAGGCTAAAAGGACAGACTCATGGTTCTTACCCAAACTGTAATGTTTTTCTTAAATAAATGCTTAATTTGTATCATGTATGTGGTCAATGTTCAGGAAATTGAAATGGTTGTTTTGAAATAATTTTATTCAATTTTATCATGAGGAGGGCAGAACTTTGCCAAGTTCCTTGCCGTGTCAAAAATGTCTAAAAGACCATAGGAGGCTCTTTCCATGGCTTTCTTTCCCAATGCCGGGCACAGACTGACTTGTCCACACTAGAAGCTTCCATCTCCCCTTCCTTGTTGAGGAGTTAGAGTCTCTGGAGGCCCCTGAGCACATAGAAAGAGAGGGGAAGGGCCTGAGGCCCTCTCTGTGGGTTGTATTGTTGCTCTGTCTATTCCAGCCTGGGCCCCAATGACTTCTGGGTGGACAGGTGTTTGTATGCTGATTCTGTAAGGGTAGTGTTACGTGACTTTTCCTGGGGAGATAAGAGCTGCTGTCTACTCCCCTAGATAGGGGCATCAACAACAGACCAAAGCGGAGATTCTATTCAAGTCCAGGGTGGTGAACCACTGAGTTTACCAGGGTTCCTAACAGGGTATAGATACAGAGCTATTTACAAGAAGGAGGGTGACTCAGCTGCATCACTGTGAAGCCCACCCATCACATGTGACAACACCTGAAAACTGTGTCCTAGGAGCTCCCTGAACTGCTTACAGGTAGTGACGTCACAGAAGAGTCTCTCTCCCTACCCCAGCGATCGGTTTGCTGCCTACATAACTTTCTGCCCCTGCCTTGTGATTCTTGTAACCTTCTTGTGAGTTCTTACAGCTTTCTTGAGTTTCTTGGCCTCCCCCCTCCCCCATCAACCAGGAGGGAAGAGACATAAGTGCCATCAGGAATATGGAGGTTTCTTGAAACACTTTTTTTTTTTTTTTTTGTCTTTTGAGACAGGGTCCTCCCTGTAGCCCCAGCTGTCCTGGAATCACTCTGTAGACCAGGCTGGCCTTGAACTCACAATGATCCACCTGCCTCTGCCTCCCGAGTGCTAGGATTAAAGGCATGGGCCACCTGCCCCGTGGTTCTTGAAACACTTTTAAAAATGTGTGAGTGATTTGTCTGCATATAAGTGCACCCATTTTGTGCATGGCCCGCCCAACCTAGAAGGTGGCCTAGAACTGGTTTGCCACAGTTGTTAGCCACCATGTGGGTACTGGGAACTGAACCCAGACCTCCTCAAGACAAGAATGCATTAGCTCATGGAGGTTTTTTTTTTTTCCCTCCCTTTTTTTTTTTGGACACGGTCTTGAACTCATTGTCATACTGAGGGCTGACTGTGACTTCCTGACTTCCTGCCTCTCCCTTCAGAATGCTGGGATGACACTCATGTACCATCAGGCCTAATGTAAGCAGTGCTAGGGATTGAGTCCAGGCTTCGTGCATGTAGGCAGCTCTTTCTCAACTGGCTATATCCTCATTCCATATTTGGTGGAATGGGGAGCGGGGGTGAAGCTGTCCACTGCTCCAATATCTATTTATTTCTTTCATTTATGTGTATGAATGTTTGCCTACAACATATGGTGTGTATAATACCAATCATGTGTGAGCTCATGTTTCCTCAGAGGCTAAAAGAGGGCATCAAATGGCTGTGAGCTATCATGCAAATACTTCAAACTAAGCAAGGTCCTCTGCAAGAGCCCTCCCCTGCACCCCCCTCCTGTGCTTCACTGTTGAGCCATCTCTCTAGCCCTCACTGCCAGTACTTTTGATGTGGAAAATTTGGTTTTGTCTCATCTTTCATTCTTATCCATAAGTTGTTAAGGACTTTGCTTCTGGGGTCATCTGATCTAGGTTTAAGACTCAGAAGTTGCCCGCTTGGTGGCACAGCTTTTAATCCCATTTGTTTTCTTTTTTCTTTGTTTTTTGAGTAGTTTATATATTCTGGAAATCAATGCTTTGTCAGATGTATCTGCAGTGAAGGTTTCCTCCCACTCTGTGGGATTTCTCTTCACTTCCTTGATTGTTTCTTTTGATGTACAGAAGCTTTTGAGTTTAATGAGGTCCCATTTGTCAATTGTCGACCTTAATTCTTGTGCAGCTGCTGTCTGATTTAGGAAGTCTTTTCCTACGCCTATGTCTTGTAGTCTGCTGCCAACTTTTTCTTCTATCACCTTCAGAGTTTGGGGTTTCATGTTGAGGTCTTTGATCCATCTGGAGTTCAGAGAGGAGCTTTATTATGAGACAGTTTAACGTGAGAGAATAGGAGAGAGCTGCCAGGAATGGTATGATGGGATCCAGAAGGAAAGCTTTCAGATCCCCCAAACAAAGAACATATTCTGGGAAGTTCCACACCATGTGATTTACCCTGTCTTAATCTACTGGCTCAGCACAGAGCCAGGTACTAGATGGGACCATAACCTATGGTGCAGCTAATAATGGGGAGGGGCTGGGCTTGCTGTCTCTTCACTTAAAGGTATGTGTGTTCTAACCTCCACAGCAGAAGCTTGATGGGCTCAGGGAGTGTGGCCTGATTTCTGGGTGGTGGGGGCTGTGACCCAGCATTCCTTGGGAGGCAGGATTCCTAGCTTTTGTTTGCGTGTTTGGAGGAGGGTATGTGTAGTCACATTCATACCACTGCATCCATATGGAGATCAGAAGACAACTTTCAGAAGTTTTGTCTTTCTTCTTTTCTTTTCTCTCTCTCTCTTTTTTTTCTTTTGAAACAGGGTCTTCCGGTAGCCCCAGCTGTCCTGGAACTCATTATATAGACCAGGCTGGCTTTGAACTCACAGAGATCTGCCTGCCTCTGCCTCTTGAGTTCTGGGATGAAAGGCATGCACCACCATGCCAGCATGCCTTTCTTTCTTTCTTTCTTTCTTTCTTTCTTTCTTTCTTTCTTTCTTTCTTTCTTTCTTTCATCATGTGGGTTCTAGAGATCAAATTCAGGAGGTCAGGCTTGGTGACAAGCATCTTTCATTTCAGAAGGATAGTTTTGTCAGAAACAGAATTGTGGCTTGTGCTTTTTCTCTCTTCAACACTCTTAAGTACGTGCTCCTTCTATCTTCTGCTTCCTGCTCTCAGTAGGTGCCATATCACTTTTTTAATTATTTATTTTTTATGTGTATGAGGGTACTGTCTGCATGTAGGTTTCGTGCAATGCTGTGGAGGTCAGAAGAGGGCGTCAGATTCCCCTGGAACTGGAGTCAAAGACAGTTCTTAGCCACCGTGTGAGTGCTGGGAATCGAACCTGGGTCTTCTGCAAGAGCAGTCGGTGCTCTTAACTGCTGAGCCATCTCTTCAGCCCTGCCATATCATTTTCTTCCTGAACCTTTAACATTTTCTCTTTATCTTTTATGTTCAGGTGGGAGTCTGTGTGCTTATCCTTTTTGGAGATCAGTGAGTTCCTTGGATTGATAGATTAATGTTTTAATCAAATTGGGGAAGTTTTACTTTATTTTTTTTTCTTCAAATAGTTTCCTTTCCATCTCTCTTCTTTTTCAATGTTTCTTTGCGTGTTTGTTTTGTTTTGAGACAGGGTCTCATCATGCAACCCTGACTTGCCTTGAACTCACCATGTAGATCAGGCTGGCCTTATAGTCACAGAGTTCCACCTGCCTCTGCCTCCTGAGTGCTGGGATCAAAGGCATGTGCCAACACTCCCAGCTAAAGATTTATTATTTGTGTGTGTGTGTGTGTGTGTGTGTGTGTGTGTGTGTGTGTCCTCTGCATCTATGCTTGAGTTCACACTATGGCTAGCTCATTACTTGGGTTTCCCTGCCAGCCTCTCAGAAACCAACCTCGTCAACTGTTTACCTGACCACTGATGTAACACAGGTATCTAAATGTTGCCATTCCCAACTGAGCCTTCTCCTTGGCCAAAGGGGGTTTTCTGGTCCAACTTCTAATTACATCCCCCCCTTCTAGACACTATGTTCCTAGTTTTACAAACTTACCCAGCCTTGACTGAATTATCTCACCCATCTAGGGTAGCTGAAGAGGAAATTTTCTCAGGCTAAAAGGACAGACTCATGGTTCTTACCCAAACTGTAATGTTTTTCTTAAATAAATGCTTAATTTGTATCATGTATGTGGTCAATGTTCAGGAAATTGAAATGGTTGTTTGAAATAATTTTATTCAATTTTATCATGAGGAGGGCAGAACTTTGCCAAGTTCCTTGCCGTGTCAAAAATGTCTAAAAGACCATAGGAGGCTCTTTCCATGGCTTTCCTTTCCCAATGCCGGGGCACAGACTGACTTGTCCACACTAGAAGCTTCCATCTCCCCTTCCTTGTTGAGGAGTTAGAGTCTCTGGAGGCCCCTGAGCACATAGAAAGAGAGGGGAAGGGCCTGAGGCCCTCTCTGTGGGTTGTATTGTTGCTCTGTCTATTCCAGCCTGGGCCCCAATGACTTCTGGGTGGACAGGTGTTTGTATGCTGATTCTGTAAGGGTAGTGTTACGTGACTTTTCCTGGGGAGATAAGAGCTGCTGTCTACTCCCCTAGATAGGGGCATCAACAACAGACCAAAGCGGAGATTCTATTCAAGTCCAGGGTGGTGAACCACTGAGTTTACCAGGGTTCCTAACAGGGTATAGATACAGAGCTATTTACAAGAAGGAGGGTGACTCAGCTGCATCACTGTGAAGCCCACCCATCACATGTGACAACACCTGAAAACTGTGTCCTAGGAGCTCCCTGAACTGCTTACAGGTAGTGACGTCACAGAAGAGTCTCTCTCCCTACCCCAGCGATCGGTTTGCTGCCTACATAACTTTCTGCCCCTGCCTTGTGATTCTTGTAACCTTCTTGTGAGTTCTTACAGCTTTCTTGAGTTTCTTGAGCCTCCCCCCTCCCCCATCACTCCAGGAGGGAAGAAGACATAAGTGCCCATCAGGAATATAGGCAGGTTCTTGAAACACTTTTTTTTTTTTTTTTTTTCTTTTTGAGACAGGGTCTCCCTGTAGCCCCAGCTGCCCTGGAACTCACTCTGTAGACCAGGCTGGCCTTGAACTCACAATGATCCACCTGCCTCTGCCTCCCGAGTGCTAGGATTAAAGGCATGGGCCACCATGCCCCGTGGTTCTTGAAACACTTTTAAAAATGTGTGAGTGATTTGTCTGCATATAAGTGCACCCATTTTGTGCACTGCCCGCCCAACCTAGAAGGTGGCCTAGAACTGAGTTATGCACAGTTGTTAGCCACCATGTGGATACTGGGAACTGAACCCAGATCCTCCGCAAGAGCAGCCAGTGCTCTCAGCTACTGAGCCATTTTGCCAGCTCCACTTTTTTTTTTTTGGACACGGTCTTGAACTCATTGTATAGCTGAGGCTGACTGTGACTTCCTGATCTTCCTGCCTCTCCCTTCAGAATGCTGGGATGACACTCATGTACCATCAGGCCTAATGTAAGCAGTGCTAGGGATTGAGTCCCAGGCTTCGTGCATGTTAGGCAAGCTCTTTCTCAACTGAGCTATATCCTCATTCCATACTTTGGCTGGAATGGGGAGAGGGGTGAAGCTGTCCACTGCTCCAATATCTATTTATTTATTCTCATTTTATGTGTATGAATGTTTGCCTACAACATATGGTGTGTATAATACACATCATGTGTGAGCCTCATGTCCTCAGAGGCTAAAAGAGGGCATCAAATGGCTGTGAGCTATCATGCAAATACTTCAAACTAAGCAAGAGTCCTCTGCAAGAGCCCTCCCCTGCACCCCCCTCCTGTGCTTCACTGTTGAGCCATCTCTCTAGCCCTCACTGCCAGTACTTTTGATGTGGAAAATTTGGTTTTGTCTCATCTTTCATTCTTATCCATAAGTTGTTAAGGACTTTGCTTCTGGGGTCATCCTGATCTAGGTTTAAGACTCAGAAGTGCCAGGCTTGGTGGCACATGCTTTTAATCCCACCACTCAGGATGTGGAGGCAGGTGGAGCTCTGAGAGACTGAAGCTAGCCTGGTCATAGTGAGTTCCAGGGCAGCTGGGGCTACAGGGAGACCTGTTACAAAACAAAACGCAAAAACAAACAAAAACCCATATGTAACATGGGCAAATAACTAAATCTTACTGAATTTGGTGTCTTTGTTAATAAAATGGGGTAAGGTGTTGGGTTTTATTAGGTTAGATTTCGGAAAAACCAATCCCAAGTCTCACTAGCTTCTAACTGCCAAGGTCTATTTCTCACAGATGTGACATGTTGGATGTGGGCTGCTCCACACTCCATTTTTCTTTCAGGGCCCAGGCTGACAGAACAGCCCCACCTGGGACATGTATCATGGAAGAAGAGAGAGAGCTAGAGGCTGCATCACAGACTCTGAAATCTTCTGCTTAGTTCGTGTAAAAGTCACGTCTGCTCACGTGCCATTGGCCAAGAGCAAGTCATCAGATCTACCACACAATCAGAGCTATTGTGAGAATTAAGTACAAGCATGCTGCATTCATCAAGGCTCCATAAACACAACTATTCTTATGATTATCAGCTGGTACTGCCAGAAGTTTTCCTCTTCACTAAACTGCACTAAACCTGACTTATAAGGAAGAAAGGTGTGGGGAGAGGGGGGTTGCTGGAGAGATGGGTCAGCAGCTAAAAGCACTGGCTGCTCTTGGAGAGGACCTGGGTTCAGTTCCCAGCACCCACATGGCAACTCACTACTGTCCATAACTACAGTTATGGGGACCTGATACCATCTTCTGGTTTCTTTGGGTATTGCATGACATGGGTGCACTAACATACATGCAGGCAAACTGCTCACAAACTACTCATGAGTGTATTGTCTGCATATGTGTAAGTGCAATGTCCAAGGAATTCAGAAGAGGATGTCAGATTCCCTGGAACTGAAGTTAGCTGCCATATGGTGCTGAGAATCAAACCTAGGTCCTCTGCAAGAGAAGCCAGTGCTCCTAACCTCTGAGCCACCTCTCAAGCCCCAAATCAAAATTAAATTTTTTTTTTTGCAACAGGATCTCCCTGTAGTCCCAGCTGGCCTGGAACTCACTATGTAGACCAGGCTGGCCTTGAATTCAGAGATCTGCCTGTCTCTGCCTCCCTGCCCAGCACCAAAAACAATTTTTAAAAGAAGAAAAGGAGTTATAAGTATTGCTAGGATATTTATTTATTTTTAAGATTTGTATTTATCTTTTTAGTGTATGAGTATCTTACCTGCATGAATTTAAGTACACCACATGGGTGCCTGGTGCCTGCAGAAGCCAGAAGAGGGCATAGGAACCCCGGGATCTGAAGTTACAGATGGTTGTGAGCTTCCACATGGGTGCTGGGAACTGAACTTAGGTCCTCTGGTCGGATAGTAAGTGCTTTTAACCACAGAATCATTTCTTTGACTCCTATTATTCATTTATTTTAAAATGATTTTTTTTAATCTTATGTGTGTTTTGCCTACATGTAAGTGCACCTGTGCTGTGCACAGCCCACCAATGCCAGATAAGGGGGCTGGATCCCCAGCACTAGAGGAAGGGATGGTTGGTAGCTGCCATGTTGGCACTGGGAATAGAATCCGAGTTCTCTGGAAGAGCGCTTAACCACTGAGCCATCTCTCCAGCCCCCCCATTATTTTATTTTACAATATTTCTATTATTTTATGTGTTTGTATGTTTTGCCTGCATGTACGTAAGTGCACCGGTGCATGCCATGCCCTAAAGGGCAGAAGAGGGTGCTGGATCCAGATGGTTGTTAGCCTCCGTGTGGGTGTTGAGAATTGAACCTGGGTCTTCTGGAAGAACACCAAGTACTCTTAACCCTTTACCCATCTCTCTAGCCCCCTAGTATTTATTTTTGATGCGAACGTGGGTGAGCCTATCCCACCAGAGGACAATTTGCAAGCGTTGAGGGCTCCGCCCTAGCGTCTCCGCCTCTAACGTCTCACGGTCCGCCAGGCAATGGTGGCCGCGTGCAGGCCTTGGTCCACGTCACAGGCACGCCGGCGCGGGCGGAGCCGGGGCGTGGTCAGGCGCAAGGGCCCCGAGACCGCCGGCGTTACTGCCTGAGTGGCCTGTCAAGGCCCTGGGCTTCCACAGCTCAGGCAGCTGAGCGGCCACTCTGTTTTGGGGTCCTCACCGCCCTTCCACGTCTCCCGGAAGAGGTAGCTGGGAGGTCCGGGAGTATCCCGCTGTTAGAGGGGTCCCGCTAACGGAGCCGCTCGGTGTCCTCAGGTGAGGCGGCGGCCAGGCAGCCGGCGGGGCGGTCCTCCCTAGGGCAGCGGCCCTGGGAGCTGGGCACCGGACCCGGTCTGCGCCTTGCCAGGCTGCCCCGCTGGTCTCCAATCCCGGACCGCTTAGGGGCCGCGACAGCCCTTGAGGCTCACGCAGACAAGGCTGACTGTCCTACACCCAGATGCTTGGGGGCGCGCAGTGGGGCCTGTCCTCGCCTCCGGGGATCCAGGCACCAGCTGACCCCACCCCCTGCCTCCGTGCGACCCCCGTCCTTGCAGGCAAGGTGGTCTACCTTCCCAGGCAGAGCCAGCTTTGCACCACACACGTTCCTTCTGTGTCTGTCCCTGAAATCCACGTAAGGGTCATGGCAGTGTTTTAATGCCTTATTTTAAGACTGGGAGGCAAGAAATTAATAAATTCCTTTAGGCATTTTTATTAGAATGATCTGGTTACCACCAATTTTTACTTGAGAATAATAGTTTACACCTATATGGAGGTTTATATGTCAATGCATTTCACCCTTGTTTTCATTTGATTGCTCATAAACTGAAACAGAAACATGTGTGCTAAAGAACAGGTTTAAATGATGAGCTTATTCCTAATGAGGTTATTTGGGTGTTGAGCAGTTAGAAATTGGGGAGAAGGAGGTTCAGAAGTGGGTTTGACACTAAGCTGACAGACCAGTATCTCAGGTGCCATCTAAGCTCTGGTATCTTTCTAAACTCTTTTGACATGTTTTTTTTTTGTTTGTTTGTTTTTTTATTATTTATCTTTATATGTGTATGAATGTACTGTCTGCATGCAGGTCTGTGCACCCGTGTCGTGCAATGCCGCGGAGGTCAGAAGAGGGTCTCGGATTCCCCTGGAACTGGAGTTCTCCTGGAATTGGAGTTACAGACGGTTCTTAGCCGCCATGTGGGTGCTGGGGATCGAACCCGGGTCCTCTGCAAGAGCGTCGGTGCTCTTAACCGCTAGGCTATCTCTCCAGTCCCGACATGTTTGTTTTTAAAGGACTTTGCTATTTACCACATGATGAAACTGTGAAAATTACATGTGATAATGTTTACACAGAATCTGGCACATAAAAATGAATTCGTTGAGTATTTATGAGAGTGCCTGTGTGGGCTAGACTCTGGGAATTCACTGACTGGTGAGCAAAACAGACATGGTGGTTAACCAGCCACCCTCCTTTCACCAACAGGGAGAGACCGATGTCTTAAAAAGAACAGTTATAGAGCTGGGCATGGTGGCGCACCTTTAATCCTAGCACTTGGGAGGCAGAGGCAGCTGGATCTTTGTGAGTCCGAGGCCAGCCTGGTGTACAGAGCGAATTCCAGGATAGCTGGGTAGCTGGGACTACTGGGAGACCCTGTCTCGAAAAGACCAAAAAAAAAAAAAAAAGTTATAGAACATGAAGGACTCTGAGGCAGAAGGAACTGTCTGAACACAGAATGATTGGACCTAGTAGAGATGGAAAGAGGACGATGATGTCATTGTAATAAAGAAAGTTGAGAGTTCCAGGCCCAAAGAATGATGACCACATTCCAGAAATTGTTGTTGGCTTTATAGAATACTCTTCTGTCATGAGGGTTAATTATAATTACTTCAGCATTGAATCATTGATCAAATGTGACACCAATAGTATTAATTGAATAGATCATTTATGCAATCAGTTTTTGAAAGTTTGAACTCTGTTCAACATGCATATGGTAGGTACTAAGTATTTGAATTATTATTTGCTTTAGACATGTATATACATACCTAAATCCTAACATTGCTTCAGTTTAACATTGATAGCTTTTGTATTAATCAGAAGTTTTTCTTTATTTTTCAACTCCAGCACTTTGAAACAAATTTCAGAGAACTGTTTTATTTCATTTTTTGGTCTTTTTGAGTCAGGGTCTCCCTGTAGCCCCAGCTGGCCTGGAACTCACTCTGTAGACCAGGCTGGCCTTGAACTCAGAGATCCTCTTGCCTCTTCCTTGTGAGTGCTGGGATTAAAGGCATGAACCACCACGCCTGGCCTCTATTTTATATTTTTTTTATACTTGAATTTTGCTAAATGTGTCATCTGCTATTTGAATACAGTGTGAATTTATTGGGACAACCATGAAAAAGTAACAGACTGGATGGATTGGACAATAGAAATTTATTTTCTCACAGTTCTAAGTCCAAGACCAAGGTGTTGGCAGATTGATTTTGTGAATATTCATTTTATTATTGTGTGTGGGAGAGGGTGGAGGATGTGTGTGGAGGTCAGAGGACAACTTTTGGAAACCAGTTCTCTCATTCCACTTTGAGTTCTGTGCATTGAGCTCAGATTGTCAGGTGTTTGGGAACCTGCTGAGCCATCTGATTTTGTAAGATTTTCTTTGGGCTTGCCGATGGCTGTCTTCTCCATGGTCTCCCTTTATGAGTATGTATAAATTTCTTCTTATAAATATACCACCTTAATTACCTTGTTAAAAACTTTGTTCAAAAACAGTTACTTTCTGAGGTATTGGGGTTTGGAATTCAGTATGTGAAGTTCATGGAAACTCAACAGCATATATCAGGTGTTTTTGCTCTTAAGATTTGCCCTTCATTGAAATAAGGAAGGTGGTAGTAGTTATAATAATAGGACAGCTACTAGAATGAGTTACTCTCTGCCAGTGATTTTGCAGGGTTTTTTGTTTGTTTGTTTGTTCTGTATTATTTGATCTTAAAATCCTCCTGAGCTGGATGTGGTCATGTGTCCCTGTAGTTTCAACTATTTGGGAGGTCGACCTGAAGGTGGGGAAGGTGGTTTGAACCTAGTGTTCAAGGCCAGGCTGGGCAGCATAGCCAAAAACCTGTCTCAGAACAAATACACACACAAAAACATTCTGTGAGGTATTACACTTATTTTTCTCTATTTTCAAGATTAAGGTTTCTCAGCTTCTATTTTTCTATTTCTATTAATAATTTGTTCAAGGTTGCCTTGAAGAAGCAGGTTAGGATTTTAAGCAAGGGCTCTGTCCAGAGCTTAGTTGTAACCATTACATGATTATCTCACTCTGATCACATCTTGTTCTTTTTACAGACTACTCGATAGAATTATTCTGCTAGCATCATGTCTTGGTTTGCTGATCTTGCTGGAAGGGCGGAAGATCTTTTAAACCGAGTTGATCAAGGAGCTGCAACAGCTCTCAGAAAGGAGAATATCAGCAACACCTTACATAGCAAAAGTACTGACTATCCTGAACTTGACCAGCAAATCACAGATTTAACTTACCAGACTGGACCTAAAGCTACCTATATTTCATCAGCTGCTGATAACATCCGACATCAGAAAGCCACCATCTTAGCTGGCACAGCAAACATGAAAGTTGGATCCAGGACACCTGGGGAGGTCTCCGGTCCTCTAGAACATGCATCTGTTCCTAGGCCTTCATCTCAGTTTGTCCGAAGGAAAAAGTCAGAACCTGATGATGAGCTGCTGTTTGATTTTCTTAATAGTTCCCAGAAGGAGCCCACTGGGAGAGTGGAAATCAGGAAAGAAAAGGGCAGAGCACCCGTCTTTCCGAGTTCTCAGTCCTCAAATGTCAGTTCTGTGAACACCAGTGTAACTGCCATCAAGGCTGCTGAAGAAAATTCTGGGAACCACAGCCATGGTAGTTCATCAGTCTTCTTTCTTTCAGAATTAAGCAGATTGGATGTGTCATCATAAGTTAAAATGTTATGATAGTACTTTTCATCCACTGTTATAGGATCTGTCCCCACAGGTATGAGAGAGGCTGTTTGTCAGTGTATAGTGTAAAGGGCAGTAGCATTGTTTTATACCCTTAGTCAATACTTGGTTAGACTAGGGACTCTGACTATTATCTGTTGACCTTTGCCAAACCTAGATCTAAGAAATTTTGTCATATTTAAGTTATGAAAATTATTGGGGTTATAATAATAATAAGCTGGCCAGGCGTGGTGGGAAATGACTTTAATTCCAGCAGTCAGGAGGCAGAAGCAGGTGAATCTCTGTGAGACTGAGGCTATAGTAGTTCCAGGCCAGCTGGGGATAGTGGCTCAAAACAAAACAGACAAACAAAAATAAGCTGACTTCACATGCCTGGGTGTAGGGAGGGGCATGTCTCCCACATCCTTCACAAGGCTGAGAGACTCAAGTGACGAGTTAAAGACATTGACCTAGTAATGAAGTAATAGCTTAGAATTCTGCTTTTCAGTGACTTACTGAGCTGTAAAGTTACCTGAACAAGTATATCTTTTCCCCTGTAAGGTGAGGCTAGCATGGTAGTGTGGCTAATTGAAATACCTGCTAAGCATTTAAAGTAGTAGTAAATGTGATAGATTTTTGCAGGAATTTATTTATTTACTTACGTATTTATTTGTCTTCCAATACCAGAGGGCCTTACGTATACCAAGCAAGTCTTTTGTGAATTGAGGCAGGGTCTCACTAAATTGCTGGCCTTGAACTTAATCTGTAGTGCAGGGAGGCCTTGAACTTGCAATCCTTTGCCTCAGTCTCCTGAATAGTTCTGATTCTAGCTTTACAGAAATTCCTTATAGAGTTTCTGATTAACAGGGTACATGTTTCAAATGTTAAAACTTGTCTGACCATCCTTGGCTATTCTTTTTTTTTGACCACGCCTGGCCTAAAGATGGTTCTTAGCCTCCATGTGGGTGCTGGGAATCAAACCCAGGTCCTCTGCCAGAGCACTCAACACTATTAACCACTGAGTCATCTCTCCAGCCCCCCTTTGGCTGTTCTTAAGTGAAATAAGTATCTTTTAAAAAATTTATTTTATTATTTTTATCTTATGTGTATGAGTGTATTACCAGCATGTAAGTAAGTGCACTCATGTCTTGCAGTACACGAGGAGGTCAAGCGATAGTATCAGATCCCCTGGAACTGGAGTTATGGATGGTTAGCTGCCATGTGGGTGCTGGGAATCAAACCTGGATCTCTTGCAAGAACAGCCAGTGTTCTTAACCACTGAGCCATCTTTCCAGCCCCTAAAAGTTTTCTTTCACTTGGGAGGCAGAGGCAGACAGATCACTGGGCGTTCAAGGCCAGCCTGGTCTACATAGTGAGCTCCAGGCCAGCTCGGCCTAAAGGGAGACCCTGACCAAAAAAAAAGTTTTAAATATTTTTATTTTCTGTGTATGATTGTATTGCTTGCATGTGTGTAAGTGCACCTGTGTCATGCAATGCCTTGGGAGGTCAGAAGAGGTGTTGGATCCCCTGGAACTGGAGTTAGGATGGAAATTGAACCCAGGTCCACTACAAGAGCCAGTGCTCTTAATTGCTGAGCCAACTCTCCAGCCCCTGAAATCTGTATCTTTAAGATACAAAGTCATGGGTAGCGGTTAAGAGTGCCAACTGCTCTTGCAGAGGACCTGGGTTCGATTCCCAGCACCCACATGGTGGCTAAGAACCGTTTTTAACTCCAGTTCCAGGGGAATCTGACACCCTCTTCTGACCTCCACAGCATTGCACTACACAGGTGCACCAACCTACAAGCAGACAGTACATTCATAAAAAAAAAAAAAAAAAAAAGATACCAAGTCATATAGAAGAGGAGTGGGCTTGGGGCTTGTGAAATAGGGGGAAGCAGTAGCAATTGTTCATACACTCACATATTTCTTCCTAACAGTCTTTTGATTAATTATACAAACATGTTGAGAACTTGGTGGGTACAGGGTTAAAGAAGTGCGGAGTGGCCAGGCATGGTGGTGCACACCTTTAATCCCAGAACTCAGGAGGCAGAGGTAGGTGGATCTCTGTGAGTTCAAGGCCAGCCTGGTCTACATAGTAAGTTCCAGTACAGTGGGAGCTAAAGGGAGACCCTGTCTCAAAAAGACCAAAAAAAAAAAAAATGCCCAGCAGATAAAATAATGTGTAAACATAATTTACTGTAGTATGTAAATGACATACCTTTTTTTTTTTTTCTGGTCTTTTCGAGACAGGGTCTCCCTGTAGCCCCAGCTGTCCTGGAACTCACACGGTAGACCAGGCTGGCCTTGAACTCACAAAGATCCGCTTGCTTCTGCCTCCGAATGCCAGGATTAAAGGCGTGCACCACCACGCCCGGCATGACACCATTTATGAAAGGGTTGTGGAGGCATGACTAGTTGCTTAAGGTAGTAGGGAAAGAACTCACACAGGGTCTGTATTATAAGCTGTGTATTAAAGGATGAAAAGGAGCTCTCTAGTTTTTAAAAAAGAAATTGGAGACAGCACTCTAAACAGAACAAATTCTTCAAAGGATGCTAGTATAGGAAAAGGTTTAAGGAAGTTCTGGAAACAGTGAATCTGTGATGGACAGTTGTAGACAATGACAATTCCCCAGGCCTGCTGGGGAATTTCATGGTCCGACCATGAACAAGGGGGTGAGAGGCACAGAGTCAAGAACCAGACCCTGGGAATTGGGTGAATGGAGGCAGACGGCGAGCTGCCACAGATTCATTTATTGGGGGCAAGGTTAGGGTTTGTGTATCATTCGCATTCCCACTCTCCACTTGTCGCCTTGTGATTGGCCCACGTCTGCAATGCTGCTTGTATGGTCTCGCCTGCCTAGGGCAGGTTAGGTTGATGAGGGACAAGCTCTGCACGTGTGTAATTCTCAGCATACTGGCTACTACATTTCCACCCTTTGTATTTAATTTTGCGTGAGGAGCGGTCCAGTGGGAGCTCGGGTGCTATGCCCGAGCCTTGTTGACCCCATCTCTGGCATACCAACATTTGACTGCGTCTGTCTTAGGTTGCCCTGGTTTTGCAGGGTCTTACCCGTCCTTGACTGGCCAGCCACCGACGGAAGAGGCCAGGAGTGGTACCACAGAGGGGAGAGACAAGCTTATTCCTGTGAATTGTGGATGGATGAGAGCCAGATGCAAATCACCTCATCCCTCATCGGGAGGGGCGCATGCAGAGTCCCTATTGACCATTGCTGAGAGGACCTGGGCCATTGTTTTGTTGACCTGGCGTTGGCTGCGGGCAAAGCAAAACAGACACCTGAAGAGAAAAAGGCAGAGTAGGGCCAGGAGGCAGAGGACGCCCAGGGGACCAGTGTAGCAGGGTCAGAAATGGACTTTAGCTGAGACCACACCTGTGAAACAAAGCTAGTGTCAAAGGCTATGACCTCGGGTGGGTGGAGTTAAGGGAGACAACTTGAGAACCAAGAGTCAAGGTGTAGTTAATAAACTGTTGCGACCAGGGGCCTTTAATGTCACCAAGTCCACAATGTAGACGTGTAATATTGAGGACTTGGTAGGGGGTCAGGCAGAATGAGGAAAACCTTGGGTCACAACTCATCTCTCCCTCTCATTATGTGGCCTTCAAATCCTTGAAGGAAGTTCACAAGAGTTAACCACAGTTGGTGTTTCCAAGATGGAATGATCTCTGCTAGGGGGGTTGTATTGGGTCCTTAGCACCATGATTTTAATGGAATTTACCTACTGGTCAATAAATCTGACAGGTGAGTTAGGGATGCATGAGCCACGAGTCAGAGCAACCAGAAGGATAAATTCACTGGCAGATCCAGGAAGTCCTCTACTCTCAGCTGAGAAAGAAACTGGCTCTTTGTGGGGGGGGGTCTTGACCCTAAATTGCGTAGCCAATTTTTAGCTCCTACTTTTATCACATTACCCTCTGAGGGGGTTACTCCAATTGCCAAGAGGGAATTGGGGCGCTGACCGCTCTGACTTCTTCCATGCTGAAAAGGGGAGTAGGAGATGGCAACTGGGGTACCCCTGCTCAGTGGATCTATCTAAAAGACCCCAAAAAGTATAGTTACAGAGAGAACAAAATCCTTGACTAGTGCCTGTGAAGGCGAGAGTACCTAGGTACATTTTCTAGGCAGGGAACCAAGAGAGGAACAGGGTGAATTAAAAATGGGGCCAGCAGAGGAATTTGGGAGCTCTTTGTGAAGGCCCTGGGCAACAACTCATCATCCCATAGCTCATTGCTAAAGATTGGTCCCTGAACAACCACTTATATGAGTAATAAAAAAAATGAATTCTTGATGCATCCCCAGAGCCCTGAGTCAGATGTCTGCATGGAACAAGCCACCTGCATTCTTTTTGTCCCCTAGCTGGTTGTTACCTCAGTGAGCAGAGAGGCAGGTGGAGCTCTGTCAGTTCTGGCCAGTCTGGTCTACACAGTGAGTTCTGGGTCAGGACAACATAGACCTTATCTCAAAAAGAGAGGGGTTGGGGAAGGAGAAGGAGAGGAGAAAGGTAGTTGCAAGTGACTGCCATGGACAGTGTGATTCGGACCGAAGTCTAATAGAGGTTTTTCTGGTTTTTCCTTATAAGGAAAGCAACTTACATTTCATTGTAAAGAATGGACCCAAAGGAACCTGGTTGCCAGCAAAATAGAACTAGTCATATTACATGGAAAGTTATAAAAATTGAGTTTTCCATGCCTTTAATCCTAGCACTTGGGAGGCAGAAGCAGGCGGATCTTTGTGAGTTCAAGGCCAGCCTGGTCTACAGAGTGAGTTCCAGGACAGCTGGGACTACAGGGAGACCCTGTCTCAAAAAAACAAAAATTTTCCCCCCTAGGATGGAACCAGCCTCAGAACTAATCACACTTTGGGTCAAATGATGTATCCTTGCAGGATGCATAGCAGTTTTCCTGTTTTAGCCTATTAGATGTCAACAGCAGCCCAGTGTGACAGCTAGAAATGTCTCCACACATTGCCAAATGTCCCGTGAAGAGATGAACTGCTCCAGTTGGGACTCAGAACTCTGGTGTACTGAAATGAAGTTGGGCATGGCAGAGTTCAGCTGCACTCCCAGTGCCAGAATGGCTTCCTGAAGTTCTCACCAGTTTATACTGGGCTAGCTGTGCTAAGGATTCCTTTTGTTCAGCATTCTTGTCAACTTTCAGCGTTTTCTCCGTAAAGTTTCATTTTGGTAATCAGGCTTAGTCTCATTTTTTGATTTTTCTCACTGCTAACTTGAATGAGAAGCGTTTCAAACATTTGACTATTGATTTTTTCTTTTTTTTAAAGCCAGTTGTCATCATGTACGACTATTGATTTAATTCTCTATTCAAATCTTTGTCATTTTTTTCTTTTTTTTTTTTAATTTTTTAAAAAATTTATTTCTTTATGTGTATGAATGTACTGTCTGCATGCAAGTCTGTGCACCCGTGTCATGCAATGCCGCGGAGGTCAGAAGAGGGTGTCGGATTCCCCTGGAACTGGAGTTCTCCTGGAATTGGAGTTTCAGATGGTTCTTGGCCGCCATGTGGGTGCTGGGGATCGAACCCGGGTCCTCTGTAAGAGCGGTCGGCGCTCTTAACCTCTTGGCCATCTCTCCAGCCCCTTTGTCATTTTTTTTCTACAGAATCATTTGCTTTCTGTTACTATTCTGAACTCTACCCATTGTGCCACATCACCAGCCATCCTGTATATTTTTATATTTAAAGGTGTGGCGAGAATCAGCATTTTTGCTGAGTTTTCTAGTCCCTTGATATGGTATAATTTCAACATTTTTTTTCTTCCATCCAGACTCCTTTTTGTCCATAAAGACTTGCAGCCTTCTGTATGGTTTCCTGCTTGAGTGTCATGCTAAGGGTAGGTGCACACTAAGCAGCTGTTCTTTGGAACTTTTTCTCCAGCATTCTTTTTACTTTTTATTCTGAGACAGAGCCTCAGTAAGTTTCACAGGCTGGCTTTCAACTCATTCTCTAGCCCAGAAAGGGCTTGAACTTGGATTCTTCCTAGCTCAGCCTCCCAAACAGCTGGTATTAATGGTTTGCCCCACTGGGCCTAGCTAGTTTACATGTTCCGAACTGGTATAATGGACAGTCCTTACGTGTTAGCTTTCTCTTGCTGCTGCTACTACTACTACTACTACTACTGACACTGATGTATTAGTTTTTATGTGGATAGTAACCTAGACGTCTAGCTCCTAGTTTTCATATATCCTGTACATTTTAGGTCATCAACAGCATAATCATAGCATCTGGATGTTTCTTACTAGCTTTTTAAAAAATACATATATAGCCCATTTCATGTGTTTTTTTTTTAACTTAAACATGTATGAGCATATTGCCTGCATGTGTGTAAGTGTACTCCTTTCATACAGTGTACACAGAGGTCAGAAGAGGGCATTAGATTCCCCTGGAACTGGAGTTATGGATAGTTGCTAGCCACCATGTGGGTGCTGGGAACTGAATTCTGTACTTCTGCAAGAGCAGCCAATGCTCTTAACCTCTGAGCATTCTCGCCACCACCGCCCCCCCATTTCATGTGATTTTTTTCTTTAATTTTATGTGTATGAGTGTATTGCCTGCATGTATGTAAGTGCACCTGTGTCCTGAAATGTCTGTGGAGGTGAGAAGAAGGCAGTGGCTCCCCTAGAACCAGAGTTATGGATGGTTGTTAGCTGCTATGTGGATGCTGGAATTTGAAGCCGGGTCTTCTGCAACAGCAGCCTTAATTTATGTGTATGAGTGTTTTGCCTCCATGTATGTAAGTAGATGTGCAGTGCCCACAGAGCCCAGAAAAGAGTATCAGATCCACTGGAACTGGGTGGATGGTGGTTAGCCACCATGTGAGTGCTGGGAACTGTACAGGATATGTGAAAACAGGTCCTCTGCAAGAGCAACCAGTGATCTTAACCCCTGAGCCATCTCTCCAGCCCCCTTAAATTCTTTATAAGGAGTTGCTTATATAACTTGTTGAATCTTAGTAGTTTGTTTCTTCTCTGCTTGTGGAGAGGATATGATTTAACATTGGGATATGCTAATCAGTTGTTTTGTCGTTACTGTTTAGAAGGGAAAACAGGGTCTCATGTATCATCCAAGCTGATCTAGAACTCACAATGTAGTGAAGACTACCTTGATCCTCTACCTCCACCTCCCAAGTGCTGGGGTTGTAGGCTTGAGTCCACTGTGCCTAGCTAAATCAGTTCTGGTTTATTTGTTTTTTTCCAGCATCTTACCTTATAGTTCTGGTTGGCATGGAATGCCCTGTATAGACCAGGCTGGCCCTGAACTTATAGTGCTCCTTCTGCTAAGTCACTTGATTTTTTTTTCTTTTTCTTTCTTTTTTTTTTTTTTTTTTTTTTTTTTTTTTGGTCTTTTCGAGACAGGGTCCTCCCTGTAGCTCCAGCTGTCCTGGAGCTCACTCTGTAGACCAGGCTGGCCTTGAACTCATAAAGATCCGCCTGCCTCTGCCTCCCAAGTGCTAGGATTAAAGGCGTGCGCCACCACGCCCAGCCTTGATATTTTCTTTAAAGACTTTAAATTTTTTTCACTTATTTTTATGTGTATGAGTGTTTTGCCTGAGTGTATGTGAGTGCACAATATGCACACAGTGTTCATGGAGGTCAGAAGAGGGCATTGGATTCCTTGAAACTGGAGTTACAAACAGTTGTTTGCCACTGTGTCAGTGCTGGGAACCAAACCCAGGTCCTCTTGCAAGAGCAGCCAGTGTTCTTAACTGCTGATGGAGATGTCCCCAACACCCCCATCCTTTCTTTACATCTGCCCTCTACTGAATTCTTACGAAGAAAATCACAGATGTCATTTTTTTCTATTAAAAATTTGTCTTTGTTACTTTAAAAGACATAAACTTCATAAATCAACATACCCATATCAGATGAAAATTTTAATAGTTTCTAGGTAGACCTGGCTATAATCCCAGCTACTTGGGAGTCTAAAGAGGAAGATTATAAGTTCTCAACTTGCCTGGGCTACAGAGTGAGCCCAAGGCCAGCTTGGACAACTTAGAATAAAACTAATAGTAATAATATTAATAGTAATAACAATAGGGTCGTGGATAAGGCTGAGTGGTAGAGTACTTGCCTTGGATGCAGGAGGCCTCAGTGTCCAATCCTAGTACTAAAAAAAGGAAAATAATTTTCTTTTTTGGTGCTTTAATTTTTTATTCTTTTTATTTTAAGTGTATTGCCTGGATATATGTTGGTGCACCCATGACATGCCATGCCCATGGAGGTTAGAAAAGGGTATTGAATTCCTCTGGAACTAGAGTTACAGATGGTTGTTAGCTACTGTTTTGTGACTCAAACCCTAGTCCTCTGTAAGAGCAGCCAGTGCTCCTAACCAATAAGTCATCTCTCCAGCCACATTTTGAGACAGGATCTCCTTGTAGCCCTAGCTGGCTTAGAACTCATTATGTAGATGAGGCTGGCTGAGTGCTGAAAATACTAAAAACAATTTTTTTAATTTTATGTTTATGAGTATATTGCCTGCATGTATGTAAGTACAACTGTGTCATGCAGTGCCCATGAACCTCAGAAAAGGGTGTCAAATTTCCTAGAACTGGAATTACAAACAATTGTTAGCTGCCATGAAGGTGCTGGGACTTGAACCCAGATCCTCTGAGAGAGCAGTCAGTGCTCTTGCACTAAGCCATCTCTCCAGCATGCACACTTTAATTTTTTTTTAATTTTTTTATTTTTTTGTATGTGTATGAATGTACTGTCTGCATGCATGTTTTTGCACCCGTGTCATGCAATGCTGCAGAGGTCAGAAGAGGGTGTCAGGTTCCCCTGGAACTGGAGTTAAAGACAGTTCTCAGCCGCCATGTGGGTGCTGGGGATCGAACCTGGGTCTTATGCAAGAGCAGTTGGTGCTCTTAACCACTAGGCCATCTCTCCAGCCCCCACACTTTAAATTTAAAAAAAAATTTTTTTTTACTTTTATTTGTACAAGTGTTTTGATTGATGGTATGTTTATTGGTATGTGTAGAAGAGGGGCAAGAGGGCACAGGGGCGGCCATGTTGGACTGGGGACCCAGCTATGTGCATGGCTTGAGTGTGTATTTCTTTGCCATTATTTTTTTTTAATTATTTTTTCTTTGCCATTATTTTGTAAGCAAAATTCTCTGGTTTTAACTGAGATTGGAGAATTCTTACTTGCATTGCCTTAAGTATTGGGGAAACCAGGAAGCAGCAGGGAATGGATGGGGTTGTGGGGTGCTGCACAGCAGAAGCTGGGTGGGGCTGTGGGGTGCTGCACTCCCTGCTGGGCAGTGGGCGCCTCCTGCCCTGGAAGGAAAGTTGCCATGTGGTTGCTGAGACTTTAACCTGGCTCCTCTGGAAGAACAGCAAGTGTTCTTAACCTCTGAGCCATCTCTGCAGCCCCAGAATAATTCTTTAATGTCCAGTCAGTGTTCAGATTTCCTGTTAATATCATAATAAAATAATTTGTTCTTTTTGAGACTTTAAACAAGAGTTGAGATCTTAATATACTTAAAAAAATTTTTTTTTAAATTTATTTCTGTATGTGTATGAATGTACTGTCTGCATGCAGGTTTGTGCACCTGTGTCGTGCAATGCCGCGGAGGTCAGAAGAGGGTGTCGGATTCCCCTGGAACTGGAGTTCTCCTGGAATTGGAGTTTCGGACGGTTCTTGACCGCCATGTGGGTGCTGGGGATTGAACCCGGGTCCTCTGCAAGAGCGGTCGGTGCTCTTAACCGCTAGGCCATCTCTCCAGCCCTTAATATACTTTTTATTTATTTTTATTTTATGTGTATGAGTGTTATTGTCTGCATGTGTGTAAGTGCACCCATGTTGTGCAATCTCTGCAGAGTCAGAAGGAGGCATCAGATTCTCCTGGAACTGGAGTTACAGATAGTTGTTAGCTGCCATGTGGGTGCTGGGAATCAAACCTGGGTCCTCTGAAAGAACAGAGAATAGATGGTTCTTTTAACCTCTGAACCATCTCTCTAGCCCCTGAGATCTTAATATCCTTGTTTTTTTTTTTTTTTTTTTTTTTTGTCTTTTTGAGAACAGGGTCTCCCTGTAGCCCCAGCTGTCCTGGAACTCACTCTGTAGACCAGGCTGGCCTTGAACTCACAAAGATCTGCCTGCCTCTGCCTCCTAAGTGCTTAATATCCTTTTTTTAAATTTTTATTTATTATTTTATGTGTATGAGTGTACTCTATGCATATAGGTGCACCCACGTCATGCAGTGCTGCGAAGGTCAGAAGAGGGTGTCCGATTCCCCTGGAACTGGACTTAAAGGTTCTTAGCCACCATGTGGGTGCTGGGAATCGAACCTGGGTCCTCTGCAAGAGCAGTTAGCATTCTTAACCACTGAGCCATCTCTCTAGCCCCCAATCTTAATATCCTTTTAATCTATAGAATACTCTATAAGTTCTTTCTTTTGCAATTCATTTCTTAACAAATGTGAATTTTAAGAAATTATGTATACATTCTAAATTTAATTATAATTATTGTTTGGTTCATGAGGTAAAATTTTTCTTTAATTCCAATAATGGGATTTTCCCATTTTTATGATTTTTAACTTAATTGCGCTGAAATGAGAAGAAATAGTCCATGTGGCTCAGTAAGTCAATTTATATACTCCATGTATCCTTTGAAAGGAAATGTCCTCTGTACATGGGTGCTTATGTATATGTATGTGTTACTGGGGGGTTCACATGCTCATATACCATTGCACTCATGTGCAGGTCAGAGGACAACTTGAGGAAGTTGGTTTTGTCCTTCCAGTACATATGTTCTAGAGATCAGACTCAGGTTTTCAGGCTTGGTGGCAAGTGCCTTTACAAGCAAAGCCATTTCCTTACTCTGTACTCAATATTTTGGGGGGGTGTCATTTTGAGACAGGGTCTCCCTTTAGTCCCAGCTAGCCTCGAGCTTGCTTTGTAGACCAGGCTGGCCTTGAACTCACAGAGATTCTGCCTGCCTCTGCCTGGGATTAAAGGTGTACACCACCACGCCCAGCAAAATTTTTTAGAAAAAAAAAAAAAAAGATGGGAGGGTATTTTAAGACAAGGTCTAGAATTTATAATCTTCTCATCCTAAGTGCTGAGATTTGGTTATGTGCCATCAGCCTGGCTCTCATTTTGCTCTTTGTTTTTTTTTTTTTTTTTTAATTTTTTTTTTAAATTTTTATTTATTGTTCTGTATGTGTATGAATGTACTGTCTGCATGCAGGTTTGTGCCCCGTGTCGTGCAATTGCGCGGAGGTCAGAAGAGGGTGTCGGATTCCCCTGGAACTGGAGTTCTCCTGGAATTGGAGTTTCAGACGGCTCTCGGCCGCCATGTGGGTGCTGGGGATCGAACCCGGGTCCTCTGCAAGAGCGTCGGCGCTCCTAACCGCTAGGCCATCTCTCCAGCCCCATCATTTTGCTCTTTGTTTTAAGATCCGGTTTAAGTATGTAGCATAGCCTGACCTTAAATTTACTACTAAAATTTATGGTGATCCTTCTGCCTAAGCCTTCTGAGTACTGGGATCACAGGCTTGTACTGCCATACCTGGCTTCTTGTGTTGGGTCTTTCCATTTCCTTGTTCGCTGAAGATGAGATCATTGTCATTGTTTCTACAACTTGTTTATCTAACTGTGAAAAGCCCTCTTCTGTTCACACAGTTATTATTTTAATTAGTTTTCTCATTTAAATAGGTAATTTTATCACATAATTTAAAAAATAAGTTAAGTGGAGCTGGGTGTGGTAGCACATGCCTTTAATCCTAGCACTTGGGAGGCAGAGGCAGGTGGATTTTTGTGAGTTCAAGACCAAGCTGGTCTACATAGTGAGTTCCAGGACAGTCGGAGCTACAGGGAGACCCTGTCTCAAAAAGACAAAAAAAAAAAAGTGTAATTTTGCCTCACATTTGGTGGTAATTTAAAATCAAGATGAGGGCTGGAGAGATGGCCTAGCAGTTAAGAGCGCCGACTGCTCTTGCAGAAGACCTGGGTTTGATCCCCAGCACCCACTTGGCAGCGGAGAGCCGTCTGTAACTCCAGTTCCAGGGAAATCCAATACCCTCTTCTGACCTCTGTGGCACTGCACAACATGGGTGCACAAACTTACATGCAGACAGTACATTCATACACATAAAAAAGAAATTTTAAAAAATCAAGATGAAAGCCAGGCGTGGTGGCGCACGCCTTTAATCCTAGTACTTGGGAGGCAGAGGCAGGCGGATCTTTGTGAGTTCAAGGCCAGCCTGGTCTACAGAGTGAGTTCCAGGACAGCTGGGACTACAGGGAGACCCTGTCTCGAAAAGACAAAAAAATAATAATAATAATAATAATAAAAGTAAAAATAAATAAAATCAAGATGAATTTGAATTCATGAGGCATTCTTTGCCAGGACAAATTTAGGTTTGACTTAGATTGTAACAGATTGGTGTGACTTGTGCTATTAACTCCCTTGCCTTGAAACCCTGGCCACTCTGCTGTGCTCTCCCAGGGTTTTCAGTGTTGATACTCCAAAACCCTCTTCCAAAACCATTTCAGAAGCCAGGATCTAAATGATCTTTGGCTTTCTTCTCAGGACTTTTTATGTTCTGTCACCATTCCTTCTTGTGTCCAGATTTAGAGGATCCTTGCAGGTGTGTAATCTTAATTTGTGAGATGATTTCATCAGAGGATCTGTTAAGAATTAATAGTACTTTTATGGCATGCCAACTATAGCAAACAACGGGCCAAAAGGCATTCTAAAACGCAGGTCTGACGATGATGCTAATCTAACAAAGGATGTTCCTTTTTTTTTTTTTTTTAAACAGAAGTGAATAGTTCCGATTCTGTCCCTGAAGACCACAAGAAATCCTCAAAGGAAAACTTATCACCAAATGCCAACAGTGTGCAGCGCAACTCAGCACCTAGTGATGGTGACAGATCACATGAGCTGTCTAATCTCCGACTGGAGAATCAGCTGCTTAGGAATGAAGTCCAGTCTTTAAATCAGGAAATGGCCTCATTACTTCAGAGATCCAAAGAAACTCAAGAAGGTAAGACCTTAATTAAATAAGGTTTGAGAAATGTTCTAATACAAAACACAGAGTTTTAGCCAGTTAGGAACCCCTAAAATTTTTGTAGCCCAAGCTGGTCTTGAACTCACTATGTAGCTCAGGCTCCAAGTGCTGAGTTTGCAAGTATGGACTGTGTAAGAACTGATAGGAAGGGGCTGGAGAGCTGGCTCAGTGGTTAAGAACACTGGCTGCTCTTCCAGAGGTCGTGGATTCAGTTCCTAATACCCACATGATGGCTAACAACCTTCTGTAACTCCAGTTCAAGGGAATCCAACACCCTCTTCTGACCTTTATAGACATTGCAAAACACAGGTGCACGTAATTACATGCATGTAGACAATATACTCATATATATATATATATATAAGAGATAGATGATATATTTATTGGTCTTGTTTGAGACAGGGTCTCCCTTTAGTTCCAGCTGGCCTGAAACTCACTATGTAGACCAGGCTGGCCTTGAACTCACAGAGATCTACCTGCTTCTGCTTCCCGAGTGCTGGGATTAAAGGCCTGCACCACCACACCCAGCTAAAATATTTTTTAAAAGGTAGCTAAAAAAAACTGATCAAAACCAAATATTGATCTAATCATCTAACTAATAATTATTGATTTATTTACCCTGGACTTTCAGGGGAACTGTCTCATGAACCAAAGATGGGGTTAGGTAAAGTCCCAGAGAGTACTAGGGTCACAGTGTTGCTGCTCCCTGGAGCATAAAATGAGTGTAAAACTGAGTGAAGAGTGCCCTTCAGAACCAGGCAGTGATATGACCTATGGGTAGAAAACCCTCCAGTTTCTCAGAAATGATTAGTTAAAAAGGAAATAGTCTTGCTAAGTGAAGTAACACAGTCCCGGAGAAACAAGTGATTGATGGGATTCCTCATCTGTGGATGCTAGCACCAAGCACCTAGTTGTAAGGCAAACTGAGCAACATTAATGTTATATTCCTCTTTATCTGAAAGCACCTTGTGTTCTCATAATGTGAATCCCTTAACAGGCTCTAGGATTAACCTGCCACTTATTTTCAGACTTTGTAATCTTGGTATATGGGTGGAGGGTATGTATGCATATTTTAGAGTAATATAAAATTAAAAGGGAAAAATGTGAATCCTGAAATATGATTTGGAAATAACATACAGTTTATTTTCAGATGACATAATTTTAGTATAGGTGTGACATATATATGTATATGTATACATATATATGTGTGCGCGTGTGTGTGTGTGTGTATATATATATATATATATATATGCATATGTTGAAGCAATACAAGTTGGAGGCAATAACAGAAGAACTGGGACAAAGAACTGACTGAAACAGTAAAGTTCTCCCCAAAACAATAATCTTCTCCTTTGAAAAACTTTAAAGACTCAGAAAAAGATACAAGACATGTATGGCAGAATGCATGAACTCAGGTGGGTAGGGGGTCATGGAAAGGGGAATGAGCCTAAATTGGACTGAGAAATGATGTGTGAAATGCACAAAACTTCAATAAAAATATATATTTTTTAAAGGAAATAGTCCTGGTTCTGTGATAGAGGAAGGTGTGAGTATTATTGGGTGTGCTGAGGAGAAAAAAAGAGACGGAGCATGGCTGCTGGTTACTGGGGCTGAGAGCAGAGTGAGGGGAAAGGGCAAGTGGGTTCATGCACGGAGGAAGGTCAGGGGGCAGATTAGGAAGATTCTGACGAGAAGGTGACTTGGAAAAGCTTCACTTTCTCAGGCTAATGTAGATATGACATGGAGTATTTCCTGAAATCTTGTGAAATTTGCTTCAGTATTTTTTAATTTAAGAAATGTATTTTGTGTGTATGAGTAGTGTGCCTGTATGTTATGTAAGTGTCCCCATGTCCTGCAGTGCTTGTGGAGCTCAGAAGAGGGTGTCAAGTCTCTTGGAACTGGAATTATAGACAGTTGTTTGCCACCATGTGAGTGCTAGGAATCGAACCTGGGCCTCTGCAAGAGTAGTCTGTGCTCTGAGTCATCTCTCTAGCCCCTACTTCAATATTTAAAGAAAGAAAGGAAAAAAAAAAAAAAGGTTTTTTTGGTGGTGGTGATGGTGGTGACAGACTGCTTTGCAGATGGCAAATGAGCATTCTGAAATGAAACTGCATTGTTCTTTCACACTGATTTCCTATGTTAAAAGAATACTTGTTTTGCAGCAGTAATTGGATGAATCAGAGTCTTTGCTCCATTTCTCTTCAGGTTTGCTTTTGTTTCATTCTTTTCTTCCTGGAGTATAAATTGATTTGCCTTTCCAGTCTTTTACTTGCTGATAGCAGAGCTCCCCAGATCCACTGACATGTTAGTACTGTTAGCACTGCTTTCTACCAGTTTGGGCTCCGAAGGCTTCCTGATATATTTCCAGAAAAATCATTGTAGAAGAACATCTTAGATCATTCATTTGTCTTTCTAGCCTGTTAAATATAACATAGGTTGTGACTATTGGCCTGGAAAAAATAGGTGTCCATTTGGAGCAAGAACTAACTGAAAGTATTTGTTCCCTAATTTTGGCAATAAGTGGAAAAATGGAAGGGGCCAGAATCTACATAAATCAAGAAAAAGATTTATTTGGTTTTACTCATAAAGAGAAATTTCATTTTTTATAGAATTAAATAAGGCAAGAGCAAGAGTTGAAAAATGGAATGTCGACAATTCAAAGAGTGATCGAATAACTCGGGAACTACGAGCCCAGGTCGATGACCTTACTGAATCAGTGGCTGCAAAGGATTCCCAGCTGGCCGTCCTCAAAGTGAGACTCCAGGAGGCAGATCAGCTGCTGAGTTCTCGAACAGAAGCATTGGAAGCCCTGCAGAGTGAGAAGTCACGGTAGGCAGTCCTACTAATAAAGAAAAAGTAAGCTAGAGCATTTCTCTAGTACTGGTAATAGTAGATATTGTAATGTATTCTACTTATTTTACTTACTTAGCTTTTTACAGATTTATAGAGGGAAATTTAGCCAGGCTTGGTGGCTCATGCCTTTAATCCTAGCACTTGGGAGGCAGAGGCAGGCGAATCTCTGTGAGTTCAAGGCCAGCCTGGTTTACAGAGTGAGTTCCAGGCCAGCTGGGGCTACAGAGAGACCCTGTCTCAAAAAAGACCAAAAAAA
>VZQC01011955.1:2196616-2230656 GCA_009823505.1 Rhizomys pruinosus | reverse complement strand
TTGTGGTTTTTTTTTTTTTTTTTTTTTTTTAATTTTTTTTTTTTTTTTTTTTTTTTTTTTGAGACAGGGTCTCTCTTTAGCCCCAGCTGGCCTAGAACTTGATCTTGCTATGTAGACTAGGCTGGCCTTGAACTTACAGAGATCCACCTGCCTCTGCCTCCCTAGTGCTGGGACTAACGGTGTACACCACCAGGCCCAGCTAAACTTACTTTTAGATGCTCTGAAGATGATGCTGCCTGGTCCCTGTATTCTATAGAAATGGGTTTTTTCATAGGATGCTTCTTTCTTTTAGAATAATGCAGGACCACAATGAAGGTAGTAGCCTACAGAATCAAGCTCTCCAGACTCTTCAGGAGAGGCTCCATGAAGCGGACACCACTCTGAAGAGAGAGCAAGAGAGCTACAAGCAAATGCAGGTTAGAAGGGGACAGTGTTCCATTGACACTTGGACAGGAGGAACAGTTCTCTGCATTTCACAGCACATTGATTCTTTAGAAAAATTTTGTGGTGAATTTTGTAAAATGCTGTGACAGAAACCCAGATATTTGAAAGCTTACCTTGATCCTTGCTGAATTTATTTTACGTGCCAGAGAAAATGAAGATGGTTAATGTCCCTGGGGATATGTATCATTCGCTGAATTTGCTTGTGCAACAGCCTTACCATTATTTCAACAAATACAAACTTGGGGCATCTTGTTTATTTTCATAATCTTGTCTACTTTGACCTGATTCTTTTATTTTTTTTATTTTTATTTTTTTATTTTTTAATTTAATTTTATTTTTGTATGTGTATGAATGTACTGTGTGCATTGCAGGTTTGTGCACCCGTGTCGTGCAATGCTGCGGAGATCAGAAGAGGGTGTTGGATTCCCCTGGAACTGGAGTTCTCCTGGAATTGGAGTTTCAGACGGTTCTCAGCCGCCATGTGGGTGCTGGGGATCGAACCCGGGTCCTCTGCAAGAGCGGTCGGCGCTCTTAACCGCTAGGCCATCTCTCCAGCCCGATTCTTTTAAGAGAAAATTGCACATATTATTAACAGTTCTCCTTATAAAGGAGTTTTTTAAAATTTTATTTATTATTTTTATGTGTATGAGTGTACTGTCTGCATGTAGGTTTGTGCACCCGTGTTGTGCAATGCCATGGAGGTCAGAAGAGGGTGTCACATTCCCCTGGAACTGGAGTCAAAGACGGTTCTTAGCTGCCACGTGGGTGCTGGGAATCAAACCCCGGTCCTCTGCAAGAGCATTTGGCGCTCTTGACCACTGAGCCATCTCTCCAGCCCCATAAAGTTTTTATGTGTTGGTCATTATGCAGTACTTTCTGATTCTTGGTGTCCACTTCCAAAGAAGCTGGATCTACCACAAGGCAGTCTGTAGGCTTTGGTGGTTTGTTTTTGTAAGACTAGAGGAAGAATTCAGTGGATAGCCAAGATTGCAAACTATTACTTTGCATAGGAAAATGTTCCAAAATCTGAGAAAGCATCTGAAACACTTCTGTGGTCTCAGGCATCTTGGATAGGGGTAGACAGACTATACATAATCATTGCAATGTGTCCATCTTAAAAATTATTGAGGAGGTATTTCACATTCTCTTTTTCGATTCTTTAAAGCATGATGTACTTTTACACTTGCAGCACATTTCAACTCAGACATACTTTCTTCAGGGATACTTGATCTGTATTTAGATTTCTTAAAATATACAGATGGACAAGGAGAGTCTTATACCTAAGCTATTCTAAAAATATTCACAAGTTTTTATAAGAATATTTTCTCAAAAACAAAACCAGAGAAACAGTTATGGTCTACCAGTACTACTATAGTTATCTACTCAAGAGAATGAAACTATTTGCTGACATAACTTGCTGAATGCATTTGACAATATTCATTATAACCCAGAGCTGGAATTAATACAGATGTTTGTCAGATGCTGCAGGGATAAACAAATTGGGGTATGCCCTCACAAGGAAATATTATTCAGTCATAAAAAGGGGCTGGGGTGATAGTTTAATCAGTAACGTGCTTGCCATGCTAGCCTGGGGTGGGGAGAGGGGAAGAGTAAGTAAAGAAGCTCTTTCCTGAGTTAATGAAAATATTTGGAAACTACTTAAAGAGTAGTGTTTGGGGGCTGGAGACATGGATCAGTGGTTAAGAGCACCAACTGCTCTTGCAGAGGACTCAGGTTCGATTCCCAGCACCCACATGGCGGGTAAAAACCGTCTTTAACTCCAGTTCCAGGGGAATCCAACGCCCTCTTCTGACCTCCACGGCATTGCATGACACAGGTACACCAAACTACATGCAGACAGTACACTCATACACATAAAAAAAAAAAAATTTTTTTTAAAAGAGTAGTGGTTGTACAGTTCCGTGAATACTCAGAAAACCACTGAATTGTATGTCATAAAAGGACATGTAAATTATATCTCAATGACTTTTTTTTCTTTATTTTTTTAGGAATTCTATAAGAGCACAGTTATTTTCAGATCACATTGACATTGCTCAGTTTGCCATACAATTAGGTAATTGGTGCTAGCATCCACAGATGAGGGATACCATTTATCGTTTGTTTTTCTGGGACTGTGTTACTTCACTCAGCATGGTATCTTCTAGCTCCATCCATTTACCTGCAAAGTTCATGATGTCATCTTTCTTTTTTTTTTTAATTAAAAAAATTTTTTTTATGTGTATGAGTATACTGTCTGCATGTAGGTTGGTGCACCCATGTTGTACAATGCCACAGAGGTCACAAGAGGGCATCAGATTCCCCTGGAACTGGAGTTAAAGAAGGTTCTTAGCCACCATGTGGATGTTGGGAATCGAACCCAGGTCTTCTGCAAGAGCCGTCGGTGCTCTTAACTACTGAGCCATCTTTCCAGCCCCAATGTCATCTTTCTTTACCACTACATAGAGCTCCATTGTGTAGATGTACCACATTTTCTCTATCCACTCGTCAGTTGAGGGGCGCTTGGGTTGGTTCCAGCTCCTTGCTGTTGTGAAGAGAGCTGCAATAAACGTGGCTGTACATGTATCTCTGCAGTAAGATGAGTCTTGTGGGTACATACCCAGGAGTGGTATGGCTGGGTCAGGTGGCAAGTTCATTCCAAGACTTCCAAGGGTTCTCCACACTGCTTTCCATAGTGGCTGTACNTCTTTTTGTATTTGTGGAGGTTCTTTCTGTGTCCCAGTATGTGGTCAGATTTTGGGGAGGTGTTCCGTGGGGTGCCGATAGAAAGTGTATTCTCTGGTATTTGGGTGGAATATTTGGTAGATGTCTGTGAGGATCCATTTGGTGTAATCAGTTCAAGATGTCTCTCTGTTATCTTTGTCCAGTTGACCTATCCAAGGGCTCAGTGGGGTATTGAAGTCCCCTACTATTAGGTACTGGGGTTAATCTGTGCCTTGTGGTCCTGGAGAATTGTCTTTATAAAGTTTGGTTGCACCAGAATTTCGTGCATATATATTCATAATTGTGATGAAATCTTCTGTGAATTGTTCCTTTGAAAAATGTAATGGCCTTCTTGTCTCTTCTGATTTCTTTTACTTGAAGTCTATTTTGTCTGATATTAAAATAGCAAACCTGCTCTTTTTTTACCATTTGCTTGAAATATTTTTTTCCATCCTTTTTCTTTGTTTTTTTTTTTGGGTAAGATGGTTTCTTATTAGACAGTATATCGATGGGTTTTGTTTCCTAATCCAATCTCCCAGTCTATGTCTTTTTTTTTTTTTATTTTTTTATTAATTTTTTTAAATTTATTTCTGTATGTGTATGATGTACTGTCTGCATGCAGCTGTGCACCCGTGTCGTGCAATGCCGCGGAGGTCAGAAGAGGGTGTCGGATTTTCCCCTGGAACTGGAGTTCTCCTGGAATTGTAGTTTCAGATGGTTCTCGCCGCCATGTGGGTGCTGGGGATCGAACCCGGGTCCTCTGTAAGAGCGGTCGGCGCTCTTAACCGCTAGGCCATCTCTCCAGCCCCCAGTCTATGTCTTTTGATTGGAGAGTTTAGTCCATTAATATTTAAGGTTATAACTGATAAGTGTGTGTTGCTTCCTTTCACCTCATCATCCATTTGCGTTTTTGGCCTAGGTTTCTACTTCTACAGTTATGCTTTTATTAATTTCTCTTTCTAGGTGCCTGGGGATAGTTGCTCCTTTCTTCTGTCCTTTGAATTGCTTCAAGAATTCTCTGAAGATTGGTTTTCCAGACATATATTCTTTCATCTTGTTTATGTCATGGAAGATTTTTCTCTCTCCTTCAACTATAATAGACATTTTTGCTGGGTATAGTTACCTGGGTTTGTATCCATAGTCCTTTAACACTGGGAATTCTTTGCTCCACGTTCTTCTTGTTTTCATAGTTTGCACTGAGAAGTCAGTTGTAATTCTGATAGGTTTCCCCTTATATGTAACTTGTTTTTCTCTTGTGGCTTTCAGAATTTTGTCTTTGTTTGGGGCATCTAGTGTTTTAACTATGATATGGCATGGAAAGTTTCTTTTCTGATCTTGTCTGTTTGGAGTTCTATGTGCTTCTTGTATTTGTATTGGTTTGTCTTTTTTAAGTTTGGGGAAATTTTCATCTATTATTCTGTTGAATATCTGATCAATACCATTCTCTTGGGATTCTTCTCCTTCCTCTATTCCTATGATGCGGAGGTTTGATCTTTTCATAGTGTCCCACGATTCCTGGTTGTTCCATTTTTGTGTATTTTTAAATTTTTCATAATCTTTACTTGATGTTTTTAGTTGTTCTGTGTTATCTTCCAGGTCTGATATTCTTTGTTCTGCTTCCTCCATTCTACCTCTGAGGCTTTTTCCGTTCCTTTCCTCTTGATTGGATGTTTGATTTCCTTTTTCATTTTGTCTGGTGATTTCTTTAGTATTTCCACTTCCTTTTGTAACTTCTCAATCTCTTCCTGTAGCTCCTTGGTTCACTGGTTTCCTTTTCTTTTTCAACATGGGATCTTTTCAGTGTTTCTACTTCCTTCCAGAGTTTGTCATTGTCTCTCTTTAGGTCCTTCTTGAGTTTTTCATTCTCGCTCCTTAGTTCTCTGACTTGTCCTTTATAGTCTTTGATTTCTTTGAGTATGTCCACAATTGTTCTTCTGAGATCTGTGTCCTGGGCCATGCCCAGAGGGATCCCACTGTAGGAATCTCCCACAGGGTTGGTGGAGCCTACTCTGTGATTCAGGTGGTCCTGGGAAATCCCCGCCAATCTAAGCTCTGTGCACTCAAGTCTCACAGTGGCATCAGGCCCACCTTTTACACCAGCTAGCAGGACGACCCCGCCCCCACAGCCACACAAGACAATTGAATCAAACCAAACAGTCCATATGGCTGAAGCGCCCAGCTCCTACCTGTGCTTCAGGTGGTCCTGGGAAATCCCCTATCTAAGCTCTAAGCGCTGTGCACTCCTCAGTAATTTATTTTTTTAAATTGCTGAAACAGAATTGGGCATTTGTTGCTGTTTCAGTCGAAATTAATCACCATGAATCGGCTAATCAGCTTCTCTAGCCACACAGCACATGTTCCATAGGCCTAAGCCATGTCTTGCTGCTCTCTGCAAAGCAGGGCTCGGTCTCAGAGCAGACGTTTGTGGTGTTAGTTATTGGCATGCTGCTGAGAGTTTTATGGCTTCTGAGTTTTCTAGTAATGGAAATCTTGAGTATAAAGGTAGTTAGTCTCAGATCTGGGGGATTTCTTGCTAAATCAGCTAATAAATAACAATTTTTATTATATTTATTTTATGTGTATGAGTATATTGCCTGCACGTGTGTAAGTGCACCCATGTCATGCGATGCCTGTAGAGTCAGAAGAAGGCGTTGGATTCCCCTAGAACTGGAGTTACAGATGGTTGCTAGCCACCATGTGGGTGCTAGGAACCAAGCCCAGGTCCTCTGTGAGAGCAGTGGTGTTCCTAACCACCTCTCTAGCCCCAAACAATGTTTTTCTTAAGCTAAAAATTCATTAAGTAGTTGATTAAAGAATTTGAAACAAGCTGGGCACAGTAGCACTGCCTTTAATCTCAGCACTTGGGAGGCAGAGGCAGGCAAATCTCTTTGAGTTCGAGGCCAGCCTGGTCTACATAGTGAGTTTCAGGACAGCTGGAGCTACAGGGAGACCCTGTCTCGAAAAGACCAAAAAAAAATAGAAACAAAGGGAAGCCCTTAACCTTATTCCAGAGTTCGGCCGTGCACTTCTTGTTTTCTAGAAGGCCTCCTTGCTGGATTCACCAAGAAATTTTCTGGGTTTTGGTTTTGGGTTTGTTTGTTTTAATAAGATCTTGCTGTGTGCCCTCACTAGCTGGGTACATATTTAAGGGTTGCTTCAGATTCGCAGCAGTCCCCCATCTTGGCTTCCCAGTACTGGGCCTGCAGGTGTATACCCCCTCACCTGCCTCAGGTGCCATGTGTCTTAGAAAACAGTTCCCCAAGTGCAGTATTAGAAATTGCAGTTCGGGCTGGAGAGATGGCCTAGCGGTTAAGAGTGCCGACTGCTCTTGCAGAGGACCCAGGTTCGATCCCCAGCACCCACGTGGCGGCCGAGAGCCGTCTGAAACTCCAATTCCAGGAGAACTCCAGTTCCAGGGGAGTCCGACACCTTCTTCTGACCTCTGTGGCGTTGCACGTCACGGGTGCACAGACTTGCATGCAGACAATACATTCATACACATACGGAAATAAATAAAATAAAAATTTTAAAGTCTTTAAAAAAAAAAAAAAAGAAAAAAAAAGAAATTGCAGTTCACTATGCCTGGAAAATGTAGAGCTGCACTTTGAACAAACTCCCTAGATGGTTTTCATGTATTGTGTTTGAGAGCCACAGCTTTAGATCTTCTGTTATTTTTATCCTCATTGTCAGAAGTAATAAATCCCAAAAGATATCTGAATGAATGGTTGTAAATATATTTCAAAACTAAATGATAGAATAAGTGTTCTCTAAAATTTACCACAGAGTGAGTTTGCTGCACGCCTTAATAAAATGGAAGTGGAACGTCAGAATTTGGCAGAAGCAGTTACTCTGGCAGAAAGAAAATACTCAGATGAGAAGAAGAAGGCTGCTGAACTCCAGCAGCAAGTTAAGCTGCACAAGTCAAACTTGGAGTCTTCAAAGCAGGAGTTAATTGACTACAAGCAAAAAGCTACTAGAATCCTCCAAGTAAGCACTAAATCTGAATGTTCAGATGTGCCTGTTAACTGTGAGACACTGACACTCCCTGTAGATCCTGTGAGATTTGTTCGTGCTTGGCTGGATTTTCTTGCTTTGCTTAGAGCACCAAGAAGAATAGAGATGGACTTACTCAGAAAGGCCCACAGACGCTTCAGTCTTCTTGAGAATGCTGGGCACTACCTACTTCAGGTCTTCAGCTTACCAGCTGCAGCACTCTGCTGATGCCAGTTGTGGTGAAGCAGCTGTTTTAGCTCCTTTGGTGATACCTGTAAAGTCTGCTGTCCCCTAAGGTGGTCTTGAACTTCTCATTGACTGTTGCACCAAGGCCTTTGGTTTTTACTTAGGATAGTCTGCATGTCTATACTAATTCTGACTCTGCCTGCCTTGTTTGAGCTGTTTTCTCCTGTGTGTGTCTCTTGTGCTGCTCTGGCTTAGCCCACAAAAGAATAAGTGGTCACTTAGGGGAAGAACGAAGACTAGGTTTGGGGACCCTGCCAAAGAAGAAGGAAATTGGATTCTGTTTTGTGTTCTTTGTTGTTGTTTTTCCTTGGCTTTTCTTCTACTTTAGACTGTCCACAGCCCTTTCTCTTTTTGTTTTGTTTTGTTTTGTTTTGTTTTGTTTTGGTCTTTTTGAGACAGGGTCTCCCTGTAGCCCCAGCTATCCTGGAACTCACTATATAGACCAGGCTGGCCTTGAACTAACTCACAGAGATCCTCCTGCCTCTGCCTCTCAAGTGCTGGCATTAAAGGTGTGCACCACAACTGGCCACAGCCTTTTCTCACATTGTCAGCTGCATCAGAATGGCTAGAGCTATGCTTTCTTCATCAGAATGGTTAGAGCTATGCTGTCTTCATCAGAATGGCTAGAGCTACGCTGTCTTCATCAGAATGGCTAGAGCTACGCTGTCTTCATCAGAATGGCTAGAGCTACGCTGTCTTCATCAGAATGGTTAGAGCTACGCTGTCTTCATTTCTTTAGAACTTGTTCACTAGCCGGGCATGGCGCACGCCTTTAATCCTAGCACTTGGGAAGCAGAGGCAGGCAGATGTTTGTGAGTTCAAGGCCAGCCTGCTCTACAGAGCGAGTTCTAGGCCAGCTGGGGCTACAGGGAGACCCTGTCTCGAAAAGACAAAAAAAAAAAAAGAGAGAACTTGTTCAATTTAACACCTTCATTTTCTTCCTTTCTCAATTACATTTCTGAAATTGTTTTCTCAGAAAGGTCTAGAATGGCCTAAATATATATTCACTGTCCCTTTTTGTTGTTGTCTCCACACACTTTGATTTTGGCAGCGCGGTTGACACTGTTACACCCCCACCTTCTGTGCCTTTTTTGTCCTCTCATCACTGTTTCTGACTCCTGGACCTTCTTCCACCATCCGGAGTCCTGTCCTAAACTCTCTTTCATTATTCTTCCCCACTTTGCATTGCCACGCACTCTCCGCTTCTCCCTGTCATAGCATGAGGCTTCCGTCCAGCCTCCCACCCCAACCTCCCGACTCACCTTCAGGCTGTTTGCTGTTTAGATTGAGGAGGCCCAACTCTCAAATTACTTTCTTCATTGTTCTTTCCTGGTAAATACTACTGTCATCTGTCAGTAAAGCATTTTAGTTTTTATTCCTCTTGTTTTAAGGAAGCATTCAACTTTTAGCAGATTAAAAACAATGAAAATATTTGATAGGGTTATGATATAGTACAGTAGGACTTTCAAAGAAAAACCTTTATATGTCCAGGGATACGAGGGTTTGCCACACTGAGCCAACACTGTGTAATGAGAACTTTGAAGGATGAGTAAGAAGACTCAGACAAAATCCAGATAGAACAGCTGTGCCAGAGGCAGGAGGCCTGAGAGAACATGGTACGCCTGGGGGAAGCTAGTACCCATTCATGGAGATAAAACCCAGCCAGCCCTGTTGTGGAGGCTCTTCCTTACTACATATGGGAGTTTGGCCGTATCCTGGTGGGGTGGGGTGGGGGGGGTTGCTAAAGAACTTGAGTGTCATGATGAGATTTGCATGTCAGAACAGTGACAACAATGAGGAGCTTAGCCAAGATCTGGACTTCCATCTTGTTCATCAGTGTGTCCTAACACAGTACCTGGTCATCTAGAAATTACTAAGTACATTGAAGGAGTAAATGGGAGGAGATCAGAAGCAGGTCGATGAGGGGATCATACAAAGTGTTGAGGGCCTGATCTTGGTTTTCGGGAGAGAGGATGGCAAACAAGTCAACTGCGTAGAAGGTAGAACATTCGAGACTTGGAAACCTGATTGAAGGGAAGAGGAAAATGTCAAATAAAATGTAGGATGGGGCTGGAGAGATGGCCTAGCGGATGAGAGCACTGACTGCTCTTGCAGAGGACCCGGGTTCAACCCCTAGCACCCACATGGTGGCTGAGAACCATCTGTAACTCCAATTCCAGGAGAACTCCAGTTCCAGGGGAATCCAACACCCTCTTCTGACCTCCGCGGTATTGCATGACACGGGTGCACAAACCTACATGCAGACAGTACATTCATACACATAAATAAAATAATATATAAAATAAAATGCAGGTGACTTCCAGTTTCTCTTTGCATGTACGAATGTTTCTCTGACCTCTTTGAAGGAGGTTCTCACAAATTACGACCAGGTAGAAAAATTGATATCACATTGAAGTGAAAGTGTCAGGAAGGTGATTATTAACACAGGCCTGAAGCTCAGACCTGGGAGATAGCTTGTAAGTTGGGGGTGTTAGGTAAGATTAACCAAGAACAGTGGAAGCCAGGCGTGGTAGTTCACGCCTCTAATCCCAGCACTCAGGTGACAGAGACAGATTGATCTCTGTGAGGTCCAGCTTAGCCTGGTCCACATTGGGAGTTCCAGGCCAGCTGGGGCTACAGAGAGATCCTGTCTCAAAAAACAAACAAAGCCAGGCGTGGTGACGCATGCCTTTAATCCCAGCACTCTTACAAAGGACCCAGGTTCAGCTCCCAGCCTCAACATGGCAGCTGACTGTAACTCCAGTTTCAGGGGATCCAGTGCCCTCTTCTGGCCTCCAGAGGCATTGCATGAACTACAAGATGGTGCACCTACACACATACAGGCAAACCATTCATACATGTAAAAAGAAAAGATAATTGAGCTGGCTGAGGTGGCGCATACCTTTAATCCCAGCACTTGGGAAGCAGTAGGAAAGTGGATCTGTGAGATGGAGGCCAGCCTGGTTTACATAGTATGTTCCAGGCCAGCTAGGGCTACAAGGAGACACTGTCTCAAAAAAACATAACAAAAATATATCAATTTTAGCCTGGCATCTGGAGGCCATAAAAATTGGTCCAAACATTCTGCCTGAGCTGCTTCACCTAGCGCCTTCCTGTAGACTCTGTTCTTCTATGTTTTCTCTATACATTTTAAAACTCTAGCCATATTTCAAGGCCAGCGTAAATACTTGTAAGTGAAACCTTCTCTTCCCCCAAAATGGTTTCTCCTGCTCAGAACTGTGCAGTAATCTGACCATTTCTCTCTCAGAACTAGATTTATTGCATTTTTCTACTGAGTACTTGTAGTTTCCCTTTAATTTATGAGGCAGAGTGTACTTTGCAGAGGGGGACACATTATCTTTATTACACAGAGCTTTTAGTCCCATTCTAGGTGCATCATAGATGCTCTTTAAATGTTTGTGTAATAGAATATAATGGGGAAAAGAAACTTGAGAAGAATCAGAACAATCTTGCTTATGACAACTTTTCTCTCTCTTTTTTTAAGATTCTTTTATTTTTGGTTTTTTTTTTTTTTTTTTTTTTTTTTTGGTTTTTGGTCTTATCAAGACAGGGTCTCCCTGTAGCCCCAGCTGTCCTGGAACTCGTTCTGTAAACCAGGCTGGCCTTGAACTCACAAAGATCCACCTGTCTCTGCCTCCCAAGTACTAGGATTAAAGGTGTGCGATACCACACCCAGCTTATGACAACTTTTCAACTATAACCTGATTGTGGGATTAAAATCCAAGGATCCATTACATTTTTATCCTATGACTTTAATAAGCTGTGAATAACTAGATGATTCACTAATGGATTTTCTGTATAGTTTACAAGCTAGCAGTGAAATAGTGCATGCTTAGTATGTGTGAGGCCCTGGGCTCAATCTCTATTACCACAGAAAATAAAATAAAAATGCAAGCTATTGCCTTCTTTGTTTAATCAGACTTCTTTGTTCCCTAACAGTCTAAAGAGAAGTTGATCAACAGCTTAAAGGAAGGCTCGGGTTTTGAAGGCCTAGACAGCGGTCCTGCTAGTAGCCTGGAGCTGGAAGAACTTCGGCATGAGAAGGAGATGCAAAGGGAAGAGATCCAGAAGTTGATGGGCCAGATCCATCAGCTCAGATCTGAGCTACAGGCAAGAGTTACTATGGTGCAGCGTCCTGACAACCAGTTACCCCCAACTGTCATCAGTTTGAGGCGTGGTGGATTCTGTATTCGGGGAGAAATAGCATTATTGAAATTATGTGTAAACTTCTCCTGGAATATTTGTTTACCACGTAGAAGTGAATCTATAGCAACAGGTTTCTTTAAACATTTTTTTTGCTTTATTTTTATTTTATTTGCATGTGTGTATTGCATGCATGTATGCAAGTGCACCACATCATGCAGTGCCCACAGAGGACAGAAGAGGGTATCCAGTCCCCTGGAACTGGAGTTACAGATAGTTGTTAGCTGCCATGTGGGTGCTGGGATTCAAACCCAGAACTTTTGCAAGAACAGCCAGTGCTCTTAACCACTGAGCCATCTCTCCAACCCCATCCTTTTTAAATTTTTATTAATTTTTATTTTATGTATATGAGTATATTGCCTGCATGTATGTAAGTGTATCTCTGTTGTGCATTGTTCAAGGAGGTCAGAAGAGAGTGTTAGATTCCCCTAGAACTGGAGTTACAGATGATTGTTAGCTGCCATGTGGGTGCTGGGAATTGAACCTGGGTCATCTGCAATAGCAGTCTGTGCTTTTAAACACTGAGCCATCCCTCCAGCCCAGCAATATGTTTCTTTAAGGGGGTAACAAACAGGTTACCAGATTGATTCATCCAGTAAGTACTTAAAAGTTCTGCTATGTGCCTAAGCTTAGAGTTTTAATAGGAAACAGACAGGAATCTTTAAATTTATAGACCTGAAATTCTGCTACTCAAAAGCAAATTAGTTTGAGGTTTGTCTATAAAACTGGGATATTTTCTATTAGAATGGCCTCAGAAACTAATGATAGTTTTATGCATAGTCTTATTGTATTTTATGTATAATTACTGTACTTAATCTAAAAGTAATGGTCTGGGGATATAGCTAGCATGTTGAAGGCCCTAGGTATAATTTCCAGTACCACAAAAACAAACAAACGAACAAACAAACAACAACAACAGCAACAAAACCCCAGTAAATCCAGCCATTTATTTCACATAAATACAGCATCTTTGACATAAGTCATAGAAGAGAGTCTCTTACTGTAGGGTAAGGAATCTTCTGTTCTTAAAATTTCACTACCTTGTGTTCTTATACAACACAGGATTACAACACACAACTAGGGTGGCACCACCCACAGTGTGCTGTGCCCTCCCACACCACTCAGCAATCAAGAAAGTGCCCCACAGATGTGGCCACAGGCCATTCCAATGGAGGTGATTCCTCGTTTGAGGTTCCTTCCATCTACTCAGATGGAGAGGTGACAACAGACACCATCCAGCATACAGGAGTGTTCATTATACATTTCATTTACTCTACAAGTTTTTGATTTGTCAGACTGATGTAAAGGAAGTGTGACAGGATTTTTTTTTTAGCTTATTTTATTTATTTATTTATTTATTTATTTATTTTTTTTTTTTTTTTTGGCTTTTATGACTTTTTGAGGACAGGGGTCTCCCTGTAGCCCCAGCTGTCCTGGAACTTGCTCTGTAGACCAGGCTGGTCTTGAACTCACAAAGATCCGCCTGCCTCTGCCTCCCGAGTGCTAGGATTTAAAGGTGTGTGCTACCACGCCCAGCTTATTTTATTTTTTTTATATGTATGAGTGTTACTGTCTGCTGTAAGTTGGTGCATTGGTGTCATGCAGTGCTGCGGAGGTCGAAGAGGTGCGGAGAAGACGTAGGATGCCGGATTCCCTGACTAGAGTTAAAGCATTTAGCGCCCATGTGGGTGCTGGGATCAAACCCGGGTCCTCTGCAAGAGCAGTCGGTGTCTTAACTGCTGAGCCATCTCTCCAGCCCCATGACAAGATTTTTGTCTGGAACAGGGACTCAACTATCAGACAGACCTGGCTTGTATCCCATTTAGTACTTAACAGATGTTAACTCACATGAGGGAGTTCATCTTGCTGATGTATAAAATGCAGCTAAACAAAGGCTCTCTTGAAAATAGATAATTTGTAAAAGGTTTAGCATTGCTTTTGACATGTAATAGACCCTCTGGGGCTGGAGAGATGGCCTAGTGGTTGAGCGCCGACTGCTCTTGCAGAGGACCCAGGTTCGATCTCCAGCACCCACTTGGCGGCTGAGAACCATCTTTCAACGCCAGCGCCGTGGAATCCAACACCCTCTTCTGACCTCCACAGCATTGCAAACATGGGTGCATAAACCTACATGCAGACAGTACATTCATACAAATATAGTAACTCTGATATTTTGGACTTTAAATTTTTTTTTTATTAATTTTATCTTTTGTATGATCTTTTTTTTTATTAATTTTTTTCTTTCTTTATGTGTGAATGTTCTGTCTGCATGGCAGGTCTGTGCACCCGTGTCTGCAATGCCGCGGATGGTCGAAGAGGGTCTCGGATTCCCTGGGAACTGGAGGTCCTGGAATGGAGGTCTAGCGGTTCTCAGCCGCCATGTGGGTGCTGGGGATCGAACCGGTCCCCGCCAGAGCAGTCGGCGCCTCTCAACCGCTAGGCCTTTTTAATTAAAGGAAATACTTAAATTTGTAAATAAATATTCCAGAGAATTTGGTTTCACAAACTTAGAACTTAGCTAGATGCTACACTTTTCTTCATGTGCTTATGTGAGCAAGAGATAAAAAATTAAACTTACCTAGGATGGCAGTGGCACATCTTTAATCCCACTCTTGGAGGCAGGCCAGAGGATCTCTGTGAGATGGAGATGAAGGCCAGCCTGATCTCCATGGAAAGTTTCATGCCAGCTGGGGCTACAGAGGGACCCTGTCTCAAAACCAAACAAAATAAAACCAACCCCTCCCCACAAATACAGCTTGTTTTATTACCTCAACCCAGTGTCATAAATGATGGTGACCCATTTTCCTCCCCCTTCTCAAGAAGTTTACAAAATCTATAATAAAGTGTTAGGTCTATTAAAATACTAAAGTTGTTAGTAGACCTGGAGAGGTGGCCCAGTAGATAAAGATGCTTATTATGCAAGCCTGACAACCAGAGTTCCACCCAGAGAACCCACCTAGAGGTGGAAGGAGAGAACTGACTCCATGAAGTTGGCTTCCAGTCTATACACACACACACACACACACACACATATGCACATGCACACGCACACACAAAAACATGGATACCCACACATATATCATGAATACATAATTATCTTTATTTTTATTTATTTACTTTTTTTTTTTTTTTTTTTGTCTTTTTTGAGACAGGGTTTCCCTGTAGCCTCAGCTGTCCTGGAACTCATTATGTAGACCAGACTGGCTTTGAACTGACAGAGATCCACCTGCCTCTGCCTCCTGACTACTTGGATTAAAGGCATGTGCTACCTCACCCGGCTCAATTATCTTTTCTTTTTACGTGTAGAATGGTTTGCCTGAATGTGTGTGGCTGCACCATGTTCATGCAGTGCCTCTAGAGGCCAGAAGAGGGCACTGGATCCCCTGAAACTGGAGTTATGGTCAGTTGTTAGCTGCCATGTGGGGACTGGGAACTGAACCTGGGTCCTTTGTAAGAGGACCACTGAACCATCTTTCCAGCCCCAATAATTTTTAATTTTAAAAAGTAGGTATGCAAATCAAATATTTTTTAATGTTCTATTTATTTTTATTTTTATGTGTGAGGGTGTATTGCCTGCATATATGTAAGTGTACTCTTGTCATACAGTGTCCAAGGGTTTTGGATCCCCTGGTACTGGAGTTATAGATGGTTGATAGCCACCATGTGGGTGCTGGGAATTGAACCTGGGTCCTCTGCAACAGGAGTCTGTGCTCTTCACCACTGAGCCATCTCTCCAGCCCCACAAATCAAATATTTTTTAAAGGTTGCTAGCAATCATATATTGTCATTTACTGAGTACTGTCACCATGTACTGGACATCTGTCCTTACATTTATTATGTAATCCTAAGAGGGAGAGATGGTTCTCCTTCTACCTTTGAGGAAATTTGGGCACAGAGAAGGAAAGCAGCTTGTCAGTAGGCTATTAAAGTGTTAGAGTCAGGATTAGAACTAACTCTAGAAGACAGGTTCTTAACCACCTTGTGTTCTGCCTGTCTTTTAAGAATTTGCCTCAACCAGCTGTGGTGGTACATCTTTAATCTCAGCACTCAGGACGTAGAAGCAGGTGGATCTCAGTGAGTTTAAGGACAGCCTGGTCAACACATCAAGTCCTAGGCCGGCCAAGATACCCAGTGAAACCCTGTTTAGAAAATAAAAAACAGCCAGGCATGGTGGCACATATCTTTAATCCTAGCACTCGGGAGGCAGAGGCAGGCAGATCTTTGTGAGTTCAAGGCCAGCCTGCTCTACAGAGCGAGTTCCAGGACAGCTGGGGCTACAGGGAGACCCTGTTTCAAAAAGACCAAAAATAAATTAATAAATTAATTAAAAAATAATTTGCCCTCAGTGAGCTGAATTGGTGACAAAGTTTAATCTATCTTCTGCTGACCCCTTGAATTAAAAAACTGGGAAAAGATAATTATGACTATCATTTTTCCCTCAAATCCACAGAGTATGCAAGTTTAGAGGATTGCACTGTGATCTCAGTTCTTCAAAGAGTTTGTGGAGATTAATCTAAAAGACAGTGTTCACAAAGATAAAATGCAAAAACTAAGATGCAGGTTTTAATCCCCTGAAGTAGTATGTGAACAGGCTTGACCTTAACCTGTGTCAGGAAAATACAGAAATAGAAACCTAGAGTTGTGTTCTTTGCTTTTGAGTTTGAAAAGGTAAAGGTAGGAAATCTGAGAGATGTGAAATTAGATGCTAGAAATAAAGCTAGCAGAAACTAAGCTGCTAAGCTCAGCCAGTGCCAGACAATAGTTATTCTTCCCCATGTTGGTAATCACTGCATACACTGAATATACCTGCATAATGGAACTAATGCAGTAAAGTCGTTTTTGAAGTACACTAAGGTTTCTTTGAGATTGTTTTTTTCAATGGAGGCGTGAATCTCCAGCGAGCCACTGTCTGCTCACACCATGGAGCCAGACGGTCTGCCTGGCAGCCGCAGCCTCCTGCTCCTGCACTCACTGTTAGCTAACTACTTAGTGAAGGTGTCAGTTTAGATTCTTGTAATGGGCCCATCGTGTCCCTCTGGAGCCTGCTGAGCCTGGTGTGCAGTGTCCACAGCTGCGAGGTTTACTCGGTGTACATGGAACTGAGTGGTTGGTTATTGCTTTCACATGTAAGGTTCTTCTTCCTAGGATATGGAGGCTCAGCAGGTGAGCGAAGCAGAATCAGCAAGAGAACAGTTACAAGATCTGCAAGACCAGATGGCTGGACAGAAAGCAGCTAAACAAGAGCTGGAGACAGAACTGGATTGCATGAAACAGGTGAGGACTTGAGGTTGACACTTTCCTAGGAAGACTCTGTCCTCAAGTGGTCATGGGAGGGCATCTTCTGGGAAAGCTGGCCACACAGGTAGAGTGTTAGTGATACATTCCCGCCTTTCCATCCCACACTTTTTGTGGCCTTTATTGTTGTTGTTACTTATTTTTTATTTATTATGTGCATTATGATACAGATACTACATGCTACATACAGTGCATATGCCACTGTATGTCTAAAGGTCAGAGGACCACTTGGTAGAGTTGGCTTCCATGTTTGAATGGGTTCTGGGGATTGATGCCAAGTTGTCAGGCTCGGGCTGCAACTGCCCTTAACCAACTGAGCTGTCCACTGACCATGTTGTTTCCTTTTTATTTTTTTTTTATTTTTATTTCTGTATGTATATGAATGTACTGTCTGCATGCAAGTTTGTGCACCCATGTCGTACAATGCCGCGGAAGTCAGAAGAGGGTGTCGGATTCCCCTGGAACTGGAGTTCTCCTGGAATTGGAGTTTCAGACGGTTCTCGGCCGCCATTTGGGTGCTGGGGATCGAACCCGGGTCCTCTGTAAGAGCGGTCGGCGCTCTTAACCGCTAGGCCATCTCTCCAGCCCCGTTGTTTCCTTTTTAAAGATCAATTGTAATTGGCTTTGAAAAAATAAGAAGAAAAAAAGATCAATTTTGTGTGTGGGGTGTGTGTTGGGGGGGGTGTCAGGTATGTTCACAGGCCAGGAGAGGATGTCAAGTGTCTTCTTCTATCACTCTCCATCTATTCCTTTGAGGCAGGGTCTTTCCCCAAATTTGGAATTTGTTTTTTATCAGCTTCTCTGGAAGTCAGCCTCAGTGATCCTCCTGTCACTGCCCATCTCAGAGCTCCCGTTACAGGTGTGTGCCAAAAGTGCAGTTTGTTATGTGGGTGCTGAGTGCACTCTGGTCCTCACAACTTTTCAGGGAATGTAGTTTGTTATGTGGGTGCTGGGATCTAGTGCACTCTGGTCCTCATGACTTTTCAGGGAATGTAGTTTGTTATGTGGGTGCTGGGGACTAGAAGCACTCTGGTCCTTATGACTTTGCAGGGAGTGCAGTTTGTTATGTGGTTGCTGGGATCTAGTTGCACTCTGGTCCTCATGACTTTGTAGGAAGTGCTCTTAACCACTGAGCCATCTCTTCAGCTGTTTGTTTTTTTGTTTTTTTTTTAACAAATGAAAGATAAAGGCACAGAATGGTGATATAATTCTCTGATATTGTAACACTAATTAAGAGAATAAAATCCAGGAGCTGGAGAGATGGCTCAGTGGTTAAGAACACTGACTGCTCTTGCAGAGGATCCAGGTTCAAATCCCAGCACCCACATGGAAACTAAAAACTGTCTTAGGCTGAGCGTGGTGGTGCACACCTTTAATCCCAGCACTTGGGAGGCAGAGGCAGAGGCAGGCAGATCTCTGTGAGTTCAAGGCCAGCCTAGTCTGCATAGCAAACTCCAGGTCAGCTGGAACTAAAGGGAGACCCTATCTCAAAAAGACCAAAAAGAAGAGAATAAAATCCAGTGTTCCCGTCTTGGAGCCCAGACTCTGTTACTACCTTGTGTTTGTATTTTATCATATCCTTTTGTCAGAGCCTGAGTGCATAGAATACTTTAGAACATACTGCATTCATTGAATTTTCATAGTTTCTTGCCTTGCCTCTGTACTTTCCAATAACTACAGTCTTCTTTTCTTTTTTTTTTTTTAACAGTCTTATTTTCTAGAAGTTCACTGTCAGAAGCCAAGTGTGGTGGCACACGCCTTTAATCCTAGCACTTGGGAGGCAGAGGCAGGCAGATCTCTGTGAGTTCAAGGTCAGCCACATCTATATTATAGCAAGTTCCAGGTCAGCTGTGGCTACAGGGAGACCCTGTTGCAAAAAAGACCAAAGTAAAACAAAAAACAAAAAAAGCACTGTCAGTTCCATATCAGCTACTTTCTGAGAAAAAAAAATCCATATGTTCAGTTAGTAGTTGTTTCCCACACTAGAGTATTTTACATTAATATATTTATGTAGTAGTTTCTGTATAACAATTATGACCATATTTCAGAATAAGAATCTGTATCTAATATTAATATCTGAGTAGCAATATTGCTAGCAACACTTGCTGTCTTATTTCACACAATAAAATAAGTCCTGTTAATTTTATAAAAAACTATTATTGTGATTCTTAGTATATCACTATAATTTTCTAATTTTGTGTATTTAAATTCTCTTGATTTTTTTTTCATGTACATTTAAATTATTTAATTTTTCATTAGGATTTATTACGGAAATAGTACTTACAATTATTTTCTGTTAAGAGAAAAACTAAGCAGTGAACTGCAGGGTGCGTGCGTGCGTGCGTGCGTGTGTGCGTGTGTGTGTGTTTCGCAGGCTGTTTTAGTTAATTATAAGATTAGCTGTCCTTTCAGAATTGCATTTTAGTTTATTCAGAGAGCTATTACATATTAAACAGCAGCAATTTGATGTGCTTGATAATCCTCATTTTATTATGGCAGGTGATTTTCCTGCACCCTTTTTCAGATGCCCTTCTTTAATGATGGAGTTAAGTGGAAAAACATGAGCTTACTGTAGCTGGAGGCTGCTTATTTTTCAGTCAGAGATTTCAGGTGTAAAGTGCTTAATTTTTAAATCAAATGTGCATCTTACTAAGTAATTTCATCTTCGAATTTATGCAGACCTAGAGCTTGGAAGAAATCTGGCATCCTCCTGGTAAATTATGACCAGGTTGTCTGGCTTGGCAGGAAGCACTTTCCCGCTCATCCATCTTCCCAGCCCTTACTTTGTTACTTTTTTAAGACAGGGTCTCATGTTTCTCTAGGCAACCTGGAACTCAACTCAGAGATCTGTCTGCCTCTCCCTCCTGAGTGCTTATTTTGTGCTGCTGCTGCTGCTGTTTTAGTTCTGTTTTTTTGAGACAGGGTCTCTGTAAAAGCTCTAACTGACTTGGAACTCCCTATGTAGACTAGGCTGGCCTCCATCTCAAAGCCCTGTGGTGTTTTGTTTTGTTTTTTGTTTTTTGTTTTTTAAGACATTTTGTGAACATCATATTGATAACAGCATTGATCTATATCAGATAAGTAGCAAATCTTTAGTTTGTTGTCGTGATTAATAATAATGTTGTTCCATGTCTTACATTCATAAATGGTGGCCCATTCTTCCTCAAATTGTAAGGTAAAAATATTTTGTATTTTCTAATGATTTATCCTATTAACAGATATTTCCAAGCCATTGTTTACAGCATCATGCTGAAGTATTAACTCTCCTTTGTATTTTTAAAAATATTTACATTTTATTATTTTGTGTGTACATTTTGCCTGCATTTAAGTGCACTGTGTGTATACAATGCCCCCAGAGGCCAGAAGAGAACATTAGACCCCCTGGAACTGAAATTTCAGACAGGTGTTAGCTGCCACGTGGGTGCTGGAAATTGAACCCAGGTCCTCTGGAACAACAGCAAATGTCCTTAACCACTGAGCTATATCTCTGCAGTTGGCCTGGAACTCACTGTGTAGTTCAGGCTGGCATCAGTCTCACAGAGATAAACCTCCTCTGCCTCTGCCACCACACCTGGCTGAAGATTTTTATCAAACTGTCTAAATCCACATCTCATCCATTCAGTGCGTGGTCAGCATATAAACTGATTGTTCGTTGTGGGTCAGGCGCTGCTGCTGTAAGGCACTGGAGAGGGCTTGGGGAGCACTAACTTAGATTTATTCGTTCACACCTCACACTGTAGGAATTCCACTATATGGAAGAAGATCTGTATCGAACAAAGAGCACACTGCAGAGCCGAATTAAAGATCGAGAGGAAGAAATTCAAAAACTCAGGAATCAGGTAGGAATGGGGAAAGATTAATGAGCCAAAAAGGTTTCACTAAGATCAAGCTCTTCTCTTTCCATATTTCCTTCTGAATTCCATTGCGAGTTTTTCTAAGCTACTGTTGAATTTTCATCTAAAGTCCCTTGAGCCTACACTTACTATATGTTGTGGCTCGTTTCTTTTCTTTTTTTGTGTGCGGCTTGTTTTTTTAGAAGTATCTTTTCTTTTGATGTTGTTGTTTGGGGGTTTTGTTTTGTTTGTTTTGTTTTGAAACAGGGTCTCACTGTAAGTTTTGAAACAGGGTCTCCCTGTAACTCCACCTGGCCTGGAATTCACTAGGTAGACCAGATGACCTTCAACTCATAGAGCTCCGCCTGCCTTTGCCTCCAGTGGTTAGACTTTTCTCCAAAATTCATGACTTCTGACTTTAATGTGGTTGTGCTGACCCATTATTTATTTGCTTTTTCCTAAGAAAAATCTAATGTTAAATCTTCCTATTATGAGTTGATAAGGATGTCCATAAACTCACCACAATCTTTTTTCTAATCCTGAATGTAAAAGAGAAAGCAATGGCTTCCATGATTCTTCCACCCGATTGCCAAAGCCGACAGTCATGTATTCACTTGCCATGCAATTTCACTTGCCATGCAATTGGATGTGGTCCTCTCCTCCTCTAAGTTGAGATTGACTTCTTACACAAAGGATTAATAATTGTGCAATTTGGTTGTTTTGTTTTTGTGCTAAGGATTGAGCCCGGGGTCTGGTATCACTTAACTCTTCCCCAGCCCTGTGTTGTGTTTGTTAATCAAGTATTAACCATACAGGGATTTCTCAGAACAAAGAAAAAAAAAAAACTGTCTGATAGAAGGAAGTTAATTTATAGAGCAATTGGCATTTTAATGCTTTACGGAAAAACTTCTTGGATCCAAATTAAAACATTCTGAGTAAATTTTGAAAGCAGTGCTTCTGGGGGCTGGAGAGATAGCCTAGCGGTTAAGAGCACCGACTGCTCTTGCAGAGGACCCGGGTTCAATCCCCAGCACCCACATGGCGGCCGAGAACCGTCTGAAACTCCAATTCCAGGAGAACTCCAGTTTCAGGGGAATCCGAGACCCTCTTCTGACCTCTGCAGCATTGCACGACATGGGTGCACAAACCTACATGCAGACAGTACAGTCATACACATATAAAAATAAATAATTAAAAAAAATAATAATAAAAAAGAAAACAGTGCTTCTTTCAGGGGTAGTGGCACATGCCTATCCCAGCACTCAGGAGGCAGAGGCAGGCGGATCTCTGTGAGATCAAGGTCAGCTGATGTACATAGCAAGTTCCAGGACAGCTGGGACTACAGGGAGACCCTGTTTCAAAAAAGAAAAAGAAAACTAACAAAATAACTAAATAAATAAATAAAACCAAGTTACAACAAAATCATATAATAATAATAATAATATTAATGCTCTTATAAACTGCATGTTTTTGAATCTCAGGAAGTATCCTATTTCCTAAGTGCTAATATGTGACCTACTGATACAGCGTAAAAATCATTTCAGACATTGAAAGAATAATTACAGAACAGATGGTACAGCTGTTGGTGATAGAACACTTTCTAGCAGTTGGCCCTGAAGAAGTCAGAACTTGGTTCTCTTCACAGAATCCCAAGAACAGCAATGACATGGTGACCCTCTTAAATAATATTATTCAACCATTCCATGACCAAGATGCATCCTGCAATGATTCTACCCTTGGGACGGAACCAGTGAAATTCAAAGATGTGCTTGTAGAATTCAACATGAAAGAATGGGGGCTGCTGGACTTGGCTGGACAGCTCCTGTACCAGAATGTGATGGTGGAGAATGAGAGAAATATGACAGCATTGTGTGAAGGATCTTTACAGTTCCTTGGTCTAGATGGACAACTTTAACTTCATTATATAATAGATTCATGAATGCTCCCTTTGTGGGAAAAATCTTCATCGAACCATCATTCCTTTTTTTTTTTTTTTTTTTTTTGTCTTTTCGAGACAGGGTCTTCCTATAACCCTAGCTGTCCTGGAACTCGCTTTGTAGACCAGGCTAGCCTTGAACTCACAAAGATCGGCCTGCCTCTGCCTCCCGAGTGCTAGGATTAAAGGCTAGGATTAAAGGCGTGCTCCACCAAGCCCGGCAAACCGTCATTTCTTATTCAACATCAGACCACCCACATTCGACAGAGACTACACAAATGAACTGAATATGGGAAATTCTTCACCAGATTTTCACATCCATCCATCTGGAACAGTATTGAGTATTCAACACTCTGCATACATATGTACTTACTGTAAAAAATTTTTCACCTGCAAATCTGACCTCAACCGACATGTACTAACTCATACAGGAGAAAAACCATTCAAGTGTGATATCTGTGGGAATGCCTTCACCAGAGGTTCATCCCTTACTAGACATAAGAAAAGTCATTCTATAAATTAATCTTGAAAACCAATGAGACTACCTTCCATCAGAGTGAGGACTCACTCAACATCCAGAAATTCTTGTTGAAGGGAATCCTATGACTACAGTAAATACAAGAAAACATTTGTAAGAAGTTATTCCTTGAATAATGTGGCAAGAATTAATGTTGGAGAGAAAAGGAGCTTTTCCAGATTCAAATGAAGCAAACCAAGAGGGTTTGAAATTAAACACATCACCGTACAGTTCTTTATTAGTAGTTTGCTATGCTGGTTACCCTTACCTTTCTCTATTTCACAATACAGTCTACAGCATAGCTGATTTGTTGGCTATGGAGGAGCTACATAAAAACTTCCAGCCCTTACAGGAAGGTCACAAAATACTTAGGAGCTTATGAGAACACTGATTACCAAGGACTGAAATCCCAGTTAATACCAGAGACTATAATGACCTGCAAGTCTTCCACCCTATCCTGTCCTTGGCTTGTCAGTATCTTTGAGGACTAAACTTGGAAGAGTTAACTACAATGGAGGATGGATGCAATATTGTTCATTTTATGGATTCTTAAAATCTGAAATTTTAAAAATACACCATGAGACCGAAGGTAGAAATATATACATGACCTGGAGTCTCTCATTTTATATTATAAAGTCAATAAAATGCCCTAATACTCTGCACCAAAAGTGTCTATGATAAGCTACTCAGGATCCCAAATTGTTCCTTGAGCCAAGAAACATGCCTTAATCTTCCCAAAAATATTTGCACTGCAGATATTCCCAATGAATGAAAGATTTCTGTCAAGAGTCGATACAAACGAAAAAAGTATACCAGAAGAAATGTGATCAGTTAAATGAAAATTTATTTTTTAACATCACAGTTTGTTACAAAATCCTACACAAGGGCTGGAGAGATGGCCTAGTTGTTAAGAGCGCCGACTGTTCTTCCAGAGGACCCGGGTTCGATCCCCAGCACCCACATGGCAGCTAAGAACCGTCTTTAATTCCAGTCCCAGGGGAATCTGACACCCTCTTCTGATCTGCGGCATTGCACAACACAGGTGCACAAACCTGCATGCAGACAGTACATTCATACGCATAAAAAATAAAAATTTTAAAAAAATCCTACACAAAACATCAGTATGGAACTTCTTTCAACCTAAGGTGACTTATAGAGGGTCCCAGTAGAGACACTCTGTCTGTAAGAAAGTATATACTTATTGACATGATAACAAGAATGGATATATTTTAACAAAATTTAACCTCTGGGTAATCTAAAAAATATATAAAAAAAGAATAATTACAGATTTGAAAATCCAATTAATGTCCTTTCTATAGTATGTGACTTTGATTCTATGTACTAATTTTATGAACACTTTATCCTTCAGCTTACAAATAAAACTTTAAGCAACAGCAGTCAGTCTGAGCTGGAAAACCGACTCCATCAGCTAACAGAGACCCTCATCCAAAAGCAAACCATGGTGGAGAGCCTCAGCACAGAAAAGAACTCCCTGGTCTTCCAGCTGGAGCGCCTTGAGCAGCAGGTGCACTCTGCCTCCTCGGGTGCCAGCAGCGGGTCTTCCATTAACATGACTGCAATTGACAGTGGCGAAGGTAACCAGAGAATGGCTTGGCACCAAAACGTGACTTTGAAAAATTACAGGAAGGTCATTTTTACCTGAAAAGAAACTCTTCAGTGAAAAGCCTGAGGTTTTTCCTGAAGTAAGACTGGGGTCCGGTACCGTCAGTGTTATTATTAGTCAGATGTAGACAAGACTAACTGACATCCCTCACAGGTATTAGTCAGATGTAGACAAGACTGACTGACATCCCTCACAGGTATTAGTCAGATGTAGACAAGACTGACTGACATCCCTCACAGGTATTAGACTGACTGACATCCCTCACAGGTATTAGTCAGATGTAGACAAGACTGACTGACATCCCTCACAGGTATTAGTCAGATGTAGACAAGACTTAACTGACATCCCTCACAGGTATTAGACTTGGAGAAGGAAGACCCGAGACTGAAAATCATGATAAATAGATGATACTCGACAGTCAGTAAGGCAGGTCACTCAGTCCTAGAGAGATTTCAGAAAACAGCAGAATTGTTCTTCATAATCTAAATGATGATTAGTATTCAACTTCATACATAATATTATTTGATAATATAAGTGGATTAAGTTTGTCCATGTGCTTTTGTTTTGATAGAGAAATCTGCAGATTTCCAAGGTGCATGTTCAAAAAGAGTATGTTAATATAAAAAAAGTCAGCATATCAGTTTTAATCTTAAATCTTTAAGAGTCATTGTGCAAATTTCTCAGTTCTTTGACTTTAAAATGCCTTAAAAATTAAAAATCTGCGAGGCGTGGTGGTGCATTCCTTTAATCCTAGCACTTGGGAGGCAGGGGCAGGTGGATCTTTGTGAGTTCAAGGCCAGCCTGGTCTACGGAGTGAGTTCCGGGACAGCTGGGGCTACAGGGACACCCTGTCTCGAAAAGACCAAAAATTTAAAAAAAAAATTAAAAATCTGGGCTGGAGAGATGGCTCAGTGGTTAAGAGCACCAGCTGCTCTTGCAGAGGACTTGGGGAGCTAACAATCACCCATAACTTCAGCTCCAGGGGAATCCAGTACCTTCTTCTGACTCTATGGGCTTTGCATAACAAGGGTGCGCTCACACTCATACATGTAAAATTTTTTAAATTTAAAAAACTTAGCCGGGCGTGGTGGCGCACACCTTTAATCCTGGCACTCGGGAGGCAGAGGCAGGCGGATCTTTGTGAGTTCAAGGCCAGCCCGGTCTACAGAGTGAGTTCCAGGTCAGCTGGGGCTACAGAGAGACCCTGTCTCGAAAAGACCAAAAAAAAAAATTTTTTTTTTAAAACTTCAAAGAGAGGGTACCAAGTATGGGATGAATTATAATTTTATTTATTTAATAAATAAAGTGCCAGGATTAAAGGCGTGCGCCACCACGCCCGGCTATAATTTTAATAGGATGGTCAGTAGAAGGTCTAATTGAAAAATGGCACTTTATTTTTTTTTATTATATTTTTTTTTTTTTTGGTCTTTTCGAGACAGGGTCTCCCTGTAGCCCCAGTTGTCCTGGAACTCACATTGTAGACCAGGCTGGCCTTGAACTCACAAAGATCTGCCTGCCTCTGCCTCCCAAGTGCTAGGATTAAAGGCGTGCGCCACCACGCTCGGCTCAAAAATGGCACTTTATAAAAGTTCCAGAGGAGATGAAGGGGTGAACTGTGAGGAGTACGAAGCCCTGAAGCAGGTGTCCCCAGGTGCTTCAGGGACAAAGCAGTGAGGGTGAGAATGGTAGAAGGTTAGCTCAGAGAGCCTGAGCCAGCCTCCTCCAGCCTCCTCAGACTGCACTCTTGAGTAAAGACTGCTGAGGAACTTAAGAGGGACCCTGTGTGACACACTGTATTACTGTACCTCTGGACTATTCCGATAGACTCGGTGTGGTTATATGGGTCAGTGCTACAGCGGTTGTCTAACGTGTAAGAGACTTGGGTTCTTTTCCTAGCATCCCACACACACGCCAAATTGGAGAGAGCTAAGAGCAGAGGTGGGGGGAGGTGTCGGGTGTCATTGCATTGCTCTTATACGAGATGGTAGTCTGCATCAGAGTGGGATTGGGAGAAATTTGAGAGTTTGAAAAGTGAGCTGGCAGAATTGCTGACAAGATTGGATGTGAAGTTTGAAAGAAAGATTTTGGCTGTGGGTGGAATGATGGAGTCCTTGTGTACTGGGATGGGAAACACTGGGAGAGGGGGTCTACCAGGGCTAGTAGAAGTCGGAGTGCTGGTAGCAGGCATGCTGTGCTTAGATGGCCAGAAGGAAGTGTGAGCTCTTGGGTGGTCTCGGGTGGGAAGTCAGGCGGAAGGGTCATCTGGTAGTGTCCTCAGCTTCGGAAGCCATTGGCCTCACTGCTGATAGCACAGGCACAAAGGTCCAAAGCGTTGTCAACTTCTTCGTGTTTGCTGAAGTCATTTCTTAGTTTGTAAATTTGTTTTATTCATGTGGAAATTGAAGCATTTTCTGTCATCACATTTATGTGTGTTTTCTTTACGATTCCTTCGATTCTGGGGGTGATGACTAGAAAGTTGGCCTTGAAGGGCTGGAAAGATAGCTCACTGGTTAGGAGTACTGGCTGTTCTTACAGAGGATGCAGGTTTGGTTCCCTGCACACACATGATGGCTAACAGCAGCCATCATGTGGGTGCTAACAGCTGTTAGCACCCACATGATCCAAGGGGATCCAATGCCCTATTCTGGCCTCCATGGGCATTGCACAACACCGGTGCACTTACATACCTATAGCCAATTGACTCATACACAAAAACCAATAATAATAATAATAATAAATTAATAAATTAATGAAAGTTGGCCTTGAGATTTCTTTCCTTATACAACATTCTTTTCAGCTCTAGTTTTCTTAGAAAGTCGAATTTAGTGTTCGCATATTAATGTTTTCTTATTTTTTCTTATTTGAACAGGCACACGCCTCCGAAATGTTCCTGTTCTTTTTAACGACACAGAAACCAATCTAGCAGGAATGTATGGAAAGGTTCGAAAGGCTGCTAGCTCCATTGACCAATTTAGGTAAGCATTGCCACTCGGGGAGTGCTGGGCCTGCGGCTATTTTTATAACAGCCTCCTCGACAGTCAGCCTGGTCCCACTGGGCAGAGCTGTATTTAAAGTGGCAGTTCCCTCTATTCTTTCTGTGGTACTTTTGTGCTGTGAGGTTGCTTCAGGCAGTCCACCAGTTCCTGAATGTTGCCAAAGATCACTAACCTTGGCATCCTCCTCTTTTGCCACTATACCAGGAAGCTTGTTTTATGTCTCACTGAAACAAGTTTTGGCTGTCAGGAGACTGAGGCAGGATCCTCTGAGCTCGGGATTTCAAGACCAATGTGTGCAACATCATGAGCTCCCATCTTAAAGAAAAATAAAGGAGGAAGGAGGAAGGAGGGAGGGAGGGAGGGAGGGAGGTGGGGAGGTGGATCCTGTCTCTTATGAAACTTGGTTGGAATGTTTTATTCCACTACTTCATCACAGATTTGAAGAAAAGATGATGCTATAGGGAACTGAACAGTGCTCCTTGTTAATATCTGTTATACACATGTCACAGATACAGAATTTGTTATGTATATTTATGTAGAAATTTTTTATACTAGCAGATCTCCACCTTACCCAGAAATTATATTTTATCAGTTAAACTAGAGTCTTGATAAATTTCAGATCCAAAGAAGCTGGTATGCAATTTTCCTCTCAGGGTTTATAATTACACGTGGTTTTAGTAACTTGTATGATGAGAATAATGCTTCCTTAGCCTTTGTGTGTCAGAATAGAGCTGTGGCGTTGAGTGAGGATGATGGAAGATCCTGAAGCCATAGAACTTGGGGGCCACAGTCACTGTCTCCCAGTGAAGTGCCTTGTTTTGACTTTTTTTCAGTGGTGAACTTACATGCCTGTCATGCTAGTGGCAGTAAGAGAAAAGCAGGGTCTCCTTGTCCTATGACTATCTCCTCAAGGAAAACCTTGCGGAGATGCCATTGCTTTGGTTGGGCACCCCGCCCCATGGGCCTCTCTCCGCACCACCTCTGCATGGGAATTACTCAAACGTTTGCCTGAGTTCCTCGAGCTTTGTCCTCTTGAAAGTGGTGCCTGTGCAGAAGCTTCCAGATTAGCCATTTCCAAATTAATGTCAACCAGACTTCCCCTCTGTTCTTGTGATTCATCTCATCACTTGTTATTTCCTTAACTCCTAAAAGAAAAGGTATTTAGAGAAGGACCTTCATCCCTTTCTACAGTTGTGCGTGGAATTAAAGGAAACACCAGAAGTTTAACAACTAAACCCAAATGATGATAGAAGTATTTTGTTTACTGTGACTTTTCTGTGTGGTTATTTAGTAATCATTTAACAGTCTACAGTAAAAACCATTTTCTGTGATGGTCACACAAATAGTTTAAATGAGTCAAGTTTTAAAACATGAAGTATTAACTCAGGAGGATTTGCTTTGATGTAATCTCTTCTCTCTCTCACTCATATTTGCACAGTATTCGCCTGGGAATTTTCCTCCGGAGATACCCCATGGCCCGAGTATTTGTAATTATCTATATGGTGAGTAAACCTGTTTGGTTTGGTTTAGTTTTTGTTTTTTGAGACAGGGTTTCCCTGTTGCCCACTTGCCTGAGACTTCCTGTATAGATCAGGCCTGGCCTCGATCCCACAGAGATCCTCCTGCCTCTGCCTCCCCAGTGCCAGGATTAAAGATGTGCATCACCATGCTCAGTTGAGTAAACCTGTTTGAAATAATAATGCCACACTTGATTTCTGTCTAGTTTTTTTTAGCTACTAATCTTACTGATATTTTAGCAATTAACTTTGAAAGAGAATAGAACTCATTTTTGATAATTAAATTTTTCTTAAAGTAGATTACCATTTAGCAATGTATAATGTCAAGAATATAAATTGCTAGCTGGGTGTAGTGGCGCACGCCTTTAATCCTAGCACTTGGGAGGCAGAGGCAGGAGGATCTTTGTGAGTTCAAGGCCAGCCTGGTCTACATAGTGAGTTCCAGGACAGCCAGAGCTACAGGGAGACCCTTTCTCAAAAAGATATATATATATATATATATATATATTTAATATATATATATTAAGTATATCTCTATATAAGTATTATATAGTTATACAAAAAAAATAAATTAATTTAGCAGTTACTGGTTCCCTCCTTTTTTAAAGGCTCTAACACAAAACAAATACAGGCACCAAATTGGTGTTGGACTTATTTTTTTTTTCCCTTAATGCTGGAAAGTTGCTTTAATTATTTTCAAGTGTTTTACTGTGTTTTTTTAGAAAGCTCTCGAGGTTGATTTATTTTCTTTCTGGTTTTCTAGCTATACAGAATCAGTTGTAGTACTCTGGGGTGCTGTCTCAGGGGCCCCATACCCAAAAAGCCACTTACTGTGCTAAATGGGGACCTTAAAGAGGTCAGGCTGTTGTTAGAAGGGGGGTTTTCTAGGAAAATGAATACTTTTAAAAAAAAAGAAATTTCTATAAAAATTAATTTCTGTGTGATCCACTAGAGGGTAGAGTTAGTCCTCTGAATCAGAAGGTTTTAGGAAAGCAGGCTGAGTGGAGAGAGGAAGAATAGAAAGGACATCAGAACCAGGTGTGGTGGTGCATTCGCCTTAATCCAGGCACTCGGCTGAGGCAGAGGCAGGCGGATCTTTGTGAGTTCAAGGCCAGCCTGGTCTACAGTGAGTTCCAGGACTAGCTGGGTGGCTACAGGGGAGCCCTGGTCTGAAAAGACAAAAAAAAAAAAAAAAAAAAAAAAAAAAAAAAAAAAAAAACCCCAAAAAGGGACATCAGAAAAGTTTAGAGAATCCCTATAGGGTGCCCTCTGACTGGCATCTCCATAGGACCTGACCCCCCACATACTGTCAGTCTGCGTAAGACCTGCCCCTTCCTCCAGGTGCTGGTGGTCCCCATAGAACCTGACCCCCCCCCCCCAAGGTGCCATCAATCTGCATAGGGCCTGACCCACCAGGTGCTAGCAGCTGTGAGTGACCAGGTACAGGTCAGTGTTAGGTGCCATATGAATTTGTGTTCTGTTGCTGTGATGAAGCTGCTTGGGGAGGAGAGGGTTTATATGTTTACTGGTTGCAAACAATCATTGCAGGAAATCAGGGCAGGAATTTGAAGGTAAGAACTGAACAAGACCATGAAGGAATGCTGCCTACTGGCCGGCTTCCTCTGTCTTCTTCAGCTGCCTTTCTTTTTTTTTTAATATTTTACTTATTTTATTTTATGTGTATTGCCTGGATGTGCGTAAGTGCACCTGTGTCATCCAATGCCCACGGAGGTCAGAGCTGGTGTCAGATCCCCTGGAACTGGAGTTAACACACTGTTGCTAGCTGGGTGCTGGGAATCAAACCCAGATACTCTGCAAGAGCAGTGACCACTGAGCCATTTCTCCAGCCCCTAGCTTTCTTATACACCCCAGGGCAATCAGCTCAGGGTTGGTACCACCCACAGTGGGCTGGACCCTCCTACTAATCAACCAGCAATGAAGAAAATGCCCACACACACAGGCCCACAGGCCATTGTGATGGAAGAAACTCCCCAGTGGTGGTTCCAGGTGACTCTAGTTTGTACCAAGTTGACAAAAATCCAACCAGCACAGGTGATTATGACAAAATCCAACCAGCACAGGTGATTATGACAAAATCCAATCAGCACAGGTGATCATGTACCCATCAGAGGCTGCACACTCTGAGTGGTGGACCCTGCTGCCGTTTACTGTGGAGGGAGCTGGAAATCAACGTTTTGAAACTAAATCACCTTTGACACTAACATATTTACTCATGTTGAGTGTACCTTCCCATCACATCAGCCCGTCAGCTGGTGTAGTCCTTCTAACAGGCTTCCTGTTTGCCTAGCAGTTGTAACCAAGCCCTCTCCTGTGTCTGGTGTCCTGCGTGGTCATGTCAACATCTGCATGTGTATTATGAATGTGCTGACATTCAGGACTTTTCTCAACTGAGAATTCTGCAGGATGGGAACTCTGTTCTGAGCTCATTTGCTCATCTAGTTTGTTCATTCGTTTCTTCATTGTCCATCCAGTAAACATGCTCTGAGCCATTTTCATACTCTGTTTTTCACACTCTGTGATTCATACTCTGTATTTCAAAGGGACACAAGGACAAGGCATGGTCTCTGTCCTCTATGCACAGGGGTCCTTTGATAAAGATGGATTGATTGGCTGACACATACACTGTTTTCTTTCTCCAGGTGTTGCTTCACCTCTGGGTCATGATTGTCCTACTGACTTACTCACCAGAAATGCACCATGACCACCAGCCAAATGGCAAATGAGCTGAGCGCGTGATTCCACGAGCGCTTGTTTTCTAAACGTGGATCTGCAGAAAGGCGGCTAAGACTGCTGAGAAGGTGCACAGGACGCTTTATCACCTTAAATTATTATCTGTGTGCTCCGCTGTCTACGTCACCCTCTTTCCTTCAGCTGGTGAGAGTGTAGAACAGGCAGACGGTAATTTAAATTCAGCTTCACTTCCTCTGGGTTGTTGTCCTACTATGTATATAGAGAGCTAAAAAGAGGCACTGGGCTGGTCACCTCTTTACAGACCTTCCTATATTTAGGTGACACTGATTATGGGGATAATCAGGGAAGCTAACTGTATCTAGGGATGAAAATAAAAAGGTTCCTTTTTTGATAATTCAGTCTGCTTTGTATTTCCGTATATTTAACTTTGCAAATAGACTTAATTTTTACATGTTAAAGACTTGACTGGTGTAAATCTTTTTATAAATACAGAACTAAAACTTCACTTTGCATTTTTCTTTTTTGTAAATAACAGTTTTTCATCCCCCATTAAGCCAGACTTTTCCAGATGGACTTCAGCACATGGGACCAGAAGCCACAGCTGCCGTCACTCCACGTAGGTGGCTGTAGTCCTTCTCGACACTCCCCTTAGTCTCCGAGCCATCCTGCTTTTCTCCAGCTTTTCTTGAGCTCACTCATGGCATCTGTACCCCTGCTTGTAGCATGGACAACTGTTGTTTAGTACCCCAGTGCTGAGGCCTAGTTATCCATTGCAAGAGCATTTTCTGTGAGACCAGCATAATCCCCGAATTGGCTTTCCTTCCATCTTGTCCACATTCGAAAGCTGTTCTGTCACCTGGGTCCTGGTGCTCTCCTCAGGTGAAGCTAGTCCATGTGGCTCTTGGACTGTGTGCTAGAACAGCCCTCCCTCTTTGGCTTGTCTTTGATTGTTGCTTGATGCTTAGCTGAAAACCTGGCCATTTGATTTCTGATGCTGGCCTTGCCGTGACTGTAACTGCCATATACAACACGAGGAGCCCTCAGAACCTTTGCACATTATGGGGGGAGGTCCTTATTTTTATAATTAATTGACATTTTAAAGTCTTATTAGGTGTATTTGTGCTTTTATTCCACCTTTCACTGTGTCAGGAATGAAAAGGGCAGAAAGTTTGGGGCTGGAGAGATGGCTCAGCGGTCAGGACACCGACTGCCCTTGCAGAGGACCCGGGTTCAATTCCCAGCACCCACATGACAACTAAGAACCATCTTTAGTCCCAGGTGTTGTGGCACACGCCTTTAATCCTAGTACTCGGGAGGCAGAGGCAGGCGCATCTCAAGGCCAGCCTCTTCTACAGAGGAGCTCCAGGCCAGCTGATACTAAAGGGAGACCTTGTCTCAAAAATACCAAAAAAACCCAAAACCACCCCAATTCTGAGAATAAGCCATTAGTAAAGCAACTACAGACTATATGCAAGGAATTGGTTCAATATCCATAACTGTCAAAACTGAAACAAACAAAAGTACAATGAAACTCTTAATGCTTAAGTATTAATAAGGATTTTAGAATTTTTATGCTTTTGCCCCACCTCCCGCATTTCCTCATCCAACTTTCGCTGCTCCAAAGCTTCCTTCTCTGCTCTCTTGCGATGTTCTTTCTCCACCTTCTCGTATTTCTTCCAGTACAGAAGCATCTCCTTGGTAAGGCGGCGGGCCCGAGGCAAAGTCTCCTTACAGTTCTTCTGCGCTTGCAGGGCAGCTCGACGGACCTCCTTCATGCACTGGTGAGCGAGCTAAAAACAACAGCATCACAACAGGGGATGATCCGATCCCATAGACAGTTCTGCCTGGACTTTACACTCCACCAGTCCTCAATCCTTTTAATAGGAACAATTCTATGGAGATAGCTCTGCCTCTTGTAACTCAATTAATGCCGCTGTACAGTACTGTGACTAAGGTACAGAGCCTGAAGTTATATATCAGGA
>VZQC01011955.1:2075342-2181425 GCA_009823505.1 Rhizomys pruinosus | reverse complement strand
TATATATATATATATATATATATATATATATATGTATGTATGTATATATATAAAACCTTTATTATCTATTTTTATTTTATGCATATAAATGTATTCATTGTTTGCATGTATGTAAGTACAGTCATGTCATGAGGCGGAGTAGCATGGCAGTTGTTAGTTGCCATGTGTGTGTTGGGAACTAAACCCAGGTCCTCTGCTACAACCCATGCTTTTAACCACTAAGCCATCTCCAACCCCTTAAAGTTTTTCACACACACACACACACACACACACACACACACACACGAGAGAGAGAGAGAGAGAGAGAGAGAGAGAGAGAGAGAGAGAGAGGAGAGAGCGAGTTTTCTCTTAGGTCAGTAGAGCTTCTCTGTTACACACAGTAGGTGCAGGTCATTGCACCTGTCTGAACCCACAGAATCTACAGGGCACATGTGAAGCCCAGTGTAAACTGAGTCCTGGGGGTCATCTGTCAGTTATAACCAGTGCGTCTCTCTGGTGAGAGATCCTGACAGTGAGGAAGACTGCGTGTGGGGATGCCGGATTAGTGTTCATCTGTCAGTCATAACCAATGTACCTTTCTGGCCAGAGAGGCTGAGCGTGCAGAAGCCTGCTCAGGAGCAGCGGGGAAACCTCCGCACCTTCTTCTGAATTCTGTTCAAAAACAAAGCTTCCCTGTTTTAATGGCTGTGCAGGCTTGCATAGGACAGCTGTGACTCAGTCTGTCATTCACCTGCAAGTGGACATGTTGGTTGTTTTCAGCTGTTAGATCTCACAAACAGTGCCCCAAGGGTTCCCACTGAACAAACAGTGTGGTCTTTTGCCAGCTGTGTGTGGATAAGTCAGGGTGTGGGGAGGTGGATTTGCAGCATAGCATGGCAAGCCTATGCCGGCAGGACGGGCCAAGTGCTGGCTGAGCTCTGTTTGTAGAAAGAGAAAGAAACGCCAGGAAAACAAGTCCTTAAGCAGCAGAGGCAGCTGTTTAAATAGCTCTGTCCCTGCTCTGTTGGTGACAGTGTGGTGACTGCCTGCTGGGAGAAGCATGCCCACAGAGATGGGGACGAGGGCAGGGGGACCAGCCATCAGCCTCAGGGAGATCCCCAGACTTGGTCGTGCTTGAGCAAAGCATAGATTTTGAAAAGAGTGAGTTTGACTTTATAATTAGCACATCGATTGTTCAAGTCAGTGGAAACCATGTTTCCACGCAAGCATCCTCTGTGCACTAAGGCCCACTGCCTGCTCCCTTTTCTCTCCTTTGTCCTGTCTCGTCCTTTCCCCAGGCTTTGATAAGCCTCCTTCTACTTCTAGAATGAATACCTTCTTTTAAAGTTTTCATCAATGTCCTTCTGCGTCTGGCTTGTTCTGTTCTGCATGATCCTCTCCAGTTCCATTCATTTTCCTGCAGATGACAGTATTCCTCCTTTATGGCAAATGAAATGTGGGAGGCATTGACTAAATAATTCCTTCTAGTTCTTAAAAAAAAATCTTGGGGCTGGAGAGATGGCTTAGCAGTCAAGAGCACTAACTGCTCTTGCAGAAGACCTGGGTTCAATTCCCAGCACCCACATGGAAGCTAAGAACCATCTTAGGCAAGGCATGATGGCACACGCCTTTAATCCCACCACTCGGGAGGCAGAGGCAGGCAGATCTCTGTGAGTTCAAGGCCAGCCTGGTCTACATAGCAAGCTCCAGGCCAGCTGGGACTAAAGGGAGACCCTGTCTCAAAAAGACCAAAATAAATAAATAATCAAGGAGCTGGAGCGATGGCTCAGTGGTTAAGGGCTCTTCCCACTAGGCAGAGGACCCAAGTTTGGTCCCAACATCCATATGGCAGTTAACAATGGCCTGTAACTCCAGTTTCAGGGTATCCAACACCCTCTTCTGGCCTCTGCAGATACTGTACTCATGTGCTCACAATCACACACACACACACACACACACACACACATACACGCAAATACTTAAAAATAAATCTTTTTAAAGTTTTGTTTGTTTGTTTGTTTGTTTGTTTGTGACAGGGTCTCCCTGTAGCCCCCAGCTGGTGTGGAGCTGCTATGTAGACCAGGCTGCTCTTGATCTCACAGAGATCCACCAGCCTTTGCCTCCAGAGTGCCAGGATTAAAGGCTTGTACCACCATTCCTAGCTCTTAAAAAAATCTTTAGCTGGGTGTGGTGGCACATGCCCTTAATCCCAGAATTTGGGAAACAGAGGTAGGTAGATCTCTCTGAGTTCAAGGCCAGCCTGGTCTACATACTGAGTTCTAGGCCAGCTAGGGCTGAAAGAAGACCCTATCTCAAAAAAATAACAAAATAAATCAAAACAAAACAAAAAACAACTTTAAAAGTGAAAACAAAAAACCTGAAAATCTCACTGAGATTATCAGATCCCAGTTCACTGTGGGTGAGATCAACATGAGTGTGAGATTAACTTCTGTTAGATACATTTTATACAGTTTTTAAAAAGTCTTGCAACACAATACGAGACATTCACATGGAAGGGACTGGAAGGGACAGTCTGCAGCACATGGGAACTCGCTGTACTTTCCACTCCATTTTTGTGTAAACCTACAATTTCTCTCCAAAATAAAGCCTGCTCCTTTTTTTTTTTTTTTTCCATGTCCTCATCTTGCTTTTGGCTGAATGTGGAGCCTGGGTCTTGTCAGCAACTGTCTCCTGATGAGCGAGCTGCGGGCTGCCCATCTTCCTGATGGGCCTGGCCAGGCTCTTGTGCTGGGACAGTAGGTCAGCTGGGGCTTATCCCCAGATCAGAGGAGAGACAGGTCTCGCCAGACCTTGAGAGCAGTTGTTGATCATCCCGACGGGAACTGCGCTCTAGAGCTTGCTTGAGGAGCAGCGGAGACTTGTTACTCTTGCCTCCTCCGACTGTCTGTCCAGAGATGGCTGGAACCCAGCAGTGACAAACAGGATTAGAACAGAGATCTGGGACGTCAGGCAGAGATGGGGGTACAGAAGCAATGACAACCTCCCTCCCACAACCCCTCCGCCTGGCTGGCTCCAGGGACATGTCAACCACTGTCTCAAGTGGCAATAGCAATTCTGCAGACGTGCCATGCCTTCCTGGGCCCGTGGCATGCTGGGAGGGGAAGCTGGGGAGCAGGGCTTTACCAAGGATGCAAGCTGCATCCTGAGCAGACAGCGCAGGCCCAGGAGGGGTCCAGTGCTGTGCTTAGGATCACCACGCCCCCGCCCTGGGCTGTATGGTGGGGTGTCTGCACACTGGTGCACTTTAGGGCTGGCTGAAGTTCTCAAGTAGTTTAAGGCAGCCTTAACCCCAAAGGCACTAAGGCTGAATTTTTTTTCAGCTTTCACTTCGTTATTTTAAATAATTCATAGCTTTTAAAGGTAATTGTGTTTGTGGTTTAGATGATCCACGATTCCTTTAAGTAAGGTCTGAACTGTTTTAGATGCATTGCTGTGAAACCCATCCTGTTCTGTGTTGAACATTTAGACCACAGGAAAGAAGACCAACCTTCTACAGAGAAAGGAGAGCATTAACCCTGAGAAGGCACCGCCCATGGCTCAGGGGTGGAGGAGAGTGAATCCCCCTTATAGACACAGGGTTTTTACAGGTTTTCTCCTTTGGAGGAAGGAGAAGGGGTTTGAGGCTGAAGTTGTGTCATATCTGGCAGGTGCAGGGTAGGTTGCCCATTACGAGGGGGGCAGTTGAGAAGGGCAGTCAGTCATGCAGGACTCTGGTCCGGGAGTGCCCTGTGATTGAGATTGAGTCCTATCAGAGGGGCCAGTGGGTGGGCCAGTAGATGGGTAGAGGGATTGTGGGAGGTGAGTTGTGAACACAGGAGACCTGGGTTCAATTCCCAGCACCCACACGGCGGCTAAGAACCACCATGGTTCTTGGCAGGGAAGCCAGCAGGGAGTGGTGACCATGCAGAGGTATTCCAGATGTAAGACTGTTCCTTCAGTGCTCACTTGGAATCATAGGCAGGGGACGCAGGGACAGAAGGTCCTTGAGGCTCGGTGGCCAGCCAGTCTAGCTGAATTAACAAGCCTCAGGTCCCGATGACAGATGCTAGCTTACAAAGCAAGGTGTGTGACTCCTGAAGAACGACACCTGAGGTTGACCTCTGGCCCACACATACAAGTAAACATGGGTTCACCCAGGCCTGCACACATGAGCATGCCCCCCATTCACATACGTCCACATACCAAAAAAAAAAAGAAAAAAAGGTCTTCTAATGCTTAACACTGACAAGGTCCAGGGAAATGGAACTTCCTGTCCTGAAAATGGGAAAGGAAGTTGGCACCCATGTGTTGGAGGAGAATGAGGTCATTGGTAGCAAGTGTTCACCCAAAACCACTTCCAGGTATTTCATTAAAGAAATGATCACGGGGGCTGGAGAGATGGCCTAGTAGTTAAGAGCGTTGACCGCTCTTGCAGAGGACCTGGGTTCAATTCCCAGCACCCACATGGCGGCTGAGAACCATCTTTAACTCCAGTTGCAGGGGAATCCAACACCCTCTTCTGACCTCTGTGGCATTTCATGACACGGGTGCACAAACTTACATGCAGAGACAAACTTACATTCAATCACATACAAAAATAAAAACAAATAAAAAGAAGAAATGATCATGGAAGGGTGGGTCAGGTGTGGCTGGTCCCTTACAGTGGAGTGTTGCTTAGCTTTACCAAAGAAGGGGTTCTGACAGGCTTCAGCATAGAGGGACCCTGAGCACACCACGCTAAGTGCAACAAGCCAGCCACACACTTGGTCGGTGCTGTCTGATTCTACTGTCATCCATGACTAGAATAATCACATCTGTAGAGACAGGAAGCCTGTTCATTCCCAGCCTCTGGGGTGAGAGAGAGGAATGGGGGCTGGTGGTGAGATTCAAGGCTTCTGAGGTTGAACGGGGCAGGGGGGTGGATGGCCATGCAGCAATGGAAACACCGGTGATACCTAGCTACGCACCTCAAAACAGTTAAAATGGGGTTTTGTGTTACACGTGTTCTGCCACCATAGAAAGAACTGGAAAAAAAACCGGGAGTGGGGGCGGGAAATAACCATAAATGTGCATGAAGATGCGGCTGGGAGGGCTTTGGGTGCAGCTCTAAGTTCCGCCATTCCCAGAGCTGGCCACAATGTCGCCATCGAGACGGTGTTGGCAAACTGTTTAATTGCACAGAAAGTGTTCGTAATGCCTTACCTCCCTGAGGTCAGGTCATACAGACCTTTGTGTTTTTGGGTTTTTTCCCCCAGTACAAGGACAGTGCTGATGGCCAGAGAGTGTAAAGGTTTCTTCAAGGCATGAATAAAGGATTGTGGAAGAATGGACCAGAGGGTGGACTTCACCCCCTCAGCTCCATTTCTGCAGCTTTCCCTGTGGCTGATCTTGATTCCCTTCCTCTTGCTGTCTTCTTTCCTGCTCTGTCCTTGTCACATGGGCACTGGGGGTGGCTCCGTCTTCGTGCTGATATAGGAGGCACTTTGTTGACTGAGCCATGTCCCAGATCCATTACAAGACTAAAATGAAGCGTCTGCCTGCTGTACTTCTTTGTCAAGTTCCTCGTGTATACTTTTATTAAATTTTCATGCATTTCATATTATGCTTCTTTTTGAGTATTTTTGAAACAAGGTCTCGCTGTAGCCCCAGCTGGTCTGGAACTCTGTGTAGACCAGGCTGGCCTTGAACTCACAGAGATCCACCTGCCTCTGCCTCCCAAGTGCTGGGATTAAAGGTGCGCACCAACCACCACACCCAGCATTTCATATAATATATCTTAATCATATTTAGACCCCTCCCCATCTGTATGCCCCCATAACCTCCCCACTGGATTTCATGCATTCTGTCATATGTGTTAAGGCCTATAGAGTCAAGCCTTTGTTCCCAGGTGTCCCTCAGTGCAAGTTTATCTACTGGAGTCTACTCAGCCTATCCAGACTCACTCACTTAAGATCAACTCTCCTCGTCCAACTGAATTCAGTTGCAAATAGTTCCTTGGCTAAGGGTGGGGCCTGCTGCCCATTTCCCCAGGTCTATGCTGGGTTTTGATCGGACCGAGCCTGCATGAGTCCTGTGCGGGCTGAAGCCATTGCTCCGAGTTCACATGAGCAAGTTTCCAGAAGCCTGCAGGACTTTCCTGTGGTCACACAGCAGCCCTGGCTCTGCAGTCTTTCTGTCCCCTCTTCCACAATGGTCCCTGGGCCTTGGGTGGGTGAGGTTTAATACAGGAGTCCTGTCCAGGGACTGCACTCTGCAGCCTCTTATTCTCTGTACTTCGGCCAGTTGTGGCCTTCTGTGTGCATCTTGCTGTGTTGCACAAGGAAGCTTCACTGGTGAGAGTTGAGGGAATTAGAATTCTCTCTATGCCCCGTTCTGCTATGTTCCATGAGCCTTAGGTATAGAGTTTCCATTGTAGATGCATTATTAGGGCTAGACGTCCCACAGACACTTATCCTCTGTATGTGAGCAGTTGTGGAACTCTGTAATAGTCTCCATATGTTGCAAAAAAAGCTTCTTTTTTAATGTGTATGAGTGTACTGTCTGCATGTTGGTAGGTGCACCTGTGTCATGCAATGCTACGGAGGTCAAAAGAGGGTGTCGGATTTCCCTGGAACTGGAGTCAAAGATGGTTCTTAGCCACCATGTGGGTGCTGGGAATTGAACCCAGGTCCTCTGCAAGAGTATTCAGCGCTCTTAACCACTGAGCCATCTCTCCAGCCCCATAATAAAATAAAAGAAGCTTGTTTGATGAGTGGCAAATAGTAGACTTGTCTGTAAATACAAGAATCCATATTTAGCATACAGAAAGAAATTTCGTTTGTCTAGAGACGTGACAGATAGGGTTTTCTCCAGGATCTGTGACCTCTCCAGCCATGTGCATTTGGCTATGTTTTCAGTGCTACACATGAGTTCCCTCCCACTGAATAGGCTTTAAGTTCAATTAGGTAGCTATTGATTACCTCAAGATAAAATTGCCACTACTGCACATCTGTAGTTTGTTGTGCCAGTCATCATTGTGATTATTGGGCTTTGCAGCTGGGCTGGACACTGATTGATTTTCTTCTCCCTTAGCAGTGTGCATAGCGTTCTCTAAAACCACGAGAGCCGGTCTTCAGGGAGGAACTTCCAGGTCGCTCCTGCTCCACTGCTCCAAGTCCTGTGTCTGAAGTATGTCCTGTCTTCAGCAATAGGGTCTTAGCTTCAAGTTCTGGGAGGCAGTCAAGGGCTGTGGCAGTAGCCTATGTTATTTTGGGGGTCTCTTGGACTACCCTGACCTACAACTTGAAGGGAGGTTTCTCCTGTCTGGCACTGTTTGCTGCTATGTAGCCTTCAGCTACACATGCACTCATGTTCAGATAGTGTATGCATATTTTTCAGTAGGTTTTTGGGGTAATACATTTTCCCTGGTTTTTCATGCCTTATAAGCTTTATGTGTCTCTCACCTCTCTCCCTCCCCGTCTCACCTCCCTCCTCCCTCTCCAGTTAGAGGATTCCCATTTGCCCCTTGATAATACACTGTCCACTACTATCCCCTCTCTTGAGAGATTTTTCCCTTTTACCCATGTGGTTTCTTGGTTTCTTCTATGTCCCTCCCCCTCCCTTCCCAGCTAGATACCCCACCTTCCCATCTTCCCCTTGGGGACATCTGTTTCCTGCTCTCCCCCTCTCTATCCCCCTCTTTCAGGTTCTTTCTTTCCTCTACCTCCCTGGTTCCTTCCCACTGTCCTGGCTCCTCAGGATATATACTCACATATAAGAATTTGGCCGAGCGTGGTGGTGCACGCCTTTAATTCTAGCACTTGGGAGGCAGAGGCAGGTGGATCTTTGTGAGTTCAAGGCCTGCCTGGTCTACAGAGTAGAGCTCCAGGCCAGCTGGGACTAAAGGGATACCCTGTCTCAAAAAGACAAAAAAAAAAAAAAAAAGAATTTGGTGCTAAGATCCACAAGTGAGGGAGAACATGTGTCACTTGTTTTTCTAAGACTGTTACTTCACTTAGTATAACAGTTTCTGGTTTCATCCATTTACCTGCAAATATCATGATTTCATCTTCCTTTTACTGCTGAACTCAGTGTAAATGTTCCACATTTTCATTATCCACTCATCAGTTGAGGGACACTTAGGTTGCTTCCCTCTCTTCACTCTTGTGAAAAGAGCAGCAACAAACAGAGGAGTCCTTTGGGTATACACCAAGGAGTGCTGTACCCGGATCATATGATGGATTTATTTTTAGGTTAAGATTGCATGTGTTCCCCCTTCACCAGAACTCACTAAGTGTACTGTTGTCCAGTATCCAGCAGCTCCTCCTCTTCCTCCTCCTTCTCCTCCTCCTCCTCCTCCTCCTCCTCCTCCTCTTATTCCTCCTCTTCCTCTTCCTTCTTTTTTTGAGACAGGGTCTCCCTGTAGACCAGGCTGGCCTTGATCTCAGAGAGATCTTCCTGCCTCCGCCTCTCAAGAGCTGCTGTCAAAGGTGTGCACCACCTCACCAGCAGCTCTTACGACCCTTTACCCACCACTATTTCAAAGTGCATTTTCCTGACACCCCCTTACCTAGCCAGCGTACAAGCATAATAGGCAAATTAACACTGATGTCATTTATCTTCACTCTCTTCTTTGCACACTGCCCTCTGGCGTCCTTGCTCTCTCTTTTGCACACTCCCCGCTGACATCCTCGCTCTCTCCTTTGCACACTGCCTGCTGTTGTCCCTGCTCCCTCTTTTGCACCTGGACTTTCCTCAGCTTTTTAGTACTCAGAATTGATCTTCCAGAAAGAGCCTCCAAGCCCCGAACAGGTGAGGAATCGCTGCCCTGGGCCTGGCCCTCAGATCAGCCTCCAGACAGCATTGTGAAATAGCACAGTTGTCTGCTTCACACAAGAACACCCCATTTGTCCTTGCAAACCCCAGAAGTCCAAGCCAGTGATTCCTGTTTGGGTTCAATGTTTCCTGCAGGATCTGATCTGCCGCAGCCCCTGTACTCCTTCCAAGAGGCCACCTGCTGAGTGTTCTCGGTGGTCAGTGGCCCCCAAGGGTGCTATCGATCACTGTCTCTGGCAGCTAGGTCCTGGTGTCCAAGGCCTGGTCTGTGTTCTGGGAGGGGACTGTGGTGCAAGGGAAAGCTCCTGGGGTGCCTGTGGAGAGCAGGCTATGACCTTGGCCCCTGGAAACTCAGCATGCAGGTTGAGCTGCACCAGCTCCGTCTGCACAGACCCCATAACAGGGTGTGGGGGACGTCTCCAGAAGGGCAGGAAATAACGAGTGGAATACAGGGAAATCCACCGGCAGGACAAGGGCCCTGCCAGGGTCCTCACGGCTGGAGAGATGGCCTAGTGGTTAAGAGCACCGACTGCTCTTGCAGAGGACCCGGGTTCGATCTCCAGCACCCACATGGCAGCTGAGAACCGTCTTTAACACCAGTTCCAGGGGAATCTGACACCCTCTTCTGACCTCTGAGGCATTGCACGACATGGGTGCACCAATCTACATGCAGACAGTCAGTACATTCATACACATAAAAAATAAATAAAAATTTTTAAAAAAGGAAATGACAAGAAAAATAAAATTCCCCATTGGGCCTGATTCTTTTGCATCACATTTTTTAAGTCCTAATTTTTTTTTCTGAGATAAAAGTTAAATACAGTGCCAGGCATGGTGGCACACACCTTTAATCCTAGCATTTGGGAGGTAGAGGCAGGCAGATCTCTGTGAGTTCAAGGCCAGCCTGGTCTACAGAGTGAGTTCCAGGCCAGCTGGGTCTAAAGGGAAACCCTGTCTCAAAAAGACCAAAAAAAAAAAGAGAGAAAAGTTAAATATAGGCTGGTTTGTTTGTTTTTTGGTTTTGGTTTGTGAGGGTTTTTTTGTTTTGTTTTGTTTTTTGTTTTTTATGGTCTTTTTGAGACAGGGTCTCCCTGTAGCCCCAGCTGGCCTGGAACTCACTCTGTAGACCAGGCTGGCCTTGAACTCACAGAGATCTGCCTGCCTCTGCCTCCTGAGTGCTGGGATTAAAGGCATGCCCCACTATGCCCAGCATAGTTTATTTTTAACCTCAGTACAATAGCATATTGAACCCAAAGGACAGCAGAGATTTCTTGGAGTTGTGAAGCTGTCTAGTCATAGTCTCACCCTTTGTTCCTGCAGTTGGTTTGCTCAAACCAGCATCCAAGCAAGACCCACCCACACCGTGCATTTGCCGTCAAGTGCAATGATCTCAATATGTCCCTAAAATTCCATATGTTGAAACGTAATCTTCAATGTGACAGTATTAAAAAGTGGGATCTGGCCAGGCGTGGTGGTGCACACCTTTAATCCTAGCACTCAGGAGGCAGAGGCAGGCGGATCTCTGATAAAGTATTGCCTTACAGGCAGGAGGATCTGAGTTTGGATCCCCAGTACGCACGTAACAAGACTAACACTGCGTTTGCATGTGTGTGTGCTTGTGTGTGTGTGTGTGTGTGTGTGTGTGTGTGTATCTCCACTCTAAAGGTGGTGGTGGAGACAGGTGGGGCCTGGAGCTCTCTGGACAGCCAGTTTAGAAATCTGTGAGCTCCCTGTCTCAAAAAAATAAGGTAGAAGGACTGGGGAGATGGCTCAGGAGTTAAGAGTAGTGATTGCTCTTGTAGAGGACCTGGGTTGGATTCTCAATACCCACATGGTAGCTAGCAACCATTCTCAACTCCAGTTCCAGAGGATCTGATGCCCTCTTCTGACCTCTGCAGGCATTGCATGACACAGGTGCACTTACATGCATCCAGGCAAAACATTCATACATGTCATAATAAATTTTAAAAACTAAAGCCAGGTGTGTGGTGGCACATGCCTTTAATTAATCCCAGCGCTTGAGAGGCAGAGGCAGGTCGATCTCTGTGAGTTCAAGGCCAGCCTGGTCTACATAGCGAGCTCCAGACCAGCTGGGACTAAAGGGAGACCCTGTCCTAAAAAGACCAAAAAGAAAAAAATTTAAAAAGCTAAGGTAGATAGTGATGAAAGAAGGCAGCCACTGTCAGCCTCTGACTTCCACAGGCACATGTTCACACACACAAGCACCTGCATGCACACATGCACACACATGTGCACAGGTAGAGCTGATTAAACCATGAGGACAGAGCCATCACGAGCAGAGTCAATGACCTTGTGAAAGAACCGAAGGGCGTTGGCGTTAGTCCCTTTGTTCTGCTTCCCGGCATGTTCAAGCACATCATTCCTCCGCTTTGGAAGATGCAGTAACAAAGCGCCATCTTCATGCCAGGCCGCCCTCACTAGACGCCAGGCCGCCCTCACTAGATGCCAAACTTGTGGATGCCTTGATTTTGGGCTGTTCGGCATCCAGAACTGTAAGGAAGTTAATGTCTGTGCTTTATAAATCTCCCAGTCTCCAGTGTTTTGTTGTAGCACCATAATGCAGACTACAGTAACTCTTACTCTCTGGAACCTGTTAACCCTCCTCATCTGGACATTAGTAATCTATCTGTAGAGGAAACCAGGTTGCTTTTCTAGTGGAGTTTGTTTCTATTTTGCCAGTCGCGTTTCTATAATGTAACTTAGTGTTCCTCTGTCACCTGTGCTTCTCACAAACTAGTAGTTAAATCGAGGTGTGCATAAGTCAACCAGAGACCGTACTGTGGTACCGCTCTCAATAAATGTGAATTGACGTTACAGAGGACATAGTAACCATTCTTCTCATTGCTCTGATCAGCTGACAGGAAGCAACTTAAGGGTTCATTTGGCTTGCCATTCTCACAGTTTCAGAGGATACAGCCCATCATGGCGGGGCAGCTGGAAGCAGAGAGAGAGGAACACTCTCTCTTGGCTTGTTTCTTCTTTTTATCTGGCCCATGGGACCGTCCTGCCCACATTTAGAGTGGCTCTTCCCATATCAATCAACCCAGTATTAAAACTCCCTTGCAGATGTGCCTACAGGTTGGTTTTCACGGTCATTCTATGTCCTGTCAAGTTTACAATGAAAGATGAACCATTGCAGAAGGCTTAGCAAAGAATTAGAAGTGATTGAACAGGTTGGACACTAGGGATGGGCGTCCAAAGACCCAACTCTTACTGGCCCATGGGATGAACATATTTGAGTAAGTCACAGATTTCTGTTTGCTCATTTTTTTCCCGTTAATAAGTAGATAGATATGAGGTCTCAGGGTTCCTCCACAAAGCTAACTTTCTGACACTAGTCAGGTCTGAGGCCCCAGTCGGACAACTCTAGCAGCAGATGTGTTCAGCCCCCAAAATCAAAGGCCAATGGCCATCCTGGTATAAAGAGGTGTCAGCCTTCGTGTAGACACGATCAGACCCCGAGCAGGGCACTACAGGCTTCTCTGGAATTTGGACCCACCTGGCTTCTGGTCACACTACAGCATCTGTCCCCAGATCCCAGTGAACACTGGCTCTGTCTTCAGGAACCTAAGACACTGCAGGCCTCCCAGCACACAGGGCCTGGAGTCAGCGCCACGCCTTTCTTTTTTTCCTTTCTTCTTTTCCCTTCCCTTTCCCCCTCCTTTTCTCTCTCCTCTCCATCAGTCCTCTGGTTTGTGGGCTTTGTTTCCCTCTGTAACAACCAATTTTGTCATTTTTCAGTGTACTAGAAGGAGCTGCTATGTAACAAAACCTGACCGGACTTGGGCTGGGCCTGTAAGGGGCTGCCTGCCCTTTGATTGGACCCTTCACAGAAGGATTCTATCCCCTCAAAGTCATAGAAAGCAGAGCCCATCTCTACTCAACTGACCTTATTACCCACAGGACACAGATGAGGGCCTTGGCTTCAAACTTGCATCTGTCATCCTTGTAAAGAAAGACATCTTTCCTCCCCGCCTGGGGCCAGGAACAGTTTGGGACAGTCCATCTAGTGCTTGTGACTCTAAATCTTTTTTAGAGGTGGAGGTTGAGACATGGCCTCCCTATAGCTCCATCTGGCCTGGAACATGCTGTGTAGACCAGGCTGATCTCACAAAGATCTCTCTGCATCTTCATACATGCATACATGTGTGTGTGTGTGTGTGTGTGTGTGTGTGTGAAGAGCACTTGCTGCTCTTGCAGAGGACCCGAGTTGAACTTCCAGCACCCACATCTGATATCCTACAACTTCCTGTAACTCCAGCTCCGGGGGACTGAACACTTCGAGTCGCCTCCTCAGGAACTGCATTCACATGTACACACACATAAAAAAAGTAATAAAAGCATCTTTTGGAGTATCTCTGGAGATAACTGAGTGCTCGACTTTATTTGCAAGCTTCCATCCTTGGGCTAAATCCTGCCTGGCTCTCTCATCCTCTCTCTAGCGCAAGGCTCTGGGTTCGGTCCTCAGCTCTGGACAAAAAAAAAAAAAAAAAAGACAAAATTAAACAAAAAAGACCAAACACCCAAGGTAACAGACACTTGAGTTCTGACACTGTGCTCCACTGACACTCTGTTACTGAGGGACATAGAAAGGGCACTACGGTCATGTTTATTTTCAAGACCAGTCTGTTGCTTTTGTTGTGTACAGCAAGTACAATCCAGGGTTTTATCAGCTTTATAAAACACATTGGTGGGCTGGGAGGTGGCTCAGTGGGTGAGAATGCTTGCTGCGGAAGTGTGAGGCCCTGCGTTTGTATCCTCGGCACCGACATAAAAAGTTGTGCACGGCCTCACATGCCTGCTCAGTGGGGGCAGAGACAGGGGGCTTGGTGGGACTGCTGGCCTTCAGCCTAGATGGAAAACAGTGAGTTCTAAGTTTGGTAGAAGACACTGTCTCAGGGCTGGAGAGATGGCCTAGTGGTTAAGAGCGTCTACTGCTCTTGCAGAGGATCTGGGTTCGATCCCCAGCACCCACATGGTGGCTGACGACCGTCTTTATTTCCAGTTCCAGGGGAATCCGACGCCCTCTTCTGACCTCTGTGGCATTGCACGACACAGGTGCACAAACCTACATTCATACACATAATAAAAATAAATAAATTAAAAAAAAAGACACACTTTGTGTCTCAAAGGCACAAGATGGAAAGAAAAAGAGTAGAGTACCCAATATCCTCTCTGGCCTCTACACACACTTTACTGTGCACACCATATACATCATCTACATATATATATATATATATATATATTTTAAACATCCTGTGCTTTATTCAGAGAGCTTGCAAGCAGAGAACACAGTATATGAACATCCTGAAACTCCACCCTCCTTCAGTCTCCAGCCAGCAGGTTATACAGGGGCTTGCGGTAGGGAAACAGGATACAGGCTCTCCATCATCCAGGAGTTCAACCCTGCGCCTCAGGTCAGGTGGTCAGTCTGATACTTCTGAGGCTAGTGATGCCTGTCTTCTTCTCATCGTCCCTTATACCCCCCCTCATTCTGTGTGAACTTGGGCTCAGACTTCATCAAACTCCAAGTGTAGTTAGTGTCTGCTGATATCAATCTTATGCTTCTCTAGGGGGATGGAACTGAGAGAGATCAACTCAGAACAAACAAACTGTTAACAGTGTATATGTTCTAAGATATTAGTAACACGTAGATTCCTTTCTACAACATGTGTCATAATATAGAATATGATCACTGATCAATAGGATGTGGATGGCCGGGCGTGGTGGCGCACACCTTTAATCCTAGCACTTGGGAAGCAGAGGCAGGCGGATCTTTGTGAGTTCAAGGCCAGCCTGGTCTACAGAGTGAGTTCCAGGACAGCTGAGGCTACAGGGAGACCCTGTCTTGAAAAAGACCGAAAAAAAAAAAAAAAAAAAACACAAAGATGTGGATGAAGGGATGTATGGGAGGCAGTAAAGGAAGAATGTGAGAAATCAAGACACAGGTAGGGGAAATATCATGTACAAAGTCCCTGTGGTAAGAAGAGTGGGAAATGGTAAGTGGTCATGTGTGGAAGGGAAGGCAGGTCAGGCTTGAAGAATGAAGTCTTTATGTGCTACATGCATGTGCTTAGTTTTTCCTGCAGCTACTGAGGAAACACAGGATTGCTGGCCAGGGGAATGTAGGTCTCAGCAATGATGGGGTGTCCTGCTCTCTGAAGGGGAGCTGTCTTTCCATGTAATCAGAAGAAAAGAGCTCTGGTGCACCTGCATGATCACTTTACAGACCTCCCCTGGAGGTTCCCAGAAAGAAATCCCAACCAGCATTGCCTGACAGGAACCATGGGGGTTTTCAACAGGGCAGAGATTTGGCCAGATCAGCTCTGGAGAAAGATCTTTAGCCAGTGACACGGCAGGAAGCAAGGGACATCAAGATTAAGGTCATGGGGCTGGGAGGCAGCAATTCTGGCATGAAGTTATGTGGGTCTGAACTCAGTGGCCCTGTCCTGTGGGGGCTGGAGGAGATCGCTAAGATTGCTATGGGGAGACAGCGGCCAGGCTGCCCGGGGACAAGACCATTGACAAGAACAATATGTGGACATGAAAGAACCTGAGCAATAGGAAGAGAATATTCTGGAACATGAACTCCCTCAACAAGGTCACCTTTCTGAACAGCACTTGCAACAGAGCCGGGATACAGGGATGCCCCCACCCGTCATGCAGGATGGAGGGAGGACACACTGGAGCCATCACGGTCCTCTCAGCCCTTCCCCATGAGAGAGAGGGCTGTGCTCCAACTTCCATCATCCTACGAACCCCACTTTGAGCTACTGGAGACCCCTGCCCTAGCAGGAAGCAACTCTCTAGGGGAGCAAAGGCCCAGGTCCAATGGAAATCTCAGGCATTAAGTGGTTCTGAATGGCTGCGGGCACTTACCAAATTACTCTCTATTGCCTTGATCGGATGCAATGACAGGGAGATAATGGCTGAAGCATGGCTGGCCTGCGTGACTAATGAATTAACAGCTCTCTCCCTGATGCCGCCTCCTGCCAGCTGGCACCCAGCCCCCTTGCCTGGCCCCTCTCCTGTCTGCTCATTCTCTGTACAGAAGGCACTAGTGTCATGGAGATCATGACATCCTAGATGGCCAGTATAGTCAGCGCACTGTGAAGCACCAGAGCTCTGACATCTGCTTCCCACCCCTTGGTGTTTGGGGCACTTTACTGGTCCAGACAGCAGGCAGGCAGCAGGGAAAACATCCTCAGAACCCTGGTCTCAGGGAGCCACTATGCTAGGAGACAACAGGACAGGGCAGGGCAGGTGGGCATGGAGGCGTGGCAGCAACTCCATGTTAAGAGGAGTCCTGAAGCCAGGGGTAAGGCCAGGCGGCAGGCTCACACAGGGAAACCGGGACAGCCCAGACTTCAGTCCCTATCCCAAGGAAGTTGGGGAATGAGCTATGTGGGAATCTGGGGTCAACATTTCAGTAGAGGACGGTGAGGAGACCAGGCTCCGTGCTGCAGGAGCAGTGTGCAGTCACAGGAAATTGGCTTATAGAAGCATCCAAGTTTGACAGGTGGGTGGATAGATGGATGGATGGATGGAGAGGTGGATGAACATGTAGGTAGAAGAATAGGTGGTGGAAGGAAAGAAGGAAGGGAATGAGGGAGAGAGGGAGGGAGGAAAGCAAGGACAGGAGGTAAGGGCAAAGAAGCAGTAGGGGCAGGAGAACTGGCTCAGTGATTAAGAGCACTGGCTGCTCTCCCAGAAGACCCAGGTTCAATTCCCAGTACCCACATGGCAGCTAACTCCAGTTAAAGGGGTTCCAATACCCACTTCTGACCTCTGAGGGCATTGCACAAAACAGATGCACTTATATACATGCAGATATAACACTCATACACAAAAAATAAAAAATTATAAAATAAAAAAGAAGCAAGAGGAGAGTGTGGTACAAGCCTCAAAGACCATTGTGAGAGCCTCCCATCCTACCATGGGGAGATAAGAAGTCACAGGAAGGTTCCATCCAGACAAGTGATAGGATTATTATTTCTTTTTGAAACAGTCTCACTCTGCAGCCCAGGTTGGTCTCAGATTCATAGCACTCCTCCTTCCTCAGCTCCCCAAAGGCTAGGATTATAGAGGCCACCATATCTGGTGTGATTCAGTTTTGAAAGGTTCATATTAAGAGCTGAGGAGCTGCAAAGATGGATCAGCAGTTAAATGCATTGCCGGCTCTCATAGAGGACAAAAGTTTGGTTCCCAGCACCCACATGGTAGCTAACAACAGTCTATAACTCCAGTTCCAGGGGATCTAATGCCCTCTTCTGGCCTCCATGGGCATTGCACATATGGGTGCACTTACATGCATACAGGCAAAACACTCATACACATAAAATATAATTAATTAATTATTGGTCTTTTTGAGACAGGGTCTTCTTGTAGCCCCAGCTAGGCTGGAATTCACTAAATAGTCCACATTGGCCTTGAACTCACAGAGACCCACCTGCCTTTGCCTCCTGAGTGCTGGGATTAAAGGTATGCTCTGCCATGCCCTGCATAAATAAATAAATAATTTTTTAAAAGGAGAGCTGATAGCAGGCAAATAGTAGTGGATAAAAAATATAGAAGATGAAGCCAGGCCTGGTGGCACACGCCTTTAATCCTAGCACTTGGGAGGCAGAGGCAGGTGGATCTTTGTGAGTTCAAGGCCAGCTTGGTCTACAGAGTGAGTTCCAGGACAGCTAGGGCGACAAGGAGACCCTGTCCCAAAAAGACCAAAAAAAAATATGTAGAAGATGAGCTGAGGAGGCGGCTCATGTTTTTGTTTTGAGATGGGGTCTCTTTGTAGTCCCAGGTGGCCTGGACCTCCCTATGTAGACCAAGGTGGCCTCAATCTCAGATCTCACAGAGACCCACCTGCCTCTACCTCCCAAATGCTGGGGTTAAAGTCATGCAGCACCACACCCAGCTGGAATAAAATTTTGAAGTAGAGTCAACAGGGTTCTGAGGACTCAGATGTGGACGAGAGTGAAAGCCGTCAAGCAGGCCTCACCATCTCCAGCCTGATCACATCCTCAGATAGGGAGCGTTACAAGAAGATCACATCTTGGGAGGGAGATAAAGAGCTTTTTGTGAAACTCATATGACCTCACGAGTCAGGACAGATAGAGAAGGAGCTGAGGTCTGAGGCAGGAGAGATAAGAAAGTGCCAGGAACGGGGGCTGGGAAGGAACAGCCAGTTGGGTAGGAGGAAAGCCAAGAGAGAAGGTCCCCAAGAAAGGGCCAAATGTTGCCAGAGGGCAAGTAAGCTGCTGAGCGAAGCTTTTCCCTAGATTTAGCAACATGCAGCCATTGATGATGGCATCCAACACAGCCGCAGTGGACAAGGGAGTGAAATAGAACAAGACCAGGGGGCGGGGCTGTGCAGTGGACAACTCTTCTGAGAAGCATTGCTGCAAAGGGAAGGAGGGACTGTGGAACCAAAGAAGGAGTTTGCTTTGGCTTTAAGATATGACAAAGGCTATGTTTGCAAATCGAGAACAACAAATTCATCCATCCATCTACCTACCTACCTATCTATTCAATACCCATCCATTCTTCTGCCTATTCATCCATCTACCCGTCCACCTGTCTATCCTTCTACCATCCATTCACCCACCCACCCTTCATCTCTCCCATCCATCCCTCTACTCATCCATCTAGCCATTTAAGCCATAACTGTCTATCTTTTGTTCTCAAACTCTCACATTTATCTATAATACAGTCTACTGTTTTTGGTCTTTTCAAGACCGGTAGCCCCAGCTATCCTGGAACTCACTCTGTAGACCAGGCTGGCCTTGAACTCACAAAGATCCACCTAATACAGTCTACTTTTAAAAGTCCCCAAGTTCTTTTTAAATTCTGATGCTTGTAAAGTCCAAAGTCTCTTAACCGTGAGCTCTCACAAAATAAAAACTAAGTTACTATCACTGGGCGTGATGGCACACACCTTTAATCCCAGTACTTGGGAGGCAGAGGCAGGTGGATCTCTGTGAGTTCAAGGCCAGCCTGGCCTACAGAGCGAGTTCTAGGACAGCAGGGGCTACAGGGAGACCCTGTCTTAAAAAGACAACAACAACAACAACAACAAAAACTAAGTTACCTATCTTCAACCTATGATGGCATAGAATAATATCCCCATCTCAAAATGGAAGACTCAGGGCCCAACAAGGATTGTGATCAAGTCACAGCCCAAAATCCAGCAGGGAAAACACCAAATCCTGCAGCGACATGACTGGCACCTGGAGATTCATGGCGAGGGGCTGGGTACCCACTCCCCCAGGCCTGCCACTTGCAGCACACACAGCTTCTTTCTTAGGCTCCATCCTGTACCTCCAGCTTTCCTTAGTGGACATCTCATGGTCCTGGCCTCTCCAATGTCCTGGGGTCTCCACTGCAACTGAGCCTTCACCTTCACAGCTTCACACAAAAGCCTTCCGTGGTCCCTCTGCGAGGACTCCAACCATGACACACAGCACCTGGCCTCAGCTGTTCTCCATGCTTCTCAGTGTTGCATCTTTCATGCCTTCAAAACTAGGACTCTGTAGATGACACAGTACTTCCAGGTTATGCTGCCAGGTCAAGATGGAGCCCAGCCGTCTTGGACCGCGGCTGTAACAGCCTTCATGTGTGCTGACCCTAGGGAAACGGTCTGCGAGGCAGTTACTTCTGAGGAGCAGAGGATCCTTTAGATTAGGCACTTTTTCCCTTTAGATGAATTTGGATCTTTACAAGATGGAGACTATGAAGGGTGAGATTTTGCCATCAGGACACTGTCCACACCCTCCCAGTGCAGTGCAGGAAATGGCGATGGCTGCTCCATCAGTTACAACTGCTTCTTTGGCACCAGCCTGAACACCATCCTGCTTTGAAATGTCCTCTGCCACAAATCAGCTCGTCACCTTCAAACTTAACCCCCACTCAGATTGCCAGGACTCAGGAAATGAAGCCAAGTTCTTGCCCCGAATGTCTCCTGAATGGTCGCTAGCCCAGTTCCCAACAAAGTCCTTGTTCTCCTCTAAAACCTCATGAGACAGGCCTCTACTGTGCCTGCTTTTCTAGCATTACTGTCTTACAAGGTCCCACTGGGTCAGCCAATTAATCTCTATTTTTACTATTCAACATCTTTTCTACTACGGTGCACCAAATCCTTCCATGCTCCTCCTAAAACCCAATTCCAATGGCTTAAAGTCACAGGGTCAAGTTCAATAGAAAAAAGACCTCACTTCTCAGTACCAATTTCTGCCTTAGTTTCATTTCTGTTTCTGTGATGAAAAAAATCAACTTAAGGCAGAAAGGATTTGACTCACTATTCTAGGTTACAGTGTATCATGGCAGGGAAGTCACAGTAGCCAGAGCTAGAAGCAGCAACTCACATTACATCTGTAGTCAAGAATAGAGAGCAGTGAACTAATGAATGCATCTATGCTGGCCGTCAGCTACCTTCCTCCAATCTTGAGCAGTTTAAGGTCCCCTGCTTAGAGAATAGAGCTTCCCACAGTGAGTAGGTCTTCCCATCTCAACGAAATCAAAATACTCCCCCAGGCCAATCTGATTTCGACATTCCCTTGTGAAGACTCTTCACAGGAGATTATATATGGTGTCAAGTTAATGATGATTAGTCACTATCACAGTCTACAGTTGCACAAGTTGCTCCTACAAGTCTTAGTCTTCACAGGAGATTCTATATGGTGTCAAGTTAATGATGAAGAGTCACTATCACAGTCTACAATCGCACAGGTTGCTCCTACAAGTCTTAGTCTTCACAGGAGATTCTATATGGTGTCAAGTTAATGATGAAGAGTCACTATCACAGTCTACAATCACACAGGTTGCTCCTACAAGTCTTAGCCTTCTTTTACCCATCTTCTCCCTTGTTCAGCCCAGCCTGGCACTCCTTTATTGGGTCTCTGAAATCCATGTGTTGCAAGAGACCATCACTGGGGTGGTGGTATTTACACTCAGGGCCTTTGGAAGGTGAGCAGGTGACCAAGGCAGATGAATTGGGTTATAAAAGAGACCCCAGAGAGCTGCCTTATCCAATTCTGCCACAGGAGGAGAGAAAACACCATCTATAGACCAGAGAGATGGCTCAGCAAGGGAAGATGGATGCTGCCAAGCCCAAAGACTCAAGTTCAGTCCCCTGGACACGCATGGGAGGAAAGAGCAAGCACCCACAAACTGTCCTCTAACCACGCAGGTGCCATGGCATGCATGTGCCCATGCACACACAAACATACAAATAAAATACATACATAAAATTGTAATTAAAATGAAAGAAGATCATAAGGAAGGAAGGAAGGAAGGAAGGAAGAATTATCAACCAGGAGGTGGACCTTACCAGGCATCTAGTACCTTGATCTTGCATTTCCCAGACTCCAGAACTACAAGCAGTAATGCATGTTGTTCTTTTTTTGATAGAATTAAAAAAAATTGTTATTGCATTTTTGCAAATTGCATACAATATATGCTGATCGTCTTTAGACCCCCCTCCCTTATCTGCACCCCTAGTGTAGTCCCTCCCCACTGGATTCCATGTACTGTCATATATGTTAAGGCCTAACAAGTCAAATTTTTGTCCCCAAATGTCCGTCAGTGTGTGTCCATCCAACTGGAGCCTGGTTACACACCCTTAAAGAAAATTCTCTCTCTCTCTCTCTCTCTCTCTCTCTCTCTCTCTCTCTCTCTCTCTCCAGCTGTTGGTTGTCTCTGTCCTGGGATTTTGTCTGACTTGAGCTTGTACAGGTCCTGTGCATCCTGTATACGGTTGCTACAGCGAGTGCTTTTCCAGCTCTCTAGAAAACTGTTTCCTTGTGGTTATCAAGTACTTCTGGTTCTCGCACTCTTTTTGCCCCCTCTTCCGCAATGATTCCTGAACCTTGGGTGCCAGAGGTTTGATACAGGCGTCCTAATCAGGGAGCAACACTCTGCGGTCTCTTATTCTCCGCACTTTGGCTGGGTGTGGCTTTCTGGGTTAATTGTCTCCTGTATGACGAAGCCCCACTGTGAGAACTGAGAGATGCATTAATACTGTTTCCACCCCCGTCCTCTATGTTCCCTGAGCTTCAGGTGTAGAGGTTGCACTGTACATGTGTTACTTGGGACTGGGGACCTCACAGGCACTTATTCTCTGCATTAACTGGTTGTGGAACTTGTAATGGTCTCATCTCTCTCCCCCTTTGTAGCCTTTCCTATCCTCTTCCCAGTTAATGGAGTCCCCATTTCCCCAGTTTCTCCCTTGATAACACCCATCTCCTACCATCCTCCCTCTCCCAGGCTCCTTCTTCCCCTTTACCCCAATGGTTCCTTTCCATTTCCCTGGTTCCTGTGGTTCCATTAGGACATATACTCACGTCTAAGGATTTGGAGCTAGGATCCACAAATGAGGAAGAATATGTCACTTGTTTTTCTGAGTCTGTGTTACTTAACTAGTATAACAGCTTCTAGTTCCATATATCTACCTGAAAATTCCATGATTTCGCCCTTCTTTACCAATCAGTAAAACTCCATTGTGTAAAGTTACCACATTTTCATTATCCATTCATCAGCTGAGGGACATTTCAGATTGTTTCCATTTCCTGGGTATTGTGAAAAGAGTAGCAACAAACATAGCTGAGCAAGTATCTCTGTAGTAGGATATTAAGTCCTTTAGGTATGTGCCAGAGAGTAATATAGCAGGACCATGCGGTATTTTAAGAGTTCTCCACACTGATTTTCATAGTGGTTACACCAGTTTGCAATCCCACCAGCAATGAACGAGGGCCTCTTTTTCCCCTCATCCTCGCCAGCATCTGTTGTCATCTGTTCTCTAGATCTTAGCCATTTTGGTTGTGGTAAGATGAAGTATTTTTTTGTGTTTGTTTGTTTGCTTGTTTGTTTGTTTAGTTGTTTGTTTGAGACAGGGTCTCCCTGTAGCCCCAGCTGTCCTGGGACTTGCTATGTAGGTCATGTGCCACCATGCCCAGCAAGATGAAATCTTAAAGTAATTTTAATTTGCATTCCCTAATTACTAAGGATGTTGAATACTTTTTAAGGTATTTCTCAGCAATTTTTACTTCTTCCTTTGAGAACTCTCTATTCAGATCCATAGCTACTACATTTTTTTAACTGGGTCATTTATTTTCTTGATTTTTTTTTTTAGTTCTTTGTATGTTCTGGATATCAGTACTTTATCAGATGTACAGCTGGTAAAGATTTTCTCCCTTTCTTAATTTGACTGGTTGTTTCCTTTGCTGTACAGAAGATTTTTAGTTTAATGAGGTCCCACTTGTCAGTTGTTGACCTTAATTCCTAAGCAACTCAAGTCCAATTTAGAAAGTCCTTTCCTGTGCCTCTATCCTGTAAGGCACTGCCTATATTTTCTTCTAACAATTTCAGCATTTCATGTGTCACATTGAAGTTTTTGGTCCATTTGAGTTGACTTTGTGCAAGATGATGGCTATGGGACTAATTTAATTCTTCTACACATGGAGTTCCAGTTTCCCCAACATCATTTGTTAAAGATGCTGTCTTTCCCCAGCACTCAGGAGGCAGAGACAGGCAGATCTCTGTGAGTTCAAGGCCCATCTTGTCAACATAGTAAGTTCCAGGCTAGCTGAGGCTACAGGGAAACCCTATCTCAAAAGACAAAAAAAAAAAAAAAGATCCTGTCTTTCCTCTAGTGTGTATTCTTGGCCCCTTTGTCAAACATCAGGTGGCTGAAATTGCATGCACTCATGTTTGAGTCTTCTGTTTTGTTCCACTGTTCTACATGTTCATTTTTGTGCCAATATATGCTATTTTGTGACTATAGCTCTGTGATATAGGTTGAAATCTGGTATGATAATCCCTCTAGCTTAGCTCTATGTGCTCAGGACTGCTTTGGCTATCTGGGGTCTTGTGCGGTTCCATATGAAGTTTAGGATTTTTTTCTATTTCTGTGAAGAACTAAACCACCAAAGTTAAACCAAGAAAAGATCAGCAAATTAAACAGACCCATAACAAATAGTAATCAAAACAGTAGTACAAAGCCTTCTGGCTAAAAGACCCCAAGGCCAGATGGAGTCACAGGAGAACTCTCAAACTCTTTCTATGGAGTCAGCATTACTTTAATACCAAAGCTAAGCAAAGAGCTAATGACAAAAAAAAGAAAACTATAGGCCCATATCCCCAATGAACATAGATGTAAACGTTCTCAATGAAGTACTTGAAAATTTCATAAGACACATATTAACGTTTTGGTTGTTAGCCTTAGCCTTTAATGGCTGCCCTATCCCTCCAGCCCAAGACACATATTTTTGTGCGTGTGTGTGTGTGTGTGTGTGTGCGTGTCTTTTTGAGACAGGGTCTCCCTGTCTCGCCAGCTACCCTGGAACTCACTCTGTAGACCAGGTGGCCTTGAACTCACAAAGATCCGCCTGCCTCTGCCTCCCGGAGTGCTAGGATTAAAAGCATGCACCACCACACTCAGCCCAAGACACATACTAAAAAGATCATCCACCATGACCAAGTTGGCTTTATCCAGAGATGCAGGGATGGTTTAATATATGTAAGTCAATAAATGCAGTAAGTCATATAAATGGACTTAAAGACAAAAATCACATGATTACCTCAATAGAGGCAGAAAAGGCCTGTGACAAAATTCAACATGCATTCCTGATAAGGGACCTAGAGGGAACTGGACTGGAGGAAACACACTTCAACATAATCAAGGCTGTATACAGTAAACCCACAGCCAACATCATAAATTGAGAAAAACCTCAAAGCACTCCCATTAAAATCAGAACCAGACAAGGCTGTCCACTATCCCCAACTCCTTTTCAACATAGTTATTGAAACTCTAGCTAGAATAATAAAAGAAGAAAATGAAATTAAAGGGGAACTCATTGGAAAAGAAGAGTGAAATTATCTCTATCTGTAGATTATATGACATTATACATAAGAGATCACAAAAACTTCACCAGGGGACTTCTAGAATTGATCAATACTCTCATCAAAGTGGCAGGTTACAAAACCAATTTACAAAAGTCACTAGCCTTTCTATATACCAATAACAAGCAGTCAGAAAAGAGATCGTGGAAACACTCCCATTCACAATAGCCTGAAAATTATCTAAGACTAAATCTAACCAAAGATCTCTTCAATGAAAACGTTAAACCTTTGAAGAAGAAGTTGAGGAAGACACAGGAGATGGAAAGGCTTCCTGTGTTCATAGATTGGTAGAATTAATATTGTGAAAATGATCATCCTACTAAAAGCAATTTATAGATTCAATGCAATTCCAGTCAAAGTCTCCATGATAGTCTGTGTATGTTTTCATTTAATTTTTATTTATTTATATTTTATGTGTATGAATGTACTGTCTGAATGTAGGTTTGTGCACTCGTGTCGTGCAATGCTGCGGAGGTCAGAAAAGGGTGTCTGATTCCCCTGGAACTGGAGTTAAAGATGGTTCTCAGCCGCCATGTGGGTGCTGGGGACCGAACTCGGATCCTCTGCAAGAGCAGTCGTGCTCTTAACTGCTAGGCCATCTCTCCAGCCCCTGTATGTTGTTTTTAAAAAATATGTTATTATTTTTATGTGTATGAGTATTTTGCTTGCATGTACCAAAGTGTACCAGTGAGGACAATGCCTCTAGGGGGCGTGGGATCCTTCAGAACTAGAGTTTCAGACAGGTGTTAGCTGCCATGTGGATGCTGAAAACTAAACCTGGGTCCTCTGCAAGAGTAGCCAGTGCTCTTAGGCACTGAACCATCTCTCCAGAGCCCTGCACATGTCCTTAAGCCACCTCAATCTATGATATTTTGTCACATCAGCCCAAATGAACCGGGACATCATGCACAGTCTTGACCCCCATAGACCCTGAGAGGTTGTGCCCTGGGCCCTTGGTGCTAGAATTCTCCATTTGAAAAGAGAATAGATAGCCGGGCGTGGTGGTGCACGCGCCTTCAATCCTAGCACTTGTGAGGCAGAGGCAGGTGGATCTCTATGAGTTCAAGGCCCGCCTGGTCTACATAGTGAGCTCCAGGCCAGCTGGGACTAAAGGGAGACCCTGTTTCAAAAAGACCAAAAAAAAAAAAAAGTAACAAATACTTGTTTTGTTTTTAATTAAATAATAAAAATAGAAAATTAAAATGACTTGCAATCCCATTCCTCTGTGACATTCCTATTTTGTCATGAACATTCTCATTCACTAACACACACACACACACACACACACACACACACACTTTGTTCCCTCAAAATAAAACAGCAACACACAATACATACTATTCTGCATTATTTTTCACTTATATCATGAAAACGTAATCGTCAGTACACGTGGGTCTCCAACTTCATTCCTTTTCTGTGTAGACTATTCTACAGAGGAAGGGCTTTAATTGAATCATAACCCCCCCAAAAGCTTTTCAGTTCACCCCCCCTAAACTTTTCCAGTGTTAACTATGTGCGTATACTTGTTGTTAAGTCTGAGCAATAAGAGGGGACTGCTTAAACTTTGAGGATCATATGTCATAAAGGCTCCCGTCATAAAGGAAATTGATTTTTATTTTCAGAGTCCATGGTGATTAAATGAACAATGGTTGCCAAGCAACCTGCAAGCTAGACTCTAGAGGCCAAAGCAAACAGCAGCCTCCACTTGCATCCTAGGAACCCAGGGTGTCCCTGTGGGGCCTCGTGCTTCTAGGTAAGAAGGCTCTTCCTCCAAACCTCCACCCAGTGTGTTCCATCTCACACGGCCACTTCAGCTCTGGCCTCCTCTGGCACAGTGTCTTGTTCCACCACCCTAGAAAGGAGGCCACTGGAGGGACCCTTCCTAAGGGACACCATGACCTGGCAAATGTAGGGCTGTGTGGGTAATATGTGCTACCATCATTCCAGTGACAGTCCATACCTAGGTTGGAACCTCATCTCTCAGAAGTCAATCTAATTTTGTATCTCTTCCTCTGCAAAGTAGGAAGACTGATTGGCAGGGCCGGAGCCCTGGCTTCCATCAGAAGGTGGACTGCATGGGCCCACCCTGAGAATAGCTTGAATGAGTAGAGAGACAAGACTCCTGGATAACATGTCCAGGGATGGCAAAGAGGTGACCCCAGGAGCCCCGGGGGAAGGGAGAGGTCAACAGAGCTGGTTCCTGTCCCACCTCAGCCTCTAGGTTCCCCCTCGTCCCTTCCTTGTGTGGACGTGCACAGGAAACTTAACAATCACAGTAACAGGTATGCCCCTCAGAGTCAAGTGTGTGCCAGGACCTTGGTGCACATTCTCATTGAACACTGAAGATAGGCTCTGTTAGACACAGGGACAGGAGGTCATTGTTTTGGGCTGAGCACTAGGCCTCAGTACATCAGACCAGACCAAAATGGAGTTACTTGTGCCAATATCACAGCATCAAGATGAGACTTTGAGGAATCACCCTAGAACTGATCATCTTTCCCTGAGAACAGGATCTTCCAGTCCACCTGAGCCAGTAAAGCAAGGAAGTCACTCTGCTTGATGCAGAACAGGAGAGTAACTGAGCTCCAGTCTATTCCTGGTCCCCCGACTTGCAGAACCCCCTGTCTAGCCACTGCTAAGCAGGAATGCTCACTCCAGAGTGCTCATTCTAGAGTGGAGGGTACTCCATCCTCGCAAAGAAAAAGCCAGTGAGCCTTATGACTAAATTTGTTATCTTTTGACAGCATGATCGCTGTCCCCATTCACAAATACAGACACTGAGGATCAGAATAGTCTTTGCCAAAGAAAAACAGCCAAGCTCTGAACCCATCTGTTCTTTGGCCCACACTCCTCCCCCACTTCCACCCTCCTCCTCCTCATCCTCACCCTCCTCCTCCTGTTCCTGTTCCTCCATCCTTTTTCCTCTTCCTTTCCCCTTTTCTCCCCCCACCCCCCGCCCGCTTGCCTTGCCTTTCTATTGGTTTTATGGGACAAGGTCTCGTGTATCCCAGGCTGAACTCATTATGTAGGCAAAATTTATCCTGAACTCCTGGGCCTCTGGCCTCTCTCCCAAACGCTGGCGTTATAAGCATACACCAAACGCTGGCATCATAAGCATCCACCAAACGCTGGCGTCATAAGCATCCACCAAACGCTGGCGTCATAAGCATCCACCAAACGCTGGCGTCATAAGCATACACCAAACGCTGGCGTCATAAGCATACACCAAACGCTGGCGTCATAAGCATACANTATGTGTATGAATGTACTGTCCGAATGTAGGTTTGTGCACCCATGTTGTGCAATGCCGAGGAGGTCAGAAGATGGTCTCGGATTCCCCTGGAACTGGAGTTCTCCTGGAATTGGAGTTACAGACGGTTCTTAGCCGCCATGTGGGTGCTGGGGATCGAACCCAGGTCCTCTGCAAGAGCAGTCGGTGCTCTTAACTGCTAGGCTATCTCTCCAGCCCCCAAATGCTAGGATTAAAGGCATGTGCCACCAGGCCCAGTGGGAGGGTTGACTTTTAAGCTCATATGTAGTTATTTATATTTTTCCCCCAAATGCTTGTTTTTTGCTTTTAAGCTTTTTTTAAACACTATTTGAGTGTGTGTGTGTGTGTGTGTGTGTGGGGTCACAGTACATTTGGGAAGGTCAGAGAACAACTCATATGAGTTGATTCTCTTTCTGCCATTCGGTTTCCAGGGATCAGGGATCAAACTCAGGATGTCAGGCTTGATGCACCTTGATGCACTGAGCCATTGCACTGACCCTTGTCTTTGAGACAGGGTCTCATTATGTAACTCTGGCTAGTCTGGAACTTACTATATAAATCAGGCTAGGCTCAAATTCACAGAGATCTGCCTGCCTCTGCCTTTCATGTGCTGGGATTAAAGGCATGTACCACCACACACACCTAAATGGAATGTGTATGTGTGTGTCTTTTTCAGACAGGGTCTCCCTGTAGCCTTACTTGGGCTAGGACTCACCATGTAGACCAGGCCAGCCTTGAATTCACAGAGATCCATCCACCTCTGCTTCCCGAGTGCTGGGCTTAAAGACATGTGCCACCACTCCCAGCATAAATGGAATTAAAAGAAATGATTACATTTAAATCCCATTCCAAGAAATGTGGGCATATTCTGACCCAAAACCAAGGAAAGGAAGTGGGCCTTTGCTTCAGCCCATCTGTAAGAATTCTAGATCGCTGACGCTCTAATGAGATATGATTTCTCTGGCACCCCACTCAGAGGGTTACATAAGATGCATGGGGGTTTTTCATTTGCTAATAGAAGGCATAAAGTTGGAAAGTGGGGGTGGCAGGGTGCGGGTGGAGCTTGAGGCCGCAGTCTGAATATAATCAAAACTCATCGTATGAAATTCTTGAATCAATAAAATTTCTCTTAAACTTAAAAAGTGATTACATTTATTTTGTGTGTGTGGACAAGTGTATGTATGTATGTATGTATGTATGTATGTATGTATCTTACTAGAGGTTTGAATGGAGAGGGCTACTCCCTGGCCACACTTCCTGCCTTCCTTCTACACAGAGGGCAGTGTGCAGAATCCTCCACTGGTGACAAGAGCCACCTGAGCTGAGGGAAATGACCAGGCCCAAGTCTGCAGTCAGCTCCTGTGCAACTTTGACAGGATGGCCGATGCAAGGCTGTTTGTGTTGGGATTCCATATGGCCCACCACAGCCACTGTGTCTCCTTCAGCATCTCTAGCAGGTGTAATTGGGGCTCCAAACCTCAGTCAGGATGGGCTAAGTTATGGTGAAGTAACAAGCATCTCCTTCATCTCAATGGCTCAAACAACATCAGACTTCCCAGGTCAGGCAAAAGAAGGGAGCATCACACACTAGCTCTTTCATCCAGAACTGAAACTCACGCCTCTGCTCACATTTCGTTGGCCAAAGGAAGTCACATGGATACCCTCAATTCAAAGCAAAATAGTGGATGCCTAGGAATGGAGTGCCAGATGTGCCAACCACACTTTTGCACAGCTGGTAAAATACCCTTGCTGCCGTTCCTTCTCATCCATCCATTCGTGCACTCTCAGTTTATTCTGAGGGGGCAGCAGAGGTTGGGCGCTCAGGGTCCTTAGCCGCCGTCCTTCTTTCACTCTCCACCAGCCTGGCTCCCATTGGTCTTAATCTGGGTTCTTTCTGAAGCAAAGCTCAGAACCACGGGGGTTCTTGGGAAGCCGTCACGGAGGCTAGCACAGGGAACAAGCAATGAGACAGGGGTGGTGGAAACCACTCAGTTGTGTTCGTGAGCTGTCGCTGATGTGAGTAATGGGGGGGGGGCTTGATTCCCACAAACCTCTTGTGGAAGAGTGGACAATGCAGAGACAAACAATGGGGAGACCGGGGACGTGGTGTGTGCACTCTAACGGGATTGGCTCTGGGGACGATGTGTCTGCTTGTCGCTAAGGAGAGTCCTGCGCGAGGCTCTGGAGGACCTCCCGTTGGGAAGCTGCCGTTGGGCTTACGGAGTAACCCATGGAGGTTGCAGCTGCTGTCGGAGGTGGGCAGGGAGGCTGAGCTGTGCAGCACCAGTGTCACCCACTAGAGATGTTGAAAGAAACACAATGGACACACGGAATCCCAACACAAACGGCCTTGCATTGGCCAAACGGTGGAGACGAGTGTCTCTTGGGACAGCTGCTGAGCTATTTTCTTCTAACCTCCTTTTCCAATTTAGAAGGGACCTCTTCTGCGGAAAAACAAAAACGGAAATCACAAGTAAGTCAGTGCCAGTTATCCATGTGTGCTGACAGGATGGCAGTTGCAGGTGCCCTGGAGAGAGGCTGCCTGTAGGCTCTTGCATACTCTCTTTGGAAGTCAGGAGAACGTAACTGGGACAGGCGAGGACACGGACATGTCTGTTAGGCTCCTGTTGCACCCAGTACTCCCAGAGCTCTGGAGACAGAAGGCTCCAGCTCTGCCTTAGAGCCTGCAGCCTCCCCAGCACAGCCTCCATGGCAGACGCAGTGTGGTTCAGGTTGCAGCCTGAGAGAGAGTTGCAGCCTTGGAAGCAGAGGTCTTGGGTTCAAGTCTGACATATGACTGCATATTCCCCAAGCTTGATCCAAAGATCAGAACATAGTACATAAATGAGGTGATCTTTTATATGAATGCTTTTGGATGTATGTAACTATTCTGCATGGGAACCCAGGAAGGCCAAAGAGGCTGTCTGATCCCTTGGAACTTGAGTTATAGGCAGTTGTGAGCTGCCACGTGACTGGTGGGAACTGAACCCAGGTCTTCTGGCAAAGCTACAAGTGCTCTTAACTACTGAACCTCTGGCCAGGCGTGGTGGCACGTGCCTTTAATTCTAGCACTTGGGAGGCAGAGGCAGGTAGATCTTTGTGAGTTCAAGGCCAGCCTGGTCTACAGAGTGAGTTCCAGGACAGCTGGGGCTACAGGGAGACCCTGTCTTGAAAAGATCAAAATAAATAAATAAATAAATAAATAAATAAATAAATAAATAAACTACTGAGCCTCTTGCCAGCATTAACCATGTGATCTTGACCTCACCGGAAATGGGCTCAGTGTCACACTCTATAGATGAAATGCCAGGAATCAGAGGGTCAGCCACATGCCCCAGGTCTTGCCCTGCAAAGTATCAGAACCCAGACTTGAACTGCCCTGAGTCCCAGACCCAAGGTCCTCTGAGCCCATGTTTCTGGAACAAACACAAAGGCAGTTGCCCAGGTGGTAGGGTGCCCCACACTCACACAATGAATTAATAAGGTGAAACAGGCCAGTGCCTGGAAAAGTGCAGGAAGAAACAGTAGAGATTAAGACCTGAACAGTCATGGGCTGTGAATCTATTCACTTCCACATCTCTGGATTGGACTGGGCTTTACCTTTAAGGCTGTTTAGGGATCCTTTGGAGTCAATGATCTTCCCTCAGCAAGCTCCTGGTGAGGGACTCTGGAGCTGCAGGGGTAAGAAAGGGGAGATGTCCCTGTCCTCAAGGTTTTAAGACATGGAGATGGCTTACCTAGATGCCAGCAATGAAGGAGGTTACTATACCTCCTTTCTTGTTGCTGTGACAAAATACCCTGACAAAAGCAACCTTACTCGGCCTACAATTCCAGTTTACAGTCTCTCATTTGGGGAAGTCAAGGCGGGAACCAAAAAGGCCGGTCACATCCAGTCAAGAGCGGAGTGAGAACGAACATACACGCCACTTTCTCTACTCTCATACAATTCAGGATCCAAACCCAGGGAATGAGTCCACCCACAGTGGGCTGGGGCTTCCCTTGTCAGCTAACATAATCTAGACTTTCCCCCACAGACATGCCCAGAGGCCAACTTGATCTAGACAATCCCTCACCAAGACTCTCAGGTGATTCTAGATTGTATAAGTTCCACCTCAGGGCTGGAGAGATGGCTCAGCAGTTAAGAGCACTGGCTGCCCATGCAGAGGACCAGGGTTTAGTTCCCAGCACCCACATAGTGGCTAGCAATCATCTGTAACTCCAGATCCAGGGGATCTGACACCCTCTTCTGGCCTCTATGGGCACTATATGTACAGGTGCATTTACATACATGCAGGCAAAACACATACACACCACACACACACAAACACACACAAATAATAAAATAAAAATAAATCAAAAAATTTCAACACCTAATCATTGCAAAGACCCTACATGATGTCCTTTCCTTCTGTCTTTTTTCTCTGCCCTAGAAAGGGACTGATATGGCTCATGACCTTGCTCAATACCTCCCTGGTATTCAGCCTGTGCTCAGGGCCTGACTGTACAGTATCATAGATGAGGGCTGGGTTTGGTGGAGTGGTGCGGGGGAGGTGGGCAGATGGTCATATGTTTGACCACAGAGCTTCTCAGAGATTCCTGCTGTGCTGGGATGGTATCCCCCAGCTCCATTCTGAGCATGCAGGCTGTATTAGTCACTTCTCTGTTGCTGTGATAAAACCACCATGACCAAGGGAACTTATAAAAAGAAGAGTTTATTTGAGCCTACGATTGACGGTTCCAAGGAATTAGAGTCCATTGTGGTGGGGAGGCATAGTGGCTGGAGCTGGAGCAGAAAGCCGAGGTTCACATCTTCCAATGAGCACAGGAAGCAGAAAGAGAGAGAGAAAGAGCAACTGGAGCCTGCAAAGCTTGTTAAACTCTCTAAGCCCGCCCTCCCCAGTGACATACTTCCTCCAGCATGGACACACCTTCTAAAGTTGAGAGAGAGAGAAAGAGAGAGAGAGCACAATTGGAGCCTGCAAGGCTTGTTAAACTCTCTAAGCCCGCCCTCCCCAGTGACGTACTTCCTCCAGCATGGACACACCTTCTAAAGTTGAGAGAGAGAGAAAGAGAGAGAGAGAGCACAATTGGAGCCTGCAAGGCTTGTTAAACTATCTAAGCCCGCCCCCCAGTGACATACTTCCTCCAGCACGGCCACACCTAAGGTCTCCCAAAACAGTGCCAGCAGCTGGGGACAAAATGTCTGAATCCTTGGAGCCTACAGGGGACACTCTCATCCAAACCACCACACAGGCAAACTGGGGTGTGGAGCCCTGGAGCTACTTTGTGTCAGACCCAACGGCCTTTGCCTGTTTTCATGCAGCTTTGTATAAAAGGTGCATAGGCTGGAGAGATAGCCTAGCAGTTAAGAGCACCGACTGCTCTTGCAGAGGACCAGGGTTTGATCCCCAGCACCTAAATGGCGGCTGAGAACCGTCTGTAACTCCAATTCCAGGAGAACTCCAGTTCCAGGGGAATCTGAGACCCTCTACTGACCTCTGCGGCATTGCACGACACAGGTGCAAAGACCTACATGCAGACAGTACATTCATACACATACAAAAATAAATAAATAAAATTAAAAAAATTTTTTAAAAAGGTGCAGAGATGCAAAAGAGTAAAGCTGGAAATGAAGCAGAGGAAGAGGTTGTGTGTGTGTGTGTGGGTGTGTGTGTGTGTGTGTGTGTATGGGTATGGGTTCAGGTATACATTTACATACGTGCAGGTGTGTGTGGAGGCTGGAGGACAACTTTGGGCGTTGTTCCTCAGGAGCCATCCATCTTGCTTTTTGAGACAAGTTCTCTCAGTGGCCTGATACTCGCCAACTTGGCTAGACTGACTGGCCACCAAGGCCTGCACCTGCCTGTCTCCACCTTACACACCCAGCTTTTTGTGTGGGGAAACTCAAGACTGAACCTGGGCACTTTACCCATGGAGCTATCTCCCCAGTGCAGAGGGAGGTTCAAGCCTCAGACAGACCATCACGTAGCAGGGAGGGGACGTGGGTCTCTTCCCAGGTCTACTTGTTATTCTGCTGGCTCATCCTCTTCGTGCTGTACAGAAGATAATAACAGTGCCTTTCTCCAAGGGTTACCATGCTGAGACAGTGTGGGACAAGGAACAGCAACTCCAAAATAACATCCCTGTAAACAATAGTTCTTTTTGGATGATGTGACTTTTGCTATCAGTTTTCGCATTTCAGTAGAGTCTGCTGTTGAATGAATTGAGTCACATTTACGCACAAGTGGATGAAAGGTGGGAAGTGGAGAGCGTTAAAGATTGAGAGAGTTGAGTTGGGCCAGTCTAGCTCTTATGATCTGGTATCCATGGAAACTGCTGACTATGGATACTTGAAATAGTTTTTCTCTGCGTGGAGTACAGGAGGTCCAGGTGGAGACGCTGCTTTTTATCACGCACAAAGGGCACAGGTCCCTCATCCACCACTCTCTACCACCCAGGGCGTCCTTCAAGGGAGAGTCCTGGTTCATAGACTTTCAGAAACAAAGCACCCAGAGGCTTCTGGAACACAGCAGGCATTCATCCACATTTGTCCAGTGAGTAAAGGAATGTAGTCGATTGACTCCGGAAATGGCAGGTCTGAATCTTCAGACGCAAGACTTGGAGCCTCCTTCAGAAGGTCTGGGAAGCTGATTTCATGATCTCTTCTTGTGCAAGGCTAATGTGGTATCTGTGAGACAGTACCAGCTCACAGTCAGTTACAATTCTAAAGAGATAGAGCTCTGGGGTTGGGGTCAATCAAATCTTGGAGGAAGCGCTGGCCCAGTGATCCAGTCACATTTACTTCCCAGGGATGTCTCCAGTTGAAAAGGCCCTGTGCTTGAATGTCCACTTGCACCACCATTACTGTAATCGCAGGAAGTGGGGGCAATAGTAGCTTTCTTCATCCAAGAGTTTGGGAACAGTTGACCCTATAAATGTGAGGGACTGCTTGGTTAACTGTTGGGGGTCTGTGTACCTCTGAGGGACCTTAGGATGCCTTACAAGAGTTGGCAGAGAGAGTCTGACCTGCTGCTGCTTTCCATCAAGTGGGTGAGACTCAGAAACACAGAGACCTGGGAGCCTGGTGGGGAATGTCATGTGTAAGACTGTGGACCTGGGCCTGCCCTGCCCCTCTGCTTTGTGACCTTGGACCAATGACGGTGTGGTGAGGCTTCATGTCCTTGGTGGCGTGATGGGTGGTTGTAGGGACTGAACAAGTTAAAATCTGGGCAAGACTTGGCCCATACCTGGAATGCAGTAACTACCCCATGAATACAGCAGGTACCCCATGAATACAGCAGGTACCCCATGAATGCAGCAGGTACCCCATGAATACAGCAGGTACTCCATGAATGCAGCAGTTACCCCACGAATGCAGCAGGTACCCCATGAATGCAGCAGGTACCCCATGAATGCAGCAGGTACTCCATGAATGCATCAGTTACCCCACGAATGGAGCAGGTACCCCACGAATGCAGCAGGTACCCCATGAATGCAGCAGGTACCCCATGAATGCAGCAGGTACCCCATGAATGCAGCAGCTCCTGCAGTTCTCCAGTCTCACTCTCTCCCACATGCTTTTGGGGCTTGGGATTTCCAGCATTAGCTTGGCCCATCTGTGGCCCACAACAGCATATGGAGAAACAGCCAGCAGAGAAGCAAGATACTGGTGGTGGAGGTAGCGCTGGCTGAGCCTGGTGGGGAGCCTGCAGCCCACCGTTACCGGAACACACACCCAGCTCTTCTTGCAGGCTCTGCTCTGCTCTGCCTCCCACCCATGCAGGTGTCCAGAGCTGAGGAAAAGACACAAGGGACGGAAGCCTAGTGGGTGCTTGGGCCAGCCTGGTTCTATTATGGCCCCTTGTCCAAGCGTTCTCTTGGATGGTGGCCCTAGAAGCCTCCCCAGAACACTGGGTGGGCCAGCGCAGGAATCAGGCAAGGCATATCCTTCCCTCAGCAGATTAGAGCATCCTTAGGTAATTGCATTTGTTTTATCTCACTCCCCTGTGAACACAGTCTGTCCATAATTAAGCTGCAAGTTCAAGCTGAAGGACCGCTGCCAGGGGACAAGTGCGGAGGGGACAGGAGATTACATCTTCAAATGGAGGAACACCCTGTCCCTTAGCTTGGGATGTGATGACAGGCCCTGATGGCTCCTGGGAGCACAACTGGTACTTTGCAGAGAGTTCTGGACTCAGAGAAGGAAGCGTGGATTTGCCACTGGCTCCGTCCTGGGCTGGCTGTGTGACATCAGGGCTAGCGCTTAACCTCTCCGAAGTCCAGAATCTGCAAATACCTTTCTCCTACAATCATCAAACCAGCCTGCAGCTTGGAGACAGCTACATCTAATTCCTGTGTTCTTCTTTATTTCTTTGTTTGTTTATGAGTTTGAGACAAGGTCTCCCTGTAGCCCCAGTTGGCCTGGAATTCTCCATGGAGACCAGACAGGCCTGGATCTCATGGATTTCTGCCTGTCTCTGCCTCCTGAGTGCTGGGACTAAAGGTGTGAACTACCACACCTGGCTTAATTCTTGTGTTCTTTCAATGTTGTTAGCAATAATAAACATTTTATTGACAAATATTTGTATATATTTAAATTGTACAATTTGGCAAATTTTGACACGTGGGTATATCTGTGACACCATTTCTACACTCAAAACAATGAATGGATTCGTCACCTCTCCAAACTTCCTTTTGACTTTTTGTGACACTTCCCTCCCTCCCTTCTCCCTCCCTAAGCAGGCCACAGCCTGTCCACTTTCAGGTGCCCTAGTGTCATCTGTGTCCCAGAATCTCACATATGGGTTTATATTTGGGCACTCTTGTTCTCTAGCTTCAGTTTGGAGATTTATCCACAGAGCCGTGTACATCAGTGACTTGTTTCTTTTGTTTGTTTGTCTGCTTTGTTTTTATTTTGTTGTTGCTGTTTTAATTTTGAGACAAGGGCTTGAATGTAGCCCAGGCTGGCCTGGGATTACAGACATGTGCTACCACACCCTGCTTCTTCTTTATATTGTTATTATATGGGGATACTGAAACTCATTTTCCCATTTATCTGTTGGTAGATACTTGAGTTTTTACATTTGGGTTTTGTTTGCTTGAGAGGGTCTCATGTAACCCAGACTGCCCTGAACTTCCTTCTTACCCTCTCACCTCCATTTCCCAAGTGTTGGGATAAGAGGCAAGCACACCAGGCCACATGTATCCATGTGGGAGTGTAAGAGTTAACCAACAAATCCTCTATGAGTTTTGTGCACAAGTGTTCCAATGCTTTCCTCTCTCTTGGGTGAGTATCTGGGAGCAGGATACCTTCTGGAGGCAGAAGGATGGGGATATATGCTTAAATTATAAAAATTATTTTACATGTGTATGTAGTGTTCATAGATGTGCTTACGTGTACTCCTCCCATGTGCGTGTGCATGCCAGGGTTGTTCATTCTACACTTTTTTCACTGAGGCAGGGTCTCTCAGCTGAACCTAGAGCCTGCCTGAACCCTGAACTAGCCTACAGACTACTCTAGGTAGGTAGCTTGTTCCAGGAGCCCCATCTTCACCTTCTGAGCACTGAGACTACAGCACACCCACACACATGTGCTTGATTTTTAAAGAACCTGACAAATTGGTTTTCCAAACCATTGAGGCGTCTTATATTTCCACCAGCAGTATACGAGTCCAGGCTCTTCCACATTAAAGTCGGTGTGTGGTGATAGCTCATTATTTCAATTCTCTAATGACTAATGATGGTGAGCCCTTCTTTATGCGTTTGTGTGACAGCTTTTTAGGAAAAATGTTTTGACTCTGTTAAAAAGAAGTTTGCTTTAGGGCCTGTGAGATGGTTCAGTGAGTAAAGGCAATTGCCCCCAAGTCTGACAGCCTGAGTTCCATCCCCAGGACATGGTGGAGTGAGAGATCAGATACCTGTAAGTTGTTTCTGGCCTCCACGGAGTGCTGTGGACCCACCCTCCCCACACATTTTTTTTAAACATTTTTAAAATTTTATTTATATCTGTATGTGTATGAATGTACTGTCTGCATGCAGGTCTGTGCGCCCGTGTCATGCAATGCCGCAGAGGTCAGAAGAGGGTGTCGGATTCCCCTGGAACTGGAGTTCTCCTGGAATTGGAGTTTCAGACGGTTCTCGGCCGCCATGTGGGTGCTGGGGATCGAACCCGGGTCCTCTGTAAGAGCGGTCGGCGCTCTTAACCGCTAGGCCATCTCTCCAGCCTCCCTCCCCACACATTTTTAAATGTAAAAAAATTTTTATAATATTTACTTTAGAAATACTACTAAGTATAAGGAAACAAAAATCAAATCCCATAAACCCACCATCTTCAGTAGCTGCTGTTAATACTATGTACATCCTCAGACACTTTTCATGGATGTGTGTGAGAATCATATCAGACATGTGTTCTCCACTCAACCACACATCATGAGCATCTTCCCGTGTTGACAAAATTCTATTCTAGAACATCAGTCCAAGTAAGTGTCTGTTCCATGTTTGACTAAGTGTATTTTTCAGCTAAGTGAATTAATTGTACCCACTGACCCTCAGTAAGTGGGCATTGGGTGTTTAGGGGAGAGACTTTCATAATCAAGGCTGTAGTGGACATCTCTACACGTTCATATTTGCTGGCTACGTGGGTTGAGATTCCCACCAGCATGTTTTGGTTTATTTTAAATCTGAGAATTTTTGCCTGGACCCAAAGGTATCAACACACATCATGCCTCTTCCTTATTTAAATGAACAAGCAAATGCTTTTAATTCATGCATCACTTACACTCTCCTTTCCTGTCTTCACTATTTCCCCTTCCTCTTCTTCATCATCCTCTAAGAGTTGGGGTAAAGAAGATTCTGTCTCCTTGGAAGTCCTATTCCTCCCATTTTCTCCCTGCTGTTTCTCTGGCACCAAATAAACACTAGGCCTGGCACACAGCAGGTACTCAAATAAGTAACTGTTGAATTAATGACTGAATGGACAAAAAAAATGAGTGGTTGATGAAGTCATCTGAGTGTCATTCTCACCATGTGGTTCTATGGGTTAAGGAATGTTAAGTTCCAACCAGATAAGGAAACTGAGGCCCAAAGGGGTGAAGAACTGTGTTCTAGGCTGTAGCATGAGCCATCTCAGAGCAGCATCTTGGTCCCAAGTCCCTTTCCCACCCAACTGCCCTTGGCTTGGAGGTGAGGCTGGGATTGGAGACCCCCAAAGTTCTCTGTGTGCTCTCACTCTCTCTTCTGCTATGAGAGAACTATGAATGACAGATGACTTCCCAAGGACCTCTCCAGGCTATGATTCCAGGACAAATGCACTTGAAATTCAGCCTTACACTTTTAGGAAAAGTCTCTGACTTCTCAGAGTCTTCAGCCAGGTCCACTTCATTTATTGGCAGTCAATCAATCAATCAATCAATACCCCAAGAATAAGATCTCTCACTGGGACTCCAGGACTAGGGTCTGGAGCGGCCTGGGAAGTTGGACTTGTGCTGGACCTGAACCATGTATCCTGGAGCTGGGAGCCGACGGGGAGGAGCGATGTGGCTTTTCCTGAGCCCTTTCAGCAGGAGTGACCACAGCTGAAGTTTTCCGGGGCCATCCAAGGTGGCAGGTTCCCCAGTTCCAAGGTAACTCAGCAGCCTTCGTTGTCCCAAGCTTCCTGCTTTCAGGAGGAAAAGATGCTTAGCTGTTCTGTAAACACATAGAACAAGTATTTGGATGTTCTTCTAAGACAGGAGTGGGTATCATGAGCACAACCCTCTGAACATTATTAATAGCAACTAGAAGTGGTACCACCCACAAGAAGCTGTCTTTTGATGTGATATGGGAAATGTCTAAACTTTTTTGTACCATGTGAGTACAGGAGCCCACAGAGGCCATAAAGGAACATCTGAGACCCTGGAGTTACAAGTGGTCGTGAGCTGCCAAGTGGGTGCTGGGAATTTGTGAGGGGTATGAGAGGGAGATGAATCACTTCTCTCAGTTTCTCAGAAATTAACAACATCCAATTGGAAATTTGATAAGTTCTCATAAATTTTGACAAAACAAACACGGTTCTAATTATTCTGACATGATTAATTTTTTAAAAGTTCAAACCACTAAAAGAACATAATGTTTTAGTATTTTAAAACTATGATCCCAGGGCCAGTTAGTTAAGTCCCCAACGAGAGAGTCCGGGTTTCCAAGGCTGGAGCGGCATTTCAGTACCTCGGACAGCGATCAGGGAGCCCAATAGCAGCCCTGGAAGTCACTGCAAGGTGGCTGCATTTTAACAATATAGGAGCCAGTGTGATTGCTGCTACGTGCAGGGCAACACAAAGATACGGGCGCCAGGAAGGGCTACTGCCTCCACACATCTCCCCAGCCAGTCTCCTTCCTTGGGGGTGGGGGGGGGAGGGAAAGGGAAATAAGCCTGAACTGAATTGGAAAAAATGTATGAAATGCACAAAGCATCAATAAAAACTAATTTAAAAAAATATATATATAAATTTCACCACCAACCTTATATTTGTTAGCCAGTTTATTATCTTATGTATTCTTTTTATTTTATATCTTGCCTGCATATATGTAAATGCACCTGTGTCATTACAATGACCCCAAAAGTCAGAAGAGGGTGTTGGATTCCCCTGGAACTGGAGTGACAGATGGTCGTTAGCCTCCATGTCAGTGCTGGAAATTGAACCCAGGTCCTTTGCAAGAGCAACCAGTGCTCTTAACCACTGAGCAATCTCTCCGGCCTCCTTTTAACCTCACATGAATTGAATTACATGACTGTGTGTGTGTGTGTGTGTGTGTGTGTGTGTGTGCCATGGTGCTTGTGTGGAGGTCAGAGGACAGCTTTCAGGAGTCAGTTCTCTCCTTCCATCTTGTGGGATGAGACAGAACTCAGTTCGTCAGGCTTGGCTACATGCATCTTTCCCTGTGTTCCTGTGAATGTAGAGTCAGGGATGACTTGGAACAATGCCTTTTCCTCAAAAGGGCTGAATTCTTCTTGAGTACAGTGGTCACCAGGGCTAAAGCCATCTGCTGAGTGCTGAGGGGTGGTGCAATGCTCAGGGCTTTGACTGCTCATGGAAACTTCTCGGAGCAGAAGGCATTGGGTGGGCTGAGACTTTTAGGTCGAGGAATACAAATAATCAAGAAGGTCCTTTGCTGGAGGACATGTGGAAGAAGAGGCAGGAGCTCATGTGGCACACAGAGGTGGCACTTAAGGAAGTGGAGACAGTGGTGGGCTGTGTAGGGTAGGCAGTTACTGATGGGGGAGCGATAAGAAAGCTAGAGGCCCAGGAGGGGTATGTGCTGAGGGTGTGGAGGGGCAGGCTCTCATGTTCTGAGTCCTTTCCTTCAGAATAATACCTTCTCATCTCCATGTTCGTGGTGCTCTCTCCCCTTGCTTGGGTCCCCATAATACAGACTGGTCATGCTCAGCAGACCCGAGCTCTGACTGCAGGAACCAAAACACTGATAAAGTGGGTTCAGATGGAGAAAGGAGAGAAGAGCTCTTGGGCAGATGGATAAAGATCAGGGCACCAGGGCAGCACCTGACCGAGGTCCAGGTATAGAGGAAGGCCTATGATGAAGGCCCAAAGGGTCCTGGGTTCTTGACTCAGCTCCCGCAGAGTGAGGTGGCAAGAGGAGGACTAATGGTCAACATATGGCCCCAGGAGACTGCTAAGGGAGAGCCTGTCCCAGGGGGGAAGACCGTCGGTCACTGTTTCTGAGATGGCATTTGGCAGGGGACGAGGGCCCCAAGCAGTGCCCCGAATCCCATCTGGGGGCTCCCTGTGTGGTTCCCTTCAGGACACCAGTTCCCTGAAGACCTCTCTGCAGGGGCCTCCAACTTGTAGCTACACTGGCTGAAGAGAGTCAAGACCCCGAGCCTGGGACATTGGGTCATCCCAATGTCCCTCCCCTCATTGAGGAAAAAGACCAGTACCTCTCATTTCCCTAGGAGAGTCCTTTCCAGAGCTTTCCTTCTCAGGGCACTGGACAGAGCAGTGAGGATCTGAATTGTCTTGAACGATTGTAGCCCTCCAAGTCACTACAACAGCGGATGGCTCTGGTTTGACACAGACTCACTCTGGGCCTGGCCCTTTTAACTCCATGAGCCCTCACCAGAGTCTTAGGAGATGGGTGCTATCACCAACACCCCCACTATACAGAAGAGAACATGATCTCCCAGAGGTTAAGTTGCCTAGTTCTATGCTGAAGCACAAAGATCATTCAGTCAATCAATTACAAAACAAAGTCATATAATAACCAAGGGCTCCACCAGGTCCTGTATCCAGGGGAAGAAAGAGAAAGGACAAGTTGGGACAGCTACCTGGGGGTGGCAATCACAGGTGCTGAGCTTACTCAAGGATCTTCCCTTCTGTTATGAGCACCTCTGAGCTGGTCTCAACATAGCAGGCATGGATACATGCTGGAAAGATTTTATTCTCACAGCTAAAATCACGGAAAATTACTTTGGCCATTTTAAAAATAGAAAACAGGCTCATAGAAATGAAGGAAGTTTCTTAAGACCATACAGCAAGAACTATGTATAGTTAGGATTCAAACCCAGGTCTCCTGGCTCCAAAGTCCACCCTGAGCTGCTTCTGTCAGCCAGTGAGGGCTCTAGGGACCAAAATCGCCTCAAAATTACCTGGAGACTCCTTCCTCAGAGGCTAAAATCAACTTTGAGGGGCTCACAGTGTTGAGAGATGGGATCTGGGCAAGGGGTCCTCGCTCCCTCTGAGACCTGGCCACCTTGCCCTTCTCAGTAGCCCCTCGACTCACTGATCTGCCCTGCCTCTGAGGACAGGGTCTCTCTCCTTTCCCCACCACATTTCTTAGTCCGAATGGTCAGGCTAGCTCCTCCCACTCTTCCCTGTCCTGAACTCCCACTGTCCTCTGCCCAAGGCCTGGCAGTGTCCCTTGCTCTTGTTCACCAGCATGACCCTGGGGCTTTCACTTTATGGCACAATGCCCCACCGCACCCTTCTACGGAAACCCCTGCAGAGTTCCCTGCCAGGCGACTCCACCTTGGAGCCAGATGTTCCTGGTCCAGCTGCTTCACCCTAGCAGATGCTGTGACTGCTTCACAGGGAGATGCTATGCGAGAACTGTGACCTGGGAAGATGGGGTGGGGGCAGGACAGAAGGATATCTCCTCTGACCTCTAAGCTTGCCCAGGCTTGGCTCTTCTTGCCAGCTAACAATGCTCAGGCACAATGTCCCTAGTGGACTAGCCTCAAGGTCTAGAACTCTGGATGTCTGATATTCCCCCCACATTTCCCATCACCGACCTGGCCTGGGGCCCTTTGAAGCCACTGTCCGCTTACTAAGGAAGCCTGCAAACTGCTTTATTAAATGAACGCAAACATCTGACATGGAAGAAACGCAAACCCTTGATTGGAGGCCTCTGGGACTGTTTGCAGAGACAGATGGGCGGGGATCTAATGAAATCACCTCGCAAAGTCCTTGGTGCACACCTCACTGATAAAGTCGCATTGCCAGGCAACAAGGCTTTTCCACCTGGAGGCCTGATAAGAGGCTTGGTGGAGCTGTGTGTTTAGAAAGTACGATTTCCTAAGTGAAGCCTGGAGCGTGTTGACTCTGCTGCCCAATGCCAGGCCCCATGGCAGATAAGCAGCTGCTTCTTTCCCTAGGGCCCTGGCAGAGCTTTTCCCTTGCACCTCTGGGGCAGGGCCTGTCAGCGAGGACACACTCCAAGCCACGACCAGAGAGCAATCCATCACACCCAAGATCAAATGCTACCAAATGGGACACTTTGGTCACCAGGGTAGGTGGTGGCAATGTTCTTTCTCCCGCTCTCTGACTCTGACACAGACCCCAGGATGGGGATGGAAGGATGTGAGGGGCACGGGATGGTTAGTCTGATGCAGTACCACAGCGCCTTGGGCCTCCTGCCACTGTCTTCTCCCCCCTCCCCCCTCTCCCTCAGACTGAAACCCAAAGTCCTCTCAGAGGCCCGTGAGGTTCAGTATGACCCTGATCCAACACTGTCTCCTCCCCTGCTGCCCACTGCCTGGCTTACTCCCTTCTGGCCATGTTGGCCTCCCCCCACACCTGCCAGGCAAGTGCCTGCTTGGGCCCAGTGTTCCTCGTGTTGCATGTCTCTCTCCCTCAGTTCTTTACTCAGGCTGCTCACACAACAACCTCCCGGCATCTGAGACCTCCTCGCCCTGCTCAGCCCCTTCCTCTTCCCACAGCCACCACTACAGCCTTCTGACTTACTCTCTAATGTGGCGGTTCATTGCTCATTGTCTCCTCAACCTACATCAAGCACAAGCTCCGGGAAGGCTGGCTCTGGCCTCCTGTCCTTAGCAGCATGTTCCAGGCATCAGAAACAGAGACATGAACCCAGCATAGCAGATACTTTGCTGAATGATGAAATGCCTCTTTTGCTTGGCTTCCAAACAGTTTTGACAGACTATTGAGAGTCCATGCTCAGAGTGAGCCCCCGCCAGGTCACTGGGGGGAAAGGTCTGGAGGAGACCATCTTGCAAGCTCTGGAAGGGGATAGCTTTGCCCACGAAGGAAGGCCCAAGGCAGGGCACCAGGAAAGCGTGACTCACCCCAGCCTAATGTTGATGAACTGTGTGACTCAGGACGAGAGACTGTCTATCCACTTGTGCTTCAGCGGCTATCAAGGGATGATATCAGCATTTGCTCTTTGTCTAAAGGTCACGATGGTCTACACCGCAGTGTTGGGGCTGCAGCCCGAGTGGGATCCACATGTACCACACACGTACCAGATGTCTGGCAGTGGGCAGTTTAGGCGAGCTCTCTGAATGTCTTTCTCCTAATCTGTACTTGACAATGGCCATTCTTCCCTCACTGTAATGCTGTCATGTGCCTCCTTGTGGGAGACCATGGGAAAGTGGCTAGCAAGTGTCACCATGAGCTGACAGCAGAATGACCTTATATGTTAAGCTGCCCCAGGTGCCTGTGGGCTCTCCTCAACCCTCACTCTGTCCCTGCAGCTTGGCTGGGATTGGGCCCATTGTCATTATCCGGGCCTCTATCCTGGTTACTGGGACTAAAATGGTCTTGTGTTGACAAGACGCTTCTCCAAACTATCATCAAGGAGCAGCCAATCCCAGAGCCAGTATTTGTCTGGGGAGAGGGGAGGCTTGATGGCCCCTGAGCTCCCTGTGTGTAGAATCAAATCCACGATGAATCTAGGGGTGGGGACGCTGTCAGACCACCCACATCCCAGAAGCAAAGGAAACACTGGCCAGCATTTTTGCTTGGGGTCTCAAAGAGGAGGATTTCCATTTATCAGGGACCCCTGTGAGAAAGAGGTGGGAAGAGCGACAGCAACAGAGGAGAGGTGTGAAAGGGAGAGGGACCCACAGGCATTGATATCCATAGTGCGTGCTGTCCGTAAAGGATGGCATCACTAAGGTATGTATTATTGATAAAACATGGTATCCATAAAGTACATTACTGATATAGTATCTGATATAAAGTACAGTATCAATAAAGAGCGTTACTGATATGCTATCAATAAAAGTTTGTGTATGATATTAATAAAGTATATTACTGATAAGGTGTACGCTGATAAAATGTGCTATTAACAAGGTATGCACTATTAATAAAGTGTTATTGATAAAGTATGTGCTATTGATAAAGTACACTATCCATAAAGTGGACTGTCACTGAAGTGTGCCCTATTTATCAAGTATACACTAATGACAAGTGTGTGCTGTTGATAGGTATGCACTATCGATAAAGTGTACACTCTGAAGCCACACTCTGCTGTGAGCCGAGGCTGGTGGATCTCTGTAAGATTGAGGCTAGCCTGGTCTACATAGTGAATTCCAGGCCAACCGTGACAAGAGGAAGACCCCATCTCAAAAACTAAACAGAAACAACAAAAAAGAAATGTGGCAGGAGATCATCCTTTTAGCAGCAAAACCAAAACAGCCAGCACAGCCATCTGTGAACTAAGCAGCACAGGGGCAGGGGTGGCGATGATGCCCGGGGTGGGTAGACATCTATGAAGTGATATTGAGAGGAAAGTGTATTAGGAACCTGCACATGTTCACAATGACTTTGTGTCCCATGACCTGGGACATTTATTCTCCCAACTTTCAGCTGGAGTCTTGCAAGGAACAAACATCAAATGCTGGAGATGCCTCTATGCAGACAGCAAAAGAAAAAAAAAAAGCCTTCAAATCACTGGTGTTTGTCACTGGTGACACAAGCGCAGGGAATTTTCTTCTCAAGTTTCAGATGAGATATGCTCTAGTACTCTCACCCACCTGTCCAGTTATGGGCCAGACGCCTTCCTCTTGCTGGGCATCTGCCTGTTGGTCCCCCCTCCTGGAGAGAGCTCTTCCCCTGGAGACATACTAGCTTGCCCTGTCACTCCTTCAAATGCCACCTCCCCTGAGGCCTCCTTAGGTCCACCCTGCTGTGGTTCCCAGCACACCATCCCCTTCCCCGTTCTTTACTGACACTTTGCGGCCTAGAGGTGAACCCTACAAAAACTGGGCTTCCTGTTCTGTTCACTGCTGTATGCTTCTTCAGCATCGCAGCGGAGGGCTGTTCTAAGGTGTTCTAAGCCTGTGTCGATGTTTAACCTGTGGTTGTTGAATGAATAAATTCAGTGCAGTTTCTCAGGGGCAGAGTGGGCAGAGGTGTAGGCAGGAAGCAAGAAACAGCAGCCGAGGAGGGCAGGAGGGAGGGGCTCTGGAGAATGCCAGTCAGGGCCAAACTGTCACCATGACACTGAGGTAAGGTGGCACCCCATTTCCCACACGGTTCCCAGGAGGGAAGGGAGAACATTCAAAAAGCCAGGTTAGGCTCCCTGGGGGTGCTGTACTAGGGCTGAAAGTAGATGTCACAGAACTTCTGTGTTGTCTTTTAATGGTAAAAACTGGCACCCACTGCTGCCTATTTGCCCCTGAGCTGCGAGCCCAGGACCCACACAGTCGTGGACTGAACCTTCAAGCCACACACTGAACTTGTGTGACACTGCTGACTGCCAGTGTGAGGCACCCAGAACCGTGAAAGCAGTGCTACTAGCTGTTGTTAAATAATAAACACACGCAGAGGGACAGAACGTGAGAGGGCAGAACTGATTTCCAGAGAGAGAGGCCTTCCTCAGGCTGGAGTCCGAAAGCCTCTTCAGGACTGTCTAGATATTCTGGGAAGCCCAGAATGGTGAGCCTGCCTCCAGCCTGGGACATCAAGAGAAAAGGGAAGCTCAGCAGCGTGGAGCGCTGCACTCACTAGCGGGGTCTTTGAGGAACAGAGCAGGAACGCCGGCCTCAGAGACGACAGTGCCCTGCCCATGGAACACACAGCAAATAGAGAGGCGGAAGCTCACTTCTGCCGTCTCTTGGAAGCCCAAGACCCTTCCCAGCCACCAGCTATGAGGAGGATGGGGTCCAGAGGAAGCCGGAGGTGAAGCTGGAGGTGGGGAAAGGAGAGCAGGGGCGGCCCGATGACGTCATTTCCGGATCGGGGTGTATATAAGGGGCACAGCGCCCGGCTGCTGCTGCTGGTGGTGGTGCTGTTCCTGCTACTGCATTGCCGCAGCCTGGGCAGTCCTGGTGGGCAGACCGCAGACGGACGCCCGCTCGCCGAGCTGCTGCCTCCCCGGCCGTCCTCCCGCCGCAGCGCGTCCAGCCTTTCGGCTCCGGGCCGGCTCACCATGCGCTCCGCCGCCGTCCTGGCGCTTCTGCTGTGCGCCGGGCAAGGTGAGCGGCGCGGGGCTTGCGGGGAGGGTCCCTGCGCGCGGCCCCTGCAGCGGCCTGGGCTTCAGCACCACGGACAGCGTCCCAGTCACCAGCCCAACCCTCACTGTGGCTCCAGCCTCTGCCCACACCCGCTGGACACTGGGGGCCTGAGCGCTAACCCGGAGGGGCAGGGTCCTCCTTGTCCCCCCCGGTGCGGGGACTCTGTCTGCTGCGTGAGGCAGCTACCGCTGCGCCCTGGCCGGCCAAGGTCACTGGGGGAGGTGGGGACTGCTGCTGGCTTGCACTCTACCTGCTGCCCTCGTCTTCTATCTCCAAGGATCGCCTTTCCCTGACCCCAGCTCTTTCCCGCCACCTCTGGGATCTCTCTCCTTGCCTGCCGCTGTCCCCACCCCGTCCCATGCCACGGCTGGCCTTGTTTGCATAGCACTTGATTTCAGCTCTGCACACCCCCTCCTCCCGCAGGGAAGGGGTGAGGCTCCTCAGTGCAGCCTATGGGGACCAACCCCCTGGGGCAGCATGGGCAGAGGAAGCCGCATCAGCATTGGCAGCACAATTAGGTGGGAATGATTTTCAGGGGAGCACTGGGGGTGAGTGGGCCCTGGAAACCCCAAGAACTGGTGCAGAATAACCAGTCTCTCTGTCTATCTGTCTGTCTGTCTGTCTGTCTCCAGTCTCTGCCCTCCCTGTGAACAGCCCCATGACAAAAGGGGACGCCAAGGTAAGATGGGATGTTGGGATGCCCTGGGAGGGGGAGGATGCCCTATGAACACCTCGTGGCCAATTCTTGGGCAGCTGCAGGAGTGAGTCTGGCCTAGAGCCAAAAGCCAGCACTGCAGCAGCTGAGCCTGGGGACAGCTTGCACAAGAAGACATCAAAGATCCCTTACTGCCCCTGCTGTCCAGCTGGGGGGACTACCCAAGGGGCCCATGTCCTACCTGCTGGGTCCTGGACCAGACCAGCTGCTCGGAGCACCACCATGGCCCAGGGACCATGGCCCAGGGCCGTGCTTTCTGCTGTCCCAGGTATCTACAGACCTGCTTGGGCCTGGCCTCCGCTTTGCTGGCCTCCCCCTCCCTCCTCCGCCAGCAACGCCCCCACACCATAGGCCCTGGGCTGGCTATCTGCTAAGGCCACAGTTACAGTGTTGACCATGGCTTCTTCATCCAGGCTCCTCCCTAGTTGGGACTGATGGAGGTCACCCCAGAAGGGGCCTTAGGGAAGGAACACCAGTGACAACTCTTCCATCAGTAACAAGCTGTACCAGACATGATCATATATGAGCCAGGCTTGTCCTTCCAGAAGGGCTTTGGAAGTACATACATCTCCATTTGAACTTTAGAAAAATTTTGTTCCCTATATTCCAAGGGCTGTTTTCTCCTATGAGAGGCCATAGTTAAAAGCCAAAGGCATCGACAAGAGTTTGAGCTGTTTGCTCAATTGTATTTTGTGTGTATTTCTTGTTGTTTTAACTGCCACACTCATTCTAGTTGGGCAACCTTGGAAAAATTCTTCATCCTTTTGTCATCATCCCCTTTCCTGTCTTTCCTGGAGGAGAGATTTGAGGAATAGGATTCATAGGTGAAGTGCCAGGCACATAGTAGGTCCTCAGTTAATGGGCACTGATTTTCCTAGAGGCTTTCCTAGAGTCTTCACAGCATTCTTGAGCTCCCTACCCGACTCCTGTCTCACAGTCTGATGGTTGTCTGAGATTCCCCATTCGAGGTCTGGTGTTGGGGAGACACAGAGTACAAGTTGCTGCGTGCTACGTGCCAGTTCCACTCCCACCACCACAGAATGCCAGCGGGGGTCAGAGGCACCAGGATCTGGGTACTAGCTGAATGTTCTCTCTGAAGTTACGACTACATACCTGAGAGCCTTTTCTAGCTTGCCATCCTGGAATGATTGTCTTGGCATCCCATTGGCACAGCCTCCCACCGCCTCACTCCCCGCCAGTGTTGCCTGACACCTCCCGCTCTTCCACCCAGCTGCAGGCTGTTGAAGCAGGACTGAAGTTGCAAGTACCTCCCAGGGTGTGTGACACTTCCCACGTCACAGAGTGCTTTCCGGTCTGTCCCTCCACAGTTTAGGAGGGCTGTTGGAAAAGCAGTCTCACTCCCACTTTACATGTTGAGGAAACCGAGATCCATAGAGGCTAAGTCACTTGCTCAAGATCACACAGCCACTGTGCCATGTGACAGTGATCACCACCTTCAAAGATCATCCATCGGGTGCCTAGTTGTCTGTTGAACTTTGCTGGACTGGATAAGATGCTCAGAGATATGTCTTGTTGGTCTGGAATGAGCAGTCAGATGCAGCTAGTAGGTGCCCACCTCTAGCCAGGGGACTCTTCCCATGGGACAATTTGGAGCCACAGTGGGAGTATGCCACTGCTTGTGCGGGGTGCACCATGGCACACGGCCCCGTTTCCACTCAGGGTGAAGCCAGGTAGGTCTGTGTTCTCTGCACAGCCTTGGGGCTGTCTTGGAGGAGCTGACTCTATTCTGCAGGACCCCAGCCTTTTGCAAGACATCCTGTTAGTTCCCAGAGGCAGCTTCATCCTAGGGAACCACGCTAAGGGCATCTGCCCTCACCCCTCCCTCAGTGGTGATCCTCATAGGGGTACTTGCTGGTCTGGCCATGCAATGGGAGTGCCTGGCCCACAGAAAGCACTGTGTGTCTGCGACTGGGGAGTATTTCTACCTCCGAGGCTGTTAGGCTAAGGAAGCAGAGCTGAGCCCCATGGTCTCTTGAAGACTACAAGTGCCCTTCTGTCCCCCTGAGAAAGTTGCCCTGGCACCTTAGGGGCTGAGCTCCACACTCATACAAGCCTAGCCCACCCTGCTGCCTTCCAGGTGATGAAGTGCATTGTGGAGGTCATCTCTGACTCGCTGTCCAAGCCCAGCCCTATGCCCATCAGCCTTGAGTGTCTGGAGATCCTCCAAGGAGGTAGGAGCTGGACGCTGGGGAGAAGCTGTTAGATAAGGAGGTGAATGGGTGGCTTTTGATGATATTAACCATCTTATTCAGCAGCTGTTGCTCCAGTATCTGGAGCATGCTGAGATCTGAGGAGCACAGGTGATAAATGGTTCATAGATACTGTGCCCCTAGGGCTTGTAAACTTGCAGAGGGACTTCACAGCTAACTAAAAATCTGGGCAGAATGAAGCAGAATTGGAAGAGCAAGCCACGGACTGATGCCCAGTTCATCAGGGTTGTGTGCTGTATTCTCAATGCCAGGAGCCACTTCAGGGTCCAGTAGACAAACCGTGAATCTGTAATGAATAAGGGGTGGTGGTGAGTGGGCCACATCTTTCTAAGCTGATAGTCCAGTTTGGCCAGCATGTGGCAGCACTGGTGATTGACGGGTAGAAAACGAAGGAAGGATGCCAGGAGGAGCAGACAGCATGGGCAAAGGTATGGAGGTGGGCAGTGCTTAAGAGACCTGCACTTAAGCCTGAGGCATGCTGCTCCTTGCTGAGGGCTGGGCATGGGAGCCAGCTGCTGACTTTTCCGGTGCAATAGGAAAATGATTGACATCTTGGAAATGAGGAATTTCCAGTGTTGTGTGCAGACCCAGGCTTGCTGCTCCCACCCTAGTGCTGAGTTTCCAGAATAAATGCCTGGGCTCAGCTGAAAATATCGACAGTAATCTCTCTCAGGCTGTCCCCTGGAAGCCACCCTTAATCACACTCCCTCCCTGCAGATGGGCGGATCCTCTCCATCCTGCGACACCAGAATCTGCTGAAGGAGCTCCAGGACCTTGCTCTCCAAGGTATTTCCAACACTGCTCAGAGTCCAGTAAAAGCGCGTGAGAAAGCCTGTCTGTGTGTGGGAGGCTGGGAAGGTCCTCTTGGGTCGTCAGTTCCAGAGCAGAAGGGCGGGGTCCTCCGTGCACCTGGTTCTATTGTTGACACTGCTTAAGATCAGGATTCCAGTGGCTGAATGAGTTCCCCAAGGTCACGGATGAGCAGAACTCTGGCCTCCCATGGCCTCTAGAGGGCAGCCATCCAGGGAGGCCAGGAGAACTCTCTGTAGACCCATTAGCAAACAAGTCACAGGAGAGAGGGGCCCTTTTCCGAGACTACTGTCTAGGAGTACTGGGGGAGCAGGGTCCGGACTGCTTGCAAACAGACTCAGACTGCAGTGTGCCTCACATTAAGGGGTGACCTTTCCCAAGACAGGAACAAAATCCACAGACATTCTTTAGATAGGAGTGAGCGCGAGGTCATGAGCTCTCAGCACTGAGGGTGTCCGAGTGGACAGGACAGAGTGCCAGGCTGGAGAATTAGGCTCCTGTCATATCACCACCGCCAGCCCCCTGCTCCTTCCTGGACTGAGGGAGGCCAAAGCACTGCCTTGGAGACCTGGGACACCGGCAAGGGCCCCAGCTTCTGCCCCTGGCTGGAGAGCTGCCATACTTGTGGGGCAGGACCACAGTGCTTTGTGCACGAACACTTTCCTCCAACAGAAACTCCTGGTGTGTCTTGACTGTGATGGGGGCATGGAGGCCACTCTGGTCAGGAAGGCTCTCACCCTGAGATCTGTGAGGTAGAGAAGGCTGTGGGGGGCATGAGCAGAGATCTGAGGAGGAAGCAAGCAAAGATGACCCTGGCAGCCCCGCCCTGAGCCAGCTTGCCCTCTCCCGTCTCACTCACTGCACTGCCTGGGTGACAAGCACCTACTTTCCATAGTTTATTTTTTTTTTTGAGACAGGGTCTCACACAACCAAGGCTGCCTTGAAATTTGCTGTATGACCTTAAACTTCTGATCCTCTGTCTCCATCTCCTGAGTCCTGGGATCACCAGAGAGATGGTACCACACGAGAGGGATGGTACCACACGAGAGGGATGGTACCACACGAGAGGGATGGTACCACACGAGAGGGATGGTACCACACGAGAGGGATGGTACCACACGAGAGGGATGGTACCACACGAGAGGGATGGTACCACACGAGAGGGATGGTACCACAAAAGAGGGATGGGTACCACCGCTGATTTATGTGGTATAGAGTTGGATCCCAGGGCTTTGTGCACACTAGGTGAACACTTCACCAACTGAGGGGCATCGCCAGCCTTGCAGTGCATTCCTGGCACATGGGAGATGCTGGGTGGTGCTGGGGCTGTTTGTCTTCATTGATCCTGGGTTTGTTTTTTTCTGCTTGTTTGTTTGGGGACAGGGTTCATCATATAGTCTGTCCTGTCCTTGAACTTGGCAATCCTGTCTCAAACTTTTGGGTCTGCAGGCATAAACCACCTTGCCTATCTGGGTTGTGCTTTTAATCTTAATTTAAAATATTGAGTAGCTATCCATTTACATAATTAAATATCTAAATAGAGACTATTAGAGAGAGATGTGCTACACATACATCTGTGTATCCAGTATATACCGTATCTAGTATGTACACAGTTGTTTTCCATCACGAGCTCAGTGGATGTGTCTTTAGCCATCATCGCCGTCCCTCTTGGGGTCCCATGTAGCACCCTCCCACAGGGACTTGTGTCTTAGGCTTTCCGTGAGTCCATTTATAGATGAATGCCTGAACTCTTAGGGAGCCCTCTCTGGCCAAGGTTACAGAGCTGGTTACATGAGGCCCAGAGCCCACATCTCTCTGCATCCGAGCTGGGCATGTTCCCTAGCCCACACTGACTCCCATCAGCTGGCTGGTTCCAGACAAGGTGTGGTCCTGAAGCAGTCACAGGTGCGGGATGTTCAGGAGGCTGCAGCGGCGGGGCAATGCAGGTAGAAGTGTTCTGGGACATGGACCAAATGCAGCCCTCGGCTCGGAGGCAAACAGCACCCAGCTTTCTCTTGGAGCCATACTCGGGGTTCCAGAGCAGGGGTGTCTGCATGAATCAAGAGCATTCACAAGGGATCCAGCAAGCGCCCAGACCTACTCAGCAGGGTCTGCAGGCTCCAGCCGCCTGCACTGCTCCTGCTGCCCTGGGGAATTGTCCATGCCATTTGAGCCCTTGTTGCTCTGTGAGGCACAGGAAGGGCATTCTCTCCTTCCCCACTGGAGAAACTGAGTCAGAGAGATGGAGTAGCCTTCTGCTGGGCCCCAGCTGAGAGCCTGTGCCCTCAGCATCTCACAAGCAGGCCTGAAGTGTACCATTCACAGTGGCCAGGTGGGGCCTTCGATGCCAAGGACAGCTATGCCAGGACTTGGTCCCACGGACCTTCCCTCCTCCCTCCTACCAGGTGCCAAGGAGCGGGCGCAGCCGCCGCCAACGCAGCAGCAGCAGCAGCAGCAGCAGCAGCAGCAGCAGCAATACAGCAGCTTTGAGGATGAGCTCTCCGAGGTGCTTGTGAGCCAGAGCTCCAAGGCCCAGCCGGGAGGTCAGTGCAGCCACCGAGGTGGGGACGGGGAGGGGCCGCAGGCTCCTTGGAGCAGCAGCCATGCCATAAGCTCTGGAAGATGGCCACCATTCTCTTCCCTTCACCCTTGGGAAACTGAGGCCCAGGAGACTCAGCCCCTTGCCTGTGGTGAGCCATGTGACTCAGGATTCAAATCCTGCCCCGTCTTATCAAGAGCCGTTGGCCCACTCCTACACCAGCCTGCTGCTCTAGGGCAGCAGGAACTTGGGACCCACCCCACGGCCCGTGCCACATAGCCCCTGTCCCCAGCACCTGCCCTCCTGGGACTTGGTAGTACCTTGGCTATTAAAGGAAGGTCCAGAGAAGCAGGCTCAAAATGAAGATGAACTTGCTATGTAGACCAGACTGGCTACTGCCTTCAGTCTCACAGAGATACCTGCCTCTGCCTCCTAAGTGCTGGGATTAAAGGCTGAGTCATCATTCTTAAAGCTTAAGAGCATTCAGTGTTTTAAAAGGTCATCCTTGGGCAATGTTACCCAGCTTCCTGCCCAGGAACAGCCACAAACAAACTACCCACAGTACCGTGCTCTTCATGTGAGAGGTGGATAGACAGGCCAGTTCCCAGGGGTTGGTGTGTGGACATCCTCTGGGCCAAGTGGATATGCACAAGGTGTGCCAGGAACCCACACCTTGGCCGTGTTGTCACCCTAGTGACTTCTTGTGTTTCACAGACTCCTACACACAGCTCCCATGGGAACGAGAATGAGAATCTGGATTACTGTGGTGCCTGCCGGGGGCTGTGGAAGGGGACAATGTAGCACCGTGTGTGTGTGTGTGTGTGTGTGTGTGTGTGTGTGTGTGTGTACACATAACTGCTTTAGTGTAGAGACTGTGAAGTTGGCATTTGGAGGTGCGGGGAGCAGGCTGTGCTTCCTGAGCTACCCTGAGTCATGACAGGTGCCCTGCACTGCTGAGCATGTGTTGGAGTTTCTGTGGACTAGGCACAGGAACATTTGGTCCCTGGAGCCCTGGTGACACTCAGATAGTAGTTTGTGCCTGGGAATGCTTTGTCTAGTGGCAATTATTCCAAAAATTAGAGGGATTTATGCTGATGAAAGGCTTTCTTCACAAAAATACTTTTTAATAGTCTTTCTTAATTATTTTGTCTTTTTTGAGACAGGGTCTCCCTGTAGCCCCCAGCTGGCCTGGAACTCACTATGTTGATCAGGCTGGCCTTGAATTCTCAAAAATCTACCTGCCTCTGCCTCACAAATGCTGGGATTAAAAGTGTGTGCCACCATGCCAGGCTAATCACTTTTATTTTATGTGTATGAGTGTATTGCCTACATGTATGTAAGTGCACCTGCATCATGCATTGGCTGTGGAGGTCAGAAGAGGGTGTTAGATCCCCTGAAACTAGAGTTACAGACAGTTGTTAGCTGCCATGTGGGTGCTGGGTCCTCTGCAAAAGCAACCAATGCTCTTAACCACTGAGACAGCTCTCCAGACCCAAGAAAATACTGCTTAATGCAATGCTGGAGGCACGGATGTGTCACAGACACAGGGCGGTTAACCAGTTTGCCCTAAACCACACAGCGTTCCAGGGCTGTCCTAATTTCAGTTCAGGGCTGTGTCTTCTGGGGTCATTTTCAAATCCATTCATTTTTATTTGGGGTTCCATTCTTGCTTTTCATTTTATTTGATTATTTATTTTATTTTTTGTGTATGAGTGAGTGTATTGCCTGCATGTGTGTAAGTGCACCTGTATCATGGAATGCCCGTGGAGGTCAGAAGAGTGTGTCGGATCCCCTGGAACTGGAGTTATGGATGGTTGCTAGCTACCATGTGGGGGTTTGGGAATTGAACCCAGGGTCCTCTGCAAGAGCAGTCAGTGCTCTTAGACGCTGAGCCATCTCTCCAGCCCCATCCCCATTTTGCTTTTTGAATTATATCTTATTTAGAGAAGTGGAATTAAAGAACCCAGGTCCTGCTGCACCAATTCAGATCAAGCCTGGACATGGACTGGCAACCTCAGTCCCTCTCTTGGACTGGGCTTTCTGGGACTCAAGGCCTCTGAGAACCAGATGTGAACATGGGCTCAGGAATCCCTGAGGGCCTCCCTGTTCTCACCTTGACTCTGCTGTATCGTTTCCTCAGAAGTGGCAGCAGAGGCATCATTGAAGGATGCTGTGAAGAGAGAGGACTCAGCAGAGTCGCAGCAGGACCGGTCCAAGGAAGCCACCGGGGGGCCCCAGGCCTTTCCAGGGAGCCAGGCTCCCAGGGAGGATGAAGCCACTGACACTCAGCCGCCAGCCAGCCTCCCTGGTCAGGAGCAGCTGGTCCCACAGGCCACAGGGGACAGTGAGGAGAGTCTGAGTACCCAGCAACAGGTCAGAAAAGAGGAGGAGGAGGAAGAGGAAGAGAGCGATGAGGCAGAGGCTGGGGCAAAGGTGGGGCCTACAGAAGTCCCCACTGTGGCATCCAGCTCCGGCCCCCACCGCTACAAGGAGATGGAGAAATATGAGAGTATGTATGGTGTCTGTTAGAAGGGCAGGAGGGTGCCTCCTCTCTCCTCCATAACAACCCTGAAGCATGGGTGTCACTCCCACTGTCCAGGAGGGCAGTTGAAGCTCAGAGAGGTTATATATGGGCCTAAAGTCACACAGCTAATTGGTAGTAAGAAGCTGTGATTGTCTGACTCCTAAACCAGGCATCAACCACTGTTCTACATAGCCCCTCCCTCCCAACCTGGGAGGCAGGAAGGGTTTGTGAGCAGGCTTGTGGGGGATGGAGAAGACGGCATGACAGGTGGGAACCCATCACGACAGGTACATAGGGTGGGCTTCGGTGAGGGTTCAGGAGACCTGACTCCTTCGAAAGACAGTGGGTCAGTCACCCAGGCTGGGTGGGGGCTACAGAGAGAAAAGCCCTGCCAAGCCACCTCTTTGGGTGTTGGGGGAGACTCGTCTTGCAAAGCTTGGTATCCAGGTGGCTCAGCTCTGAGGGGGACTGTGGTGCAGAGGTTGGCCCAGCCCTCGAGGTGGCTGTGCAGAGATCCCTGGGAATGGCAGGGGCGGGGACATGGCAACCCTCCCCTCACTTCCTGCTCTTGTCCACCTCCTGCTCCAGGTCAGTCAGAGTCTCAGGCCATGGATGGAGATGGAAAGACTGTGGCTGCCAAATCTCAGGCCCCTGAGGAGGAGAAGGAACACTCTCAGGAGGAAGAGGAAGAGGAGATGGCAGGGCCCTCCCGGGGTCTCTTCCCAAGAGGGAAGAGCCAGGGGCTAGAGCAGCAGCAGGAGGAGGAGCGTCCGTCCAGGGATTGGGAGGACAGAAAGAGATGGAGCACGATGGAGCAGCTGGCCAAGGAGCTGACGGCAGAGAAGCGGCTGGAGGGGGAGGATGACCCTGACCGCTCCATGAAGCTCTCTTTCCGGGACAGGGCCTATGGCTTCAGGGACCCAGGGCCGCAGCTACGCCAGCGCTGGAGACCACCCTCCCGGGAGGACAGTGTGGAGGCCAACCTGCCCATGCAGGCTCGTGTCGATCCTGAGGAGAAGAAGGAAGAGGAGGGCAGCGCCAACCGCAGAGCAGAGGTTGGTACAGCCAAGGGCAGCCATGCCCAGCAGCTCCTGGATTCCCTTAGCCAGGGCCTGAAGAGATGCTCACCTGGGCTCTCAGGGCAGGGGTGCGGGGGGGGCTGGGTTACAGCAGGTGCTCGGCAAAGCTGCTGGACCTGGTGGACACTGACAGTGGCCAGGGTGGGAGGCCTGAGACCTGCCTGAGGGACAGTGGGGACTGGGCCTCTGCAGGTGTGAGGGGGCATGATGGGGAGGTGTGGCTTTGGATGGAGAGCCTGGAAAGACTGACCTCTCAGGGTCCCTGGGGTCTCTTGGGCCAAAGGGCAGGGACTACCTGTGGCAACCTACAAAGACAGTGCAGTTGGTGGCCGTCTTCTCCTCAGGCTGCCCGACTGCATCTCCTCCTGGGTTCAGGCTCACATCCAGCCCATGAGGGCAGAGCAGGGACTAGAGACAGCTGAACCTTGGTGAGGGGTTGGGAGAGGTGTTATGCCAGCAGACTGGGATTCCACCTGGTTCTTTCTGCTGTGTGACCTTGGGTAGGTTGTTGGTCCTCTCTGAGCTTCATTGGTTCCTTCTCTCTGAAATGGGAGTAATGGGTCTTTCCGGCTCACCTCATTATCGTGATCAGAACACAAATAACCTTTGAAACCCTGGCCACCCAGAGCCTCTTGGGCGGCTGCAAGGGTGGTGTAGGGTCACAGGGACATGGCCCCGCAGGAGGAGCGAGCTGGGCTTCCAGAGGACAGGATACCTCCTGAGCTGGAGGAGGCCCTGGTAGCACCCCCTGAGCTGGAGGCGGCCCTGGTAGCACCCCCTGAGCTGGAGGAGGCCCTGGTAGCACCCGGCTAAGCCAATGCTCAGGAGGGAGCTGGAGTGCTCTGGGAGGCCGGGTTTATCCACAGCCCTGCCTGACCCTGGGGTCCTTCTCTGCTCACCAGAAGTGGCATCTTTTTTGGGTCCTGTCCCTCCCTCTGCACCTGGAGCCAGGCCCTGTTGGCCTCTTACAAAAGCCGGAAAGCAACAGCTGCCAGCTTCTTCCTCGTGGGCAGAGGCAGCTGCAGTGGCAGGTGGAGAAGTGGGGCCCTAGGTGCACGGACCAGGTGCGGAAGGGGACTTTCTTCTCAGAAGCCTCAACATCACAGAACGGCAGGGACTACTCCAAGATTGAGGGGTCAAGGATCCCTGTTTCTCAGACAACCATTGTCAGTATCCTGTGGACTGGGCCCTCAGCAAGACAGTAGTGTGGCTGTAGGGCTGGGGTACCCTCAGTGGTCCCCCTGCAGCAGAAACCCCAGAGCAGGACACCTTGGATGTTGTCCTAGGCATCCCTGCACCCAACAGCTTGGAAACTTCTGGTGAAACTTACAGGCTCAGAGGAGGGTCTCCTGCTTCCCTGACAACCCTGACCAGGGCATAGGATCCTCTACTGTCAGGGCCAAGGGTCAGGGTCCCATGCTGGGCAGGCACACGGGAAGCAGCTCACAGCACTAGCTGCAGGTGCTGAGGCTGCAGGAGATGGATGAACCTGAACTGGCCACACACACCCTGGGAACCAACACCGGAGACCAGGCTGGGAAGGACCTTAAAGGAACCGTGTACCCTGAAGGAACAGGCTCCCACTGGGAGAAAGTGGGGCTGGTGAAGAGTCCACTAAGACAGTGTGGGGCCTTCTTGCCCACTGGGTGACATCACTGTCCCTGTAATGTAGATGAAGCTCCTAAAGCTCAGAGAGGCAAAGCCACCTAAGGCACACAGCTAACCAACAGCAGAGCCAGTCTGGTGGACTATGACCTCGACACTGCTGGCACAGGCCAGCCCCAAGTGACCCTGTCTGTTCCCTCCTAGGACCAGGAGCTGGAGAGCCTGTCAGCCATCGAGGCAGAGCTGGAGAAGGTGGCTCACCAGTTGCAGGCACTGTGGCGGGGCTGAGGCACTGGCTGGTGGGGCCTGGCCAGGGCTTCAAGGACCCCTGTGGTCCTGGCCTGGGGCCTGAACGCTGCTCCATTAGGGATGGAGCCTCCAACCACAGGAGCCCAGGCTGCCCTGTTGTTCCTCGCTCCCTCTTGCTCTCAGCCCTGGACACTTCTGAAGGGACAGCCCTATCAACACAGATTCCTTCTCTGAACACAGGCAGCTTTCTAGAAGTTTCCTCTCAACCTTCTTATCCACTGGGCACAACTGCAATAATTTCTGGCCTTTGGGTAAAAGCTGAGAACTCCTGACTGTAATATATTCCAGATGAAATTTATCTAAGGGAAAATAAACCTTATCTGGGCTCTTTCCTGTTTTGTTTGAATTTTCTTTCTCTCTCCACTCTGAGTGGGAGGATTTGGGCCAAGGGACAGGGTAGATTCAGCCCATGCTGGGTAGGTGCGGTTTTCTATCCCCTGGTTTCCTTGTCTGTATGTGGACGTGCTGAGCTGCCATGAATGAACAACACTTTCACATACACACAGGTTTTTACCCCGCCATCCTTCCTCTCCCACCTCCTGGTCACAGTGGACAGTGGACAGGTGAGGCTGAGCTGGACGCAGCTTCTGCGATGTCCCGCTGGATGACCCCATAGTCACCTTGGCGCTGAGAAGTTGGAAGCCCCAGGAGAAACTTCTGTGGTATTCTGTTGGCACCAGAACAGTGCCAGACATACTGACACGTGTTTCTGCATTGCCTGGCACAAGTTCCCCGTGATCACAGGCCACGCGTCCACACCCTTCCCCGTGATCACAGGCCACGCGTCCACGCCCTTCCCCGTGATCACAGGCCACGCGTCCACGCCCTTCCCCGTGATCACAGGCCACGCGTCCACGCCCTTCCCCGTGATCACAGGCCACGAGTCCACGCCCTTCCCCGTGATCACAGGCCACGAGTCCACGCCCTTCCCCGTGATCACAGGCCACGAGTCCACGCCGTTCCCCGTGATCACAGGCCACGAGTCCACGCCTTCCCCGTGATCACAGGCCACGAGTCCACGCCTTCCCCGTGATCACAGGCCACGAGTCCACGCCATTCCCCGTGATCACAGGCCACGAGTCCACGTCCTTCCCCGTGACCACAGGCCACGAGTCCACGCCCTTCCCCGTGATCACAGGCCACGAGTCCACGCCATTCCCCGTGATCACAGGGCCACGCGTCCACGCCCTTCCCCGTGATCACAGGCCACGAGTCCACGCCCTTCCCCGTGATCACAGGCCACGCGTCCACGTCCTTCCCCGTGATCACAGGCCACGGTCCACGCCCTTCCCCGTGATCACAGGCCACGCGTCCACGCCCTTCCCCGTGATCACAGGCCACGCGTCCACGCCCTTCCCCGTGATCACAGGCCACGAGTCCACGCCATTCCCCGTGATCACAGGGCACGCGTCCACGCCCTTCCCCGTGATCACGGGCCACGAGTCCACGCCCTTCCCCGTGATCACAGGGCACGCGTCCACGCCCTTCCCCGTGATCACGGGCCACGCGTCCACGCCCTTCCCCGTGATCACGGGGCACGCGTCCACGCCCTTCCCCGTGATCACGGGCCACGCGTCCACGCCCTTCCCCGTGATCACGGGCCACGCGTCCACGCCCTTCCCCGTGATCACGGGCCACGCGTCCACGCCCTTCCCCGTGATCACGGGCCACGCGTCCACGCCCTTCCCCATGATCACGGGGCACGCGTCCACGCCCTTCCCCGTGATCACGGGCCACGAGTCCACGCCCTTCCCCGTGATCACGGGCCACGCGTCCACACCCTTCCCCGTGATCACAGGCCACGCGTCCACGCCCTTCCCCGTGATCACAGGCCACGAGTCCACGTCCTTCCCCGTGATCACAGGCCACGCGTCCACGTCCTTCCCCGTGATCACAGGCCACGAGTCCACGTCCTTCCCCATGATCACAGGCCACGAGTCCACGCCATTCCCTGTGATCACAGGCCACGAGTCCACGTCCTTCCCCGTGATCACAGGCCACGAGTCCACGTTGTTCCCCATGATCACAGGCCTGTGATGTGCACAGGACTGGGACAGCTGAGCTCTTGGGCAATGATGGTTTACTAGAAAACAAGTCTGGGGCTGGAGAGATGGCTCAGTGGTTAAGAGTGCCGACTGCTCTTGCAGAGGACCTGGGTTTGATTCCCAGCAAGCACATGGTGGCTAAGAACTGTCTTTAGTTCTGGGTGGGGTGGTGCACGCCTTTAGTCCTAGCACTCAGGAGGCAGAGGCAGGTGGATCTCTATGAGTTCAAGGCCAGCCTGGTCTACAGAATGAATTTTAGGCCAGTTGGGACTATAGGGAGACCCTGTCTCAAAACCAAAACCAAAATAAAAACAAAACAAAACAAAAAAACCCCACAAACAGGTCTTAGGTCCAGTTTTTAGAATAAGGAAACAGAAACAGAAAAGATGAAACGGCAGCTAAGGGCATAGGCAGGACTGACGCACCCAAAACTGTACCGATCAGGACAGGACATGTTGTGGTGCTGCACCATGGGTGCTGGCTAGTGTCAGGGCCAATCATTTAGTCACGCATCAAACATTTGTATGTGGCTTAGAAGGCCTGTGCACACAGACAGCCAGGATGAGCCCTGGTCTGGGGACCCCACCGCCCCCTAGGGGAAGACGACCTTTCATCCGCCAAAGCAGCCTGCAGGGACAGATTTGCACTTGGAGGAGGCTGGGTTTGTGTGTGGCATTTCTGAACTGGCTTCAGATGGTCACTTTACCTCTCCATGTCCGTGGCCTGTAACACCTCAACTAAAAGCAAGCTGGTGAGGGACTTCTGGGAGATGCTGATGGGCACAGGAGGGCTGGTCTCAGTCTAGGCAGGGCATTCCTAGGAGAAGCAGTGACATGGGCAGCACAGATGAGAAACACGGCTACCACTGGAGCTGAATCCAGTATTCTAGAGGGGAGTCAAGAGCCAGGTGGCTGAGGTAGGGGAGTCCCCAGGCCATCCATCCACATGCTAACTGCAGGGCTCAGCAGACTTTCTTCGCCCTTTAAAGAGCCTCACTTTCTCCATATGTAAAATAGGGATAATACTTATCTTTACTGGATTGTGGTAAAGATAAGTGCCAGATAGTAGAGACCAAAAAATCCTGGTTATGGTGGCATGGATTGTCTCTGTGTGGTATCTCAGAAAGCCTAGCATTTTTTTTTTTTTGAGACAGGGTCTCCCTGTAGCCCTAGCTGTCCTGGAACTCACTTGTAGACCAGGCTGGCCTTGAGCTCACAGAGATCCACCCTAGATCTTTCTGATGAAGCTGGGCTTTCCACTGCTGCTGCTGCCAAGGTCTGAGGCGGAGGTTCACACCCTCTAAGAGGTTGCTGCTAAGATGTGCTTCCTTCTGGTTTATGCCCCTCCTGACAGTTATGCAGTAACACTTTACTAGGCCACCAGAAACCAAAATTATACACCACCAAAACCAGGTAAGAAACAGAACACAGGTATACCTTGTCCCCAAAAGACTCCATGCCAAAGACAAACCACCTGCATTGTCATGTCACAAGGAGCAAAGGTGCAGCCCAGGCAGGAGCTGATGGTCGGAGCATGGCTTTGTAGACACTACAGGGTCAAGTGCATTCCATGTACCAGTGTGCACAAGTGCCAAGCAGCTTGGCCTCTGGAAGAGCTTCTCATGAACCCACAGGGGTTCCTGAGTCCCTGGCCAGCTCCACCATCCAGTGCCTCAGGCTTGCTTCAATGCCTGCAGCTGGTTGAGTCACCCTCGAGGTAGCTGCTGGGCAGGTCAAGCGTGGACACTGTCCATCCTCCAAGCACACACACTCTGTATGAACCCTAGCTGAGCTGCCTCTAAGGGAGCCTCCAGGGAGTGTCACCTCACATACTCTGCAGGGGCCCCTCCAAGATGCCATGTCCCAGAGGACATGGAAATCGAGAGAAAATGTAAACATAACTGAAAAGGACCCTGAGGTCAGGGAGGTGCTTCTGGTCACGACCAGAAGAAAATGGACACATTATCAGGGGTTACACTGCTGACAGACCTTCTCTGCACAGAGCTTGGAAGGGCCATTTCCAGAGTAATGGCTGTGCAGAGGAAGGTATAGGATCTTACCGCCAGGGGAGGACCCCTCATCTGAGTGGCACTCAGCAGGCACGTCAGGCCCACTCAAAGCTCCTAGACCCGAAGCTCCCACAGTGGGGGCGCTGTACCTGTTCACCTGTCCTTCGGGCTAGCTCAAGGGTTTTGGAACCAAAGGGACAGCAAGCCACAGGATGGGAGGTATGACTGGTTTCTAGAAGACAGGAAGGCTATGCTAGAAGCCAGCAGGCACCAGTGATCCCCTCCTGTGTTCACCCCCTGCCCCATCTGAGCTAGGGTTGCACTAGTATGCTGGACGCCTGGGTATTAGGTTCTGAACTCTGGTTCTAACTGCACAGCAAGCACTCTTAACTGCTAAGCCATCTCTCCAGTCCCCTACTGGCATCTTTTGATCTGCTGCCCACTCGGGTTGGCTTTCTTCTTCACTGATGACTGGAGACAGGCAGACACATGGGCAGAGTGCCCTATCATATAATCTCTGACACTTCAGTGGGTCTGCCACAGCAGGTTGGCCTACCCATGATGTATGGCAAACCCAGACACTTCTGTGACACTACCACCCACCGCCCCCAGGCACACTCTGCTCATCTCCCACAGACACCAGTGGCTAGCTAGTACTCTGAAATGTCACGCTGGTCAAGTCACACTGCTCTCAGATCCTGAGGTCTCTGCTCCCATGCAGGCGGCCCTCAGAAACTGTCACAGGTCTCACCAAAATGTGGCCTTGCCTCTTGTTCCTGAGCCCCTCATGAGCCTACCTGTGGAACTCCAGCAGGGGTTATAGGTCAACCAAGTAAGAAAAAGGCTAGGCCTGGGGCTGGAGAGATAGCCTAGTGGTTAAGAGCACCGACTGCTCTTGCAGAGGACCTGGGTTGGATCCCCAGCACCCACATGGCGGCTAAGAACCATCTGTAACTCTAGTTCCAGGGGAATCTGACACCCTCTTCTGACTTCTGAGGCATTGCGTGACACGGGTACACAAAGCTACACGCAGACAGTACATTCATACACATACAAAAATAAAATTAAAAAAAAAAAAAAAAAAAAAAAGAAAAAGGCTAGGCCTGAGCCTGGCCTCCTCTGAGCCAGCGGGGCCTTTCCGGGACCTCAGTGACTCCCTGGGGTGAGAAGGGTAGAGCTAAGCATGCCGAAAGGGGAGAGGGCGGCCACAGGGCCACAGCGCCACAGCATTCCCTGGCAGACCGAGCCAGAGGCCTCAGGCCAATTAACCATTATGGCCTATGCCCTGGGACTAACAGAAGTCAGGTGACATTTAGAGGCTAGTTTCTCCTACCCTGACTACTGAACAGCCAGTGCCTCACCCCCGTTTGCTGGGCAGTGTGCACCAGTCTGACCAGCTCTCCACCACCTCCCAGGCCCTTATGAGGCAACCTATTTCCACTCCTGGAAAAGTGTGACTGTCCCCCATTGATACCCGCATGGAGGCCTGTGGAAAATGCCATGTCACCAGAAGGCGGTTACTTGATACCTAGGCCTGGTGGTCAGCATGCATGACCCTGGAGAGGAGCTTTAGAGAATGTGACACAGCTGGAAGACCCCTGCCTGTGTTCAAGGCAGACAGGACACCAAGATTCTATTCTTGAAAGGCAAAGCTATCTTAGAAAGCATATATTTTTTTTAATTTATTTTTGTATGTATATCAATGCACTGTCTGCATGCAGGTTTGTGCACCCATGTCGTGCAATGCCGCGGAGGTCAGAAGAGGGTGTTGGATTCCCCTGGAACTGGAGTTCTCCTGGAACTGGAGTTTCAGACGGTTCTCGGCCGCCATGTGGGTGCTGGGGATCAAACCCGGGTCCTCTGCAAGAGTGGTCGGCGCTCTTAACCGCTAGGCCATCTCTCCAGTCCCAGAAAGCATATATTTTTTAAAAGAATGTGAACACATGTACAATGCATTTGATTTCAGTAGTTTATTCTGGAGACAAAGCAGTGCAAGAGCTGGCCACACCTCCCACCCCCTGGACTCACGGTCAGGCCTGAGAACAAGACACACAGACATCAGGGTCAATGTTCAGGTGCTGTAAACTGGTTAGTCCTGGGGCTGTTTCCAAGGAAGCCAGCCAGTCTGTCCTTCCCAAAGGACAATCCCACCAACCCCTCCCCCAGGGCTGCTGGGTATTCCCTCTTACTTCCTCCATCTTACCGAACCTAAGGGAAACCCAAAGGCCTAGTTCTCTTTGCCAAGTGAGCTGATAATCTTAAGACCTAAGATTGCTCCTCCTGGGCTGCTCGTCCTGGGCTCCGCAGCCTTGGAGTGTAGGAATCTCCTCAGGCGTCCCTTTCCTGCAGCTTCGAGGCCAGCAGGACGTCTGCCAGTTGCTGTGGTTGCAGGGCACGACTCCTTGGGGGCTTGTCCAGTGCTAGGCACAAAGGACTCATAATGAACACAGCAGACCTGCGTTGGCCTTGATGCACCAGGGGATGGCGTGTGAACAGGAGGGCCGCACGGCAGCCTCCCTCCTCACCTGATGAGGAACCCACATGGCCACAATGTCTAGCTGTGGGGGTTCCCACGCTGTCCTCATCCAGATAATGCCACGGAGAAGCAGCCCTCCTGTGTATTAGGGCATTAGCTCAGCCCTCCTGTGTATTGGAGCATTAGCTCAGCCCTCCTGTGTATTGGAGCATTAGCTCAGCCCTCCGGCTCTCTGGCCTCAGCAGCCACCCCGGGGGTTGAGGGGATGGAGGCCTGAAGACTCCCAGGATGATTTAAGTCGCAGCAAAAATCCCAGCCACTAGCAGACTCTCAGCCCAGGGCTTCCAGCCAGGCGGCCTCCCTCCTCAGTCCCAGCAAACAACAGTGCTACAAGGGACAGGGGACAGAGGACAGAGTGGCCTGTGCCCTCCAAGCACTCCACAGTCAGAAGACTGGCAGAGCCCAGTGCTTGGGGTACGCCCACAGGAAGCTTTTGTTTTTCCCCTTTCCCACAACCCAGACCCCCAGTGCAGAGCTCTCCAAGGGGTCTACTGCTTCCCCAGCCTCAGGGAGGAACGGTCAGCTGCACAGAGGCAAGAGTTAGCCTTGGAGGAGACGGCATCTAGGAAAAGGAGGGAAGGTCAAGTCCGATGTGGCCAGGTGTGGCGGGGAGGAAGAAGAACGCTGGTTCTCTCTCCTGGTTAACCCCACCAGCCTAGGCAGGGAGGGGCCTCTGTCCAGGGTCCCCAGAAGCCTGGTCCACAGCAGCCATGAAGACAGACAGACATGGACATGCAAACACACTTGCACGGCAACCACACACACATGCACACACCCCACCTCACATTCAGACCTAGTGTTGAGAACACAAGCGTGTGTAAACTCAGTGAGGAGATCTGCACAGGAGTTAGGTGGGATCCTTGAGGCTGGACCGCTTGGTGTTCTGCTCCGTCTCCCCCTCATTCCGATCATGACATCAGAAGATCAGGTTAAAAATTAAAACAAAGAAGCATCAGACCATGGGGAATTCTCGGTAGTGTCCCCGTTTGGGGCTGCGGGCCCTCCGATGCGCTCCATCCCTCTGGGTCCCAGGCTTTGCGGCTACTGCGAGGAGGCCTTGGTAGCCAAGGAGGCCACGCAGTGCTGCTGGAAGCTGGGCGACACACTGGTGGTACAGCCAAGTCTCTGGTGCGGCAGCTTGGCAGAGCTACTGGTGCCCACGGTGCCCGCGTCAGCCTCAGGCTTCCAGGTTGCATCTTGGCCCCTCAAGCTGCTGCAGCAGCCGGGGTTGGCGCTGCACGTCCGCTCGCCAGCCAGGCTACCCGCCTGTTCTGCCAGGAACCTGCTGTGCCTCAGGGGGGCTATGTCCCCTCCAGCAGCTGCATCTGTGCTCTGGCCTTGCAGGACTGTGGCAATGTGGTTCAGGAGATCAGTGAAGAACTCACTCACACCCTCGTAGCCTGGAGATGGAGAGATGGGAGGTAGTGGGGGTTAGCCAGGGGATACAAGGGAGGAGGAGGAAGAGGAGGAAGAGGAGAAGAAGGAGGAGGAGGAGGGAGGGGGAGAGGAGGAGGGAGAGGGAGAGGGAGAGGGAGAGAGGAGAGACAGACAGACAGATCTAGCCTTCTGGTTTTCTCTTTGTGTGTGGGAAACTATCCTCACCCGGCCCTTGGCAACAATCCACCAGACCTTAGCAACTATCGAGTAGCTGGTTCATGTTACCTGAAGGTATCTTAATTCGTTTCACGTACTTTTTTGTGCCTTTATATCTCCCTACAGCAGGCTGGAGAGCAGAAGGAAGGTGTGGTGGACTTGGTCTCTGCAGTGTCCTGTTGACATGCTGCCTTCCTCCGGGTTGGATGTGGTAGCAGCCCTGCGACAGGAACTTTGTGATTCCAGGCTTCCAGGGCTCAGGAGAGCAGGAGCGCGGTGGCTGCAGCCATGGTGGCCACTCCTGAGCCAGCCAAGGTGGCCACTCCTGAGAGCCAGCCAAGGTGGCCACTCCTGAGAGCCAGCCAAGGTGGCCACTCCTGAGCCAGCCAAGGTGGCCACTCCTGAGAGCCAGCCAAGGTGGCCACTCCTGAGCCAGCCAAGGTGGCCACTCCTGAGCCAGCCAAGGTGACCACTCCTGAGAGCCAGCCAAGGGTGGGCCACTCCTGCAGCAGCAAGGTGGCCACTCCGAGTAGCCAGCCTAAAGTGGCCATCCATGCAGTCAAGCCAAGGTGGCCCACAAGTGGTGGTGCTGATAGGACATGACTCATTTTTTTTTTTTAATCTTGGATGGGGTCTCCTTTAGTCCCAGCCTGTGCCTAGAGCTCATATGTAGCCCAGGCTGGGCCTTGAAAACTCAGAGATTCTGCCTGCCTCTACCTTCGCAGTGTGGGATTAAAGGTGTTGTACCACCACACCCGGCTAAATGACCATGACTCTTACAGAACCGCTCAGGTCAGCGGTGTTGGCATTCCTGCTGAGACAAGCTGGGCTTCAGCTGGCGAAGTTGGAAAGATCTAGAAATCTGAGAAAAACCTCACAGGGGTCAAAGGAGAGGGAGAGAGCAAGGGCGGCCTTGACAGAGCCATCACCAGGATCTGAGCATTTAGACTCTTGAGGGCGCCTCCCTGGGAGCAAGAAAACTCTCCCTCGTCATCTCGAAGAGCCGGAACACCTCGTAGGGATGGGACCCCACCAGCCCGGAAGCACGGAGGATAACGGAACTGGAAGGAGTGAGAGGCCACTGGCCTCCTTGAAGCCTTTCCTGCTCTGACTGGACCTGTGTTTATTTGTTCCCTAATTGGTCCAGGTGTATGCATGCTCACCTCCTACTTCAGCCCACAAAGAGGGGCGTCTGCACTTGGGAAGAATACCGACATGGCTGGAGTGAAGTAGACCTGCAATTAGAACTTGGCCACAGGAGGTAAATTTTTTTTTTTGGATCTTTCTTGAGACGGTCTCGCCTGTAAGCCGCTTGGTGTCCTGGAACTTCGTTTGTAGAACCAGGTGGCTTGAACTCACAAAGATTCCGCCTGCCTCTGCTTCCGGAGTGCTAGAATGAAAAAGGGTGCTCCACCATGCCCGGTTTTTTTTTTTTTTTTTATTTTGGTTGTCTTGCATGTAGGTTCGTGACACCATGTCGTGCAATGCGCGCAGAGTTCAGCAGAGTGAGTGGGTTGCAGATCCCCGGAACTGGATGTTTATCTGTAATTTTGTCCAGACGGTTCTCGGCGCACCATGTGGTGCTTGGTGGATTCAAACCCGGGCACCTCTCGCACAGCATTCTGTGGTTCACGCTCTAACCTTCTACCATCTTCCTCCTTGTCTTGTCTCCTTTCTTCCTTACCCCTCCCTCCCTCTTACTTTCTTCCNGGTGGCTGTGCAGAGATCCCTGGGAATGGCAGGGGCGGGACATGGCAACCCTCCCCTTCCTTCCTGCTCTTGTGTCCACCTCCTGATCGCCAGGTCAGTCAGAGTCCTCAGGCCATGGATGGAGATGGAAAGACTGTGGCTGCCAAATCTCGGCCCCTGAGTAGGAGAAGGACACTCTCAGCGAGGAAGAGGAAGAGGAGAATGGCAGGGCCCTCCGGGTGTCTCTTCCCAAGAGGGAAGAGCCAGGGGCTAGAGCAGCAGCAGGAGGAGACGTCCGTCCAGGGAATTGGGAGGACAGAAAGAGATGGAGCACGATGGAGCAGCTGGCCAAGGAGCTGACGGCAGAGAAGCGGCTGGAGGGGGAGGATGACCCTGACCGCTCCATGAAGCTCTCTTTCCGGGACAGGGCCTATGGCTTCAGGGACCCAGGGCCGCAGCTACGCCAGCGCTGGAGACCACCCTCCCGGGAGGACAGTGTGGAGGCCAACCTGCCCATGCAGGCTCGTGTCGATCCGGCGGGAGAGAACAGGAGGAAGAGGGAGGGCCAGCGCCAACCGACAGAGAAGAGGTTGGGTACAGCCAAGGGACAAGCCATGCCCAGCAGCTCCTGGATTCCCTTAGCCAGGGCCTGAAGAGATGCTCACCTGGGCTCTCAGGGCAGGGGTGCGGGGGGGGCGGGTTTTACAGCAGTTGCTACGGCAAAGCTGCTGGACCTGGTGGACACTGACAGTGGCCAGGGTGGGAGGCCTGAGACCTGCCTGAGGGACAGTGGGGACTGGGCTCTGCAAGGTTGAGGGGGGCATGATGGGAGGTGGTGGCCTTCTGGATGGAGGACCTGGAAAGACTGACCACCTCTCGGGTCCCTGGGGTCTCTTGGGCCAAAGGGCAGGGATACCTGTGGCAACACTACAAAGACAGTGCAGTGGTGGCACGTCTTCTCCTCAGCGCTGCCCGACCTGCACTCCTCCTGGGTTCAGGCTCACATCCAGCCCATGAGGGCAGAGCAGGACTAGAGACAGCTGAACCTTGGTGAGGGGTTGGGAGAGGTGTTATGCCAGCAGACTGGGATTCCACCTGGTTCTTTCTGCTGTGTGACCTTGGGTAGGTTGTTGGTCCTCTCTGAGCTTCATTGGTTCCTTCTCTCTGAAATGGGAGTAATGGGTCTTTCCGGCTCACCTCATTATCGTGATCAGAACACAAATAACCTTTGAAACCCTGGCCACCCAGAGCCTCTTGGGCGGCTGCAAGGGTGGTGTAGGGTCACAGGGACATGGCCCCGCAGGAGGAGCGAGCTGGGCTTCCAGAGGACAGGATACCTCCTGAGCTGGAGGAGGCCCTGGTAGCACCCCCTGAGCTGGAGGCGGCCCTGGTAGCACCCCCTGAGCTGGAGGAGGCCCTGGTAGCACCCGGCTAAGCCAATGCTCAGGAGGGAGCTGGAGTGCTCTGGGAGGCCGGGTTTATCCACAGCCCTGCCTGACCCTGGGGTCCTTCTCTGCTCACCAGAAGTGGCATCTTTTTTGGGTCCTGTCCCTCCCTCTGCACCTGGAGCCAGGCCCTGTTGGCCTCTTACAAAAGCCGGAAAGCAACAGCTGCCAGCTTCTTCCTCGTGGGCAGAGGCAGCTGCAGTGGCAGGTGGAGAAGTGGGGCCCTAGGTGCACGGACCAGGTGCGGAAGGGGACTTTCTTCTCAGAAGCCTCAACATCACAGAACGGCAGGGACTACTCCAAGATTGAGGGGTCAAGGATCCCTGTTTCTCAGACAACCATTGTCAGTATCCTGTGGACTGGGCCCTCAGCAAGACAGTAGTGTGGCTGTAGGGCTGGGGTACCCTCAGTGGTCCCCCTGCAGCAGAAACCCCAGAGCAGGACACCTTGGATGTTGTCCTAGGCATCCCTGCACCCAACAGCTTGGAGGAACTCTGGTTAAACTTACAGGTTCCGAGGTGGGTCTCCTGCTCCCTGACACCCTGACCAGGGCATAGGATCCTCTACTGTCAGGGCCAAGGGTCAGGGTCCCATGCTGGGCAGGCACACGGGAAGCAGCTCACAGCACTAGCTGCAGGTGCTGAGGCTGCAGGAGATGGATGAACCTGAACTGGCCACACACACCCTGGGAACCAACACCGGAGACCAGGCTGGGAAGGACCTTAAAGGAACCGTGTACCCTGAAGGAACAGGCTCCCACTGGGAGAAAGTGGGGCTGGTGAAGAGTCCACTAAGACAGTGTGGGGCCTTCTTGCCCACTGGGTGACATCACTGTCCCTGTAATGTAGATGAAGCTCCTAAAGCTCAGAGAGGCAAAGCCACCTAAGGCACACAGCTAACCAACAGCAGAGCCAGTCTGGTGGACTATGACCTCGACACTGCTGGCACAGGCCAGCCCCAAGTGACCCTGTCTGTTCCCTCCTAGGACCAGGAGCTGGAGAGCCTGTCAGCCATCGAGGCAGAGCTGGAGAAGGTGGCTCACCAGTTGCAGGCACTGTGGCGGGGCTGAGGCACTGGCTGGTGGGGCCTGGCCAGGGCTTCAAGGACCCCTGTGGTCCTGGCCTGGGGCCTGAACGCTGCTCCATTAGGGATGGAGCCTCCAACCACAGGAGCCCAGGCTGCCCTGTTGTTCCTCGCTCCCTCTTGCTCTCAGCCCTGGACACTTCTGAAGGGACAGCCCTATCAACACAGATTCCTTCTCTGAACACAGGCAGCTTTCTAGAAGTTTCCTCTCAACCTTCTTATCCACTGGGCACAACTGCAATAATTTCTGGCCTTTGGGTAAAAGCTGAGAACTCCTGACTGTAATATATTCCAGATGAAATTTATTTACGGAAAATAAAACCTTATCTGGGCTCTTTCCTGTTTTGTTTGAATCTTTCTTTCTCTCTCCACTCTGCAGTGGAGGATTTGGGCCAAGGGACAGGGTAGATTCAGCCCATGCTGGGTAGGTGCGGTTTTCTATCCCCTGGTTTCCTTGTCTGTATGTGGACGTGCTGAGCTGCCATGAATGAACAACACTTTCACATACACACAGGTTTTTACCCCGCCATCCTTCCTCTCCCACCTCCTGGTCACAGTGGACAGTGGACAGGTGAGGCTGAGCTGGACGCAGCTTCTGCGATGTCCCGCTGGATGACCCCATAGTCACCTTGGCGCTGAGAAGTTGGAAGCCCCAGGAGAAACTTCTGTGGTATTCTGTTGGCACCAGAACAGTGCCAGACATACTGACACGTGTTTCTGCATTGCCTGGCACAAGTTCCCCGTGATCACAGGCCACGGTCCACCCTTCCCCGTGATCACAGGCCACGGTCCACGCCTTCCCCATGATCACGGCACGCGTCCACGCCCTTCCCCGTGATCACAGGCCACGAGTCCACGCCCTTCCCCGTGATCACAGGCCACGAGTCCACGCCGTTCCCCGTGACCACAGGCCACGAGTCCACGCCGTTCCCCGTGACCACAGGCCACGAGTCCACGTCCTTCCCCGTGACCACAGGCCACGAGTCCACGCCCTTCCCCGTGATCACAGGCCACGAGTCCACGCCTTCCCCGTGATCACAGGCCACGAGTCCACGCCTTCCCCGTGACACAGGCCACGAGTCCACGCCATTCCCCGTGATCACAGGCCACGAGTCCACGCCCTTCCCCGTGATCACAGGCCACGCAGTGCCACCCGCCATTCCCCGTGATCACAGGGCACGCGTCCACGCCCTTCCCCGTGATCACAGGCCACGAGTCCACGCCCTTCCCCGTGATCACAGGCCACGCGTCCACGCCCTTCCCCGTGATCACAGGCCACGCGTCCACGCCCTTCCCCTGATCACGGGGCACGGTCCACGCCCTTCCCCGTGATCACAGGCCACGGTCCACGCCCTTCCCCGTGATCACAGGCCACGAGTCCACGCCATTCCCCGTGATCACAGGGCACGCGTCCACGCCCTTCCCCGTGATCACGGGCCACGAGTCCACGCCCTTCCCCGTGATCACAGGGCACGCGTCCACGCCCTTCCCCGTGATCACGGGCCACGCGTCCACGCCCTTCCCCTGATCACGGGGCACGGTCCACGCCCTTCCCCGTGATCACGGGCCACGCGTCCACGCCCTTCCCCGTGATCACGGGCCACGCGTCCACGCCCTTCCCCGTGATCACGGGCCACGAGTCCACGCCCTTCCCCGTGATCACGGGCCACGCGTCCACGCCCTTCCCCGTGATCACGGGCCACGCGTCCACGCCCTTCCCCATGATCACGGGGCACGCGTCCACGCCCTTCCCCGTGATCACGGGCCACGAGTCCACGCCCTTCCCCGTGATCACGGCCACGAGTCCACGCCTTCCCCGTGATCACAGGCCACGCGTCCACGCCCTTCCCCGTGATCACAGGCCACGAGTCCACGTCCTTCCCCGTGATCACAGGCCACGCGTCCACGTCCTTCCCCGTGATCACAGGCCACGAGTCCACGTCCTTCCCCATGATCACAGGCCACGAGTCCACGCCATTCCCTGTGATCACAGGCCACGAGTCCACGTCCTTCCCCGTGATCACAGGCCACGAGTCCACGTTGTTCCCCATGATCACAGGCCTGTGATGTGCACAGGACTGGGACAGCTGAGCTCTTGGGCAATGATGGTTTACTAGAAAGACAAGTTCTGGGGCTGGGAGATGGCTCCGTGGTTAAGAGTGCCGACTGCTCTTGCAGAGGACCTGGGTTTGATTCCCAGCAAAGCACATGGTGCTAAGAACTGTCTTTTAGTTCTGGGTGGGTGGGGGTGCACGCCTTTAGTCCAGCACTCAGGAGGCCCATGCGCAGGTGGATTCTCTATGAGTTCAAGGCCAGCCTGGTCTACAGAATGATTTTAGGCCAGTTGGACTATAGGGAGACCCTGTCTCCAAAAACCAAAAACCCAAAATAAAACAACAAACAAAACAAAAAAAAACCCCAACAAACAGGTCTTAGGTCCACAGTTTTTAGAATAAGGAAACAGAAACAGAAAAGATGAAACGGCAGCTAAGGGCATAGGCAGGACTGACGCACCCAAAACTGTACCGATCAGGACAGGACATGTTGTGGTGCTGCACCATGGGTGCTGGCTAGTGTCAGGGCCAATCATTTAGTCACGCATCAAACATTTGTATGTGGCTTAGAAGGCCTGTGCACACAGACAGCCAGGATGAGCCCTGGTCTGGGGACCCCACCGCCCCCTAGGGGAAGACGACCTTTCATCCGCCAAAGCAGCCTGCAGGGACAGATTTGCACTTGGAGGAGGCTGGGTTTGTGTGTGGCATTTCTGAACTGGCTTCAGATGGTCACTTTACCTCTCCATGTCCGTGGCCTGTAACACCTCAACTAAAAGCAAGCTGGTGAGGGACTTCTGGGAGATGCTGATGGGCACAGGAGGGCTGGTCTCAGTCTAGGCAGGGCATTCCTAGGAGAAGCAGTGACATGGGCAGCACAGATGAGAAACACGGCTACCACTGGAGCTGAATCCAGTATTCTAGAGGGGAGTCAAGAGCCAGGTGGCTGAGGTAGGGGAGTCCCCAGGCCATCCATCCACATGCTAACTGCAGGGCTCAGCAGACTTTCTTCGCCCTTTAAAGAGCCTCACTTTCTCCATATGTAAAATAGGGATAATACTTATCTTTACTGGATTGTGGTAAAGATAAGTGCCAGATAGTAGAGACCAAAAAATCCTGGTTATGGTGGCATGGATTGTCTCTGTGTGGTATCCTCAGAAAGCCCGCATCTTTTTTTTTTTTGAGACAGGGTCTCCCTGTAGCCTGCTGTCCTGGAACTCCACTTGTAGACCAGGCTGCCTTGAGCTCACAGAGATCCACCCTAGATCTTTCTGATGAAGCTGGGCTTTCCACTGCTGCTGCTGCCAAGGTCTGAGGCGGAGGTTCACACCCTCTAAGAGGTTGCTGCTAAGATGTGCTTCCTTCTGGTTTATGCCCCTCCTGACAGTTATGCAGTAACACTTTACTAGGCCACCAGAAACCAAAATTATACACCACCAAAACCAGGTAAGAAACAGAACACAGGTATACCTTGTCCCCAAAAGACTCCATGCCAAAGACAAACCACCTGCATTGTCATGTCACAAGGAGCAAAGGTGCAGCCCAGGCAGGAGCTGATGGTCGGAGCATGGCTTTGTAGACACTACAGGGTCAAGTGCATTCCATGTACCAGTGTGCACAAGTGCCAAGCAGCTTGGCCTCTGGAAGAGCTTCTCATGAACCCACAGGGGTTCCTGAGTCCCTGGCCAGCTCCACCATCCAGTGCCTCAGGCTTGCTTCAATGCCTGCAGCTGGTTGAGTCACCCTCGAGGTAGCTGCTGGGCAGGTCAAGCGTGGACACTGTCCATCCTCCAAGCACACACACTCTGTATGAACCCTAGCTGAGCTGCCTCTAAGGGAGCCTCCAGGGAGTGTCACCTCACATACTCTGCAGGGGCCCCTCCAAGATGCCATGTCCCAGAGGACATGGAAATCGAGAGAAAATGTAAACATAACTGAAAAGGACCCTGAGGTCAGGGAGGTGCTTCTGGTCACGACCAGAAGAAAATGGACACATTATCAGGGGTTACACTGCTGACAGACCTTCTCTGCACAGAGCTTGGAAGGGCCATTTCCAGAGTAATGGCTGTGCAGAGGAAGGTATAGGATCTTACCGCCAGGGGAGGACCCCTCATCTGAGTGGCACTCAGCAGGCACGTCAGGCCCACTCAAAGCTCCTAGACCCGAAGCTCCCACAGTGGGGGCGCTGTACCTGTTCACCTGTCCTTCGGGCTAGCTCAAGGGTTTTGGAACCAAAGGGACAGCAAGCCACAGGATGGGAGGTATGACTGGTTTCTAGAAGACAGGAGGCTATGCTAGAAGCCAGCAGGCACCAGTGATCCCCTCCTGTGTTCACCCCCTGCCCCATCTGAGCTAGGGTTGCACTAGTATGCTGGACGCCTGGGTATTAGGTTCTGAACTCTGGTTCTAACTGCACAGCAAGCACTCTTAACTGCTAAGCCATCTCTCCAGTCCCCTACTGGCTGTCTTTTGATCTGCTGCCCACTCGGGTTGGCTTTCTTCTTCACTGATGACTGGAGACAGGCAGACACATGGGCAGAGTGCCCTATCATATAATCTCTGACACTTCAGTGGGTCTGCCACAGCAGGTTGGCCTACCCATGATGTATGGCAAACCCAGACACTTCTGTGACACTACCACCCACCGCCCCCAGGCACACTCTGCTCATCTCCCACAGACACCAGTGGCTAGCTAGTACTCTGAAATGTCACGCTGGTCAAGTCACACTGCTCTCAGATCCTGAGGTCTCTGCTCCCATGCAGGCGGCCCTCAGAAACTGTCACAGGTCTCACCAAAATGTGGCCTTGCCTCTTGTTCCTGAGCCCCTCATGAGCCTACCTGTGGAACTCCAGCAGGGGTTATAGGTCAACCAAGTAAGAAAAAGGCTAGGGGCCTGGGGCTGGAGAGATAGCCTAGTGGTTACAGAGCACTCGACTGCTCTTGCAGGGACCTGGGTTGGCTCCCCAGCCCCCACATGGCCGGCTAAGAACCTCTGTAACTCTAGTTCCAGGGGAATCTGACACCCTCTTCTGACTGTTGAGGCATTGCGTGACACGGGTACACAAGCCTACACGCAGAAAGTAACTTCATACACATACAAAAATAAAATTAAAAAAAAAAAAAAAAAAAAAAAAAGAAAAAGGCTGGCCTGAGCCTGGCCTCCTTCGAGCCAGAGGGGGCCTTTCGGGACCTCAGTGACTCCCTGGGGTGAGAAGGGTAGAGCTAAGCATGCCGAAGGGAGGAGGAGGAGGGGGCACAGGGCCACAGCGCACAGCATCTGGCAGACCGAGCCAGAGCTAGGCCAATTAACCATTATGGCCATGAGCCTGGGACTAACAGAAGTCAGGTGACATTTAGAGGCTAGTTTCTCCTACCCTGACTACTGAACAGCCAGTGCCTCACCCCCGTTTGCTGGGCAGTGTGCACCAGTCTGACCAGCTCTCCACCACCTCCCAGGCCCTTATGAGGCAACCTATTTCCACTCCTGGAAAAGTGTGACTGTCCCCCATTGATACCCGCATGGAGGCCTGTGGAAAATGCCATGTCACCAGAAGGCGGTTACTTGATACCTAGGCCTGGTGGTCAGCATGCATGACCCTGGAGAGGAGCTTTAGAGAATGTGACACAGCTGGAAGACCCCTGCCTGTGTTCAAGGCAGACAGGACACCAAGATTCTATTCTTGAAAGGCAAAGCTATCTTAGAAAGCATATATTTTTTTTAATTTATTTTTGTATGTGTATCAAGCACTGTCTGTAGGGTTTGTGCACCCATGTTCGTGCAATGCCGCGGAGGTCAGAAGGGTGTTGGTCCCCTGGAATGAGTTATCCTGGAACTGGAGTTTCAGACGGTTCTCGGCCGCCATGTGGGTGCTGGGGATCAAACCCGGGTCCTCTGCAAGAGTGGTCGGCCGCTCTTAACCGCTAGGCCATCTTTTAAGCCATATATTTTTTAAAAGAATGTGAACACATGTACAATGCATTTGATTTCAGTAGTTTATTCTGGAGACAAAGCAGTGCAAAGAGTGGCCACACCTCCCACCCCCTGGACTCACGGTCAGGCCTGAGAACAAGACACACAGACATCAGGGTCAATGTTCAGGTGCTGTAAACTGGTTAGTCCTGGGGCTGTTTCCAAGGAAGCCAGCCAGTCTGTCCTTCCCAAAGGACAATCCCACCAACCCCTCCCCCAGGGCTGCTGGGTATTCCCTCTTACTTCCTCCATCTTACCGAACCTAAGGGAAACCCAAAGGCCTAGTTCTCTTTGCCAAGTGAGCTGATAATCTTAAGACCTAAGATTGCTCCTCCTGGGCTGCTCGTCCTGGGCTCCGCAGCCTTGGAGTGTAGGAATCTCCTCAGGCGTCCCTTTCCTGCAGCTTCGAGGCCAGCAGGACGTCTGCCAGTTGCTGTGGTTGCAGGGCACGACTCCTTGGGGGCTTGTCCAGTGCTAGGCACAAAGGACTCATAATGAACACAGCAGACCTGCGTTGGCCTTGATGCACCAGGGGATGGCGTGTGAACAGGAGGGCCGCACGGCAGCCTCCCTCCTCACCTGATGAGGAACCCACATGGCCACAATGTCTAGCTGTGGGGGTTCCCACGCTGTCCTCATCCAGATAATGCCACGGAGAAGCAGCCCTCCTGTGTATTAGGGCATTAGCTCAGCCCTCCTGTGTATTGGAGCATTAGCTCAGCCCTCCTGTGTATTGGAGCATTAGCTCAGCCCTCCGGCTCTCTGGCCTCAGCAGCCACCCCGGGGGTTGAGGGGATGGAGGCCTGAAGACTCCCAGGATGATTTAAGTCGCAGCAAAAATCCCAGCCACTAGCAGACTCTCAGCCCAGGGCTTCCAGCCAGGCCGCCTCCTCCCTCCTCGATCCCAGCAAACAACAGTGCTACAAGGGACAGGGGACAGAGGACAGAGTGGCCTGTGCCCTCCAAGCACTCCACAGTCAGAAGACTGGCAGAGCCCAGTGCTTGGGGTACGCCCACAGGAAGCTTTTGTTTTTCCCCTTTCCCACAACCCAGACCCCCAGTGCAGAGCTCTCCAAGGGGTCTACTGCTTCCCCAGCCTCAGGGAGGAACGGTCAGCTGCACAGAGGCAAGAGTTAGCCTTGGAGGAGACGGCATCTAGGAAAAGGAGGGAAGGTCAAGTCCGATGTGGCCAGGTGTGGCGGGGAGGAAGAAGAACGCTGGTTCTCTCTCCTGGTTAACCCCACCAGCCTAGGCAGGGAGGGGCCTCTGTCCAGGGTCCCCAGAAGCCTGGTCCCCAGCAGCCATGAAGACAGACAGACATGGACATGCAAACACACTTGCAGGCAACCACACACACATGCACACACCCCAACCTCACATTCAGACCTAGTGTTGAGAACACAAGCGTGTGTAAACTCAGTGAGGAGATCTGCACAGGAGTTAGGTGGGATCCTTGAGGCTGGACCGCTTGGTGTTCTGCTCCGTCTCCCCCTCATTCCGATCATGACATCAGAAGATCAAGTTAAAAATTAATAAAACGAAGCATCAAGAAGCTCGGACATGGGGAATTCGTCGGTAGTGTCCCCGTTTGGGGCTGCGGGCCCTCCGATGCGCTCCATCCCTCTGGGTCCCAGGCTTTGCGGCTACTGCGAGGAGGCCTTGGTAGCCAAGGAGGCCACGCAGTGCTGCTGGAAGCTGGGCGACACACTGGTGGTACAGCCAAGTCTCTGGTGCGGCAGCTTGGCAGAGCTACTGGTGCCCACGGTGCCCGCGTCAGCCTCAGGCTTCCAGGTTGCATCTTGGCCCCTCAAGCTGCTGCAGCAGCCGGGGTTGGCGCTGCACGTCCGCTCGCCAGCCAGGCTACCCGCCTGTTCTGCCAGGAACCTGCTGTGCCTCAGGGGGGCTATGTCCCCTCCAGCAGCTGCATCTGTGCTCTGGCCTTGCAGGACTGTGGCAATGTGGTTCAGGAGATCAGTGAAGAACTCACTCACACCCTCGTAGCCTGGAGATGGAGAGATGGGAGGTAGTGGGGGTTAGCCAGGGGATACAAGGGAGGAGGAGGAAAGAGGAGGAAGAGGAGAAGAAGGAGGAGGAGGAGGGAGGGGGGGAGGGAGGGGGGGGAAGGGGGAGAGAGGGGGAGGAGGGGAGAGAGAGGAGGATGAGGGACGGGCGGCAGGAGGAGGAGGCAGAAATCACTGCTTGTGGGACATGGGGAGGCATTTTCAGTATCCACCTACACAGGAAACTCAGGCTTCGTAGAAAGGCAGGCTGGTGGGAGTCACCGAGCCAGGTGTACATGGTCTATGGGGCTGGCCCTTGACCTATGTCCCCAGGGTGGGAGAAGCCACAGAGCTACAGCTGGTGAAGAGATGGCCTGCTCTTGTCGGGTATCTCATTTGATCTCTACTGCTGTAGCAGTTGGGTAAGGCCCTGTCCTAAATGCTTGTTCTTGGCCCATGGAACTATTGGAAGCAGCAGAGTTCTGACACGGCACAGCCGAGTGGGAGATCTTCCAGTCCTGTGTGCCCTCTCCTTTCTCCCCAAGTGACCCGGCTTCCTGTACCAGCGCTTCCCATGACATCTGCGCTGCCACAGGCCCAAATCAATGGGGCTTGATGATGGTGGATTGAAACCTTCAAAACCCAAATAACTTTTCCTCTTTAAGTTGATCATCTCAGGAATTCTGTATAGTAACAGAAAACAGATGAACATAACCACCCAACAGGGCAAGATGTACAGGCAGAGGCAGCTGTGTCAGAATCTCATCGTGCTCCTAGTAACACTGCTCCTAAGTAACACTCTGAGTCTAGCCCAACGTCTGGTTCCCGGCTACCACATCCATCCTGAGCCTCAGCGTCCTAACAGCTCACAGCTGCTCACAGTGCAGGCTCTGTATCGCAGAAGGGCTAGAACCTGGGTAGGGTCTGCCCCAAGAGCCAAGACCCAATTGAATCTGTTCCCTCTTACCCCAAAACACCTTCAGGGAAGCCATCTGTACTCTTAGGATGAGCACCCACAAACAGGCTGGCTGGTACCCCCAACCAGGCCAAGGCCTGCATCTCTGGCATATAAACTGCTGGCGACCAACTGCAGGGAGAACAACCGCACTCCTCACAGATCCAATGCCAGCAGAGTCCTCAGGAGCGTGAGGATCTGACAACTCTCAACCAAGTGCTTCCAAAGAGACGAGATCCAGGCTAGGTAGCTCAACCTACCTGCCTGGACTGATGTGCCAGTTAGAGAACTGGCACGCAGCTACCAGAGCAAACAGGGCAAAAAGCCTGGCAGCTCTGGGGGCTCCAAGTGCTGCAAATACCATGGCAGCTATGATCATCATCATCCCACTCTGCAACCAAGTTGCCAAGAGGTTAGCGAGACCCTGGCATGTGCCGCAGCACCAGTCACGCTGCTGGCATATGTTGAGGTGGCGCTGTGTCGAGACCAGGTCGCTGGACCACCTTTGTATTTGGCAACCCGCCCTGGGGTTCTGAGGAGGCCTGCAGCTGATTGGGAAGGAAGCAAGGGCACGCACAGTAAAGCCCACTCAGGAGAATCGGGACTGCCAGCACTATGGAGATGGTGATAAGCCTGCGCTGGTGCTTATGGCGAGTGCTAAAAGCACCGGCCCGGCGAGCTGATGTTCCCTAGCTCACTGAATCCCCACAGTCCCACCTGACAGGCTCTGTGAGGCTCTGCTGCAGGACGTGGTGGTGCCGTTATCCCCGGCAGGGAGACATGTGCCTGGTATGATGCGGGTAGGAGAGGAGCACCAGGATCCAGTCAGGTTGCCGAGGAACCTTCTAAGCTGCTCCCCAGCAATCACTCTGCTTTGGGTCCCAGGTGAGGCCCAGAGGCCCAGGTAGAGCAGGGCAGGGAGTGAGATGGTGCCTCCCAGAGCATGGCAGCTGCACCTCCTCAGGGGTGGTGCATGTCAGCCTGGGAGGTAAAAACCGGCAGGGCAGGGTATGGGCGCCATGCCTGTGCTGGACAGCTTTAGTGTCAACTCGACACTCCTGGGTTGCGGGGGCCTCAACTAGGGGATTGTCTCCATTGGACTGGCCTGGGGCTATGTCTTCTGGGTATTTTCTTGATTGTTGGGTGATGTGGGAGAGTCCAGTGCCACCCCTGGGCAAGCTGTCCAATACTGCATAAGAAAGCAGGCCGAGCTGGGTGTGGTGCAGAGGTAGGTGGATCTCTGGGTGTTCAAGGCTAGCCTGGTCTTGTGCTTCATGCCTGTGCTTCATTAAGCTCCCGCTTCCAGGTTCCTGCTCTGAGAGTTTGTACCTTGGGCTCCCTAAGTGATGAAGGTGTAAGACAAACCCTTTTCTCCCCAAGTTGGTATTGGTCAGAGTATTTTGTCACAGCAACTGAAGGCGAACTAGAATAATGCCTGTGGAGGTCTGAATGAGAGTGTCCCCCATGGGCTTTAAGTATTCAGATATTTTGTCCCCAGTTGGTGGCGCTGTTCTGGAAGGTCTTAAAAGGTGTGGCCATGCTAGAGGAAGTATGTCATTGGGGGCAGGCTTAGTGAGTTTAACCTTGCAGTCTCCAGTCTCTCTCTCTCTTGACTTCCTGTGCTCATTGCGAGATGTGAACCTTGGCTTTCTGCTCCAGCCCCGGCCACCATGCCTCCCACCACAATGGACTCTAATTTCCTGGAACCATCAATCGTAAGCTCAAATGAACTCTTCCTTTTATAAGTTCCCTTGGTCATGGTGGTTTTATCACAGGAACAGAAAAGTGACTAATACAATGCCCAACACCACACAATCCCATCTGTCCACAGCATGAGAAATGCTCCCTTGTGAGGGCCAACATGAGGTGGCTCAACCATCACAGACTGGATGCTTAAGATCACATGGGCCAAGACTGGAGCCCTGGAGTTCCAAGAGGCAGAAGGCCTCAGGTTCAGAGTAAAAGCTCAGGGCTGACAGGCCCCCAGCCTAAGGGGACTGTAACCTTGGATCAAGTCCCTTTGTTCTTAGCACTGCCTCTCACAGGCAGGTGGAGATCGCGGCAGTCTTCCCATGCAGCAGCATCCTTCGGGCCAGCACCACATGGTAGAGGCAGCAGGACACGCTGCTGCTATTGCACCCACTTCCTAGATCTCAGAAACCATCCTGTCTGTCTGCTAGGGCTGTCATCTACCCCAAGGCTCCAAGGTAGCCTCTGCTGGGCCCCAAGAAGGCTCTATACCAATGCTGGCTGAACAAGCCATCTCCCAGACGCCAGCTCCTCTCTGCCTAAGGCCCTGGGGCCAACATGATCCATTAGGCCGTCCCTCAACACCAGGCTCCTCATCTGCCTCCACTGGGCTCAGCCTTATCGCTCCCACAGCCAGAGACCCACCTCCATGCCCAGTCCACCTAGGCAACACAGCTCTTGGCTCCCCTGGCAGAAGACTTCATGTCCACACAGGCTCACACAGACTGTCTCCTTGAACACACAGGTGGCCCCCTGCCTTCATAACACATTTGGCTGTTAGCGATGGGTGGGGCCACCTGTGACCAGTGGTGGAGTGAGCTAACCTCCTCCCAGGGCTTCACTGTCAGTGGCCCTCAGCCATCTACCCTCAGCCCATTAGTGGGCTGTGCTCTTGGGGCACAGCTGCCCATACCCTACTTCATCTTTAGAATGCTCCTGGCCCACAGCAATTCCCTCACACAGACTGTGCTCAGGCTGACCCCAAAGCCCCCTTAAAGCACGCAGGGTCTGAAAAACCTGATGACTGTCAGGTGGTGAGAAATGGGCTGCTCCCACCTTTCCTAGGGGGAGAGTCAAAGTTTCTCTGACCCCTGCTCTGAAGCTTCAGACCACCCCCCTTCCCCCGTGCCTGCCCCTTCCAGTGCCCTAGCAGTTCATCGTCAGTGTCAGCTCCTTTCCCTTCTTGCTAGGGTCTCTGTGGTGACAATGCAGACAGAGCAGCAACCAGCAACCCCCCCGCCCCCATTTTCTGCCTCCTCCCTGTGTGGTGAGGGCTCCAAGGGCAGGACCCACAGTTGTGCTTACTCTGCACCTGGTGTCTGGACCAGCTGGGACCCGCAGCTCCTGACAAATGAAACTGGATGACAGATGGAGCTGGCGGGCTTGGCCCTGGTTCCCTGCTGTGACCTGGGTGTCTCATGTACTCTCTGAGGGATGAAGAAGATGGAGCCTGGGGCTTGAGGCCTGGGCTGCAGAGGCCAGTCGTACTCTGGAGCAGCAAGGACACCTTGCTATTCCTCCACATTAAGAAAACAAAGCCGAGTGTGGTGGTGCACACCTTTAATCCTAGCACTTGGGAGGCAGAGGCAGGCGGATCTCTGTGAGTTCAAGGCCAGCCTGGTCTACATAACGAGTTCCAGGACAGCCAAAGCTATAAGGAGACCCAGTCTCAAAAAGACCAAAAAAACAGCAAAAAACAAAAAAACAAAGGGTAGACAAGTGCAGCGGTCAGCACTAAGCAGGTGGTACGAGCCTGGGAGCTTGGGCCGGGGCCGACCTGACAGAAACACCTGGGGTCTGGGAAGCATGAAACCCTGTGTTTCAGCCACAGAGATGAACACTGCCCGTTTTTCATTTGATTTCCCCCCTAGGTTTCTTTTTTTTTTTTAATTTTTTAAAAAATTTTTTTATTTATTTCTGTATGTGTATGAATGTACTGTCTGCATGCAGGTCCGTGCACCCGTGTCGTGCAATGCCGCGGGGGTCAGAAGAGGGTCTCGGATTCCCCTGGAACTGGAGTTCTCCTGGAATTGGAGCCATGTGGGTGCTGGGGATCGAACCCGGGTCCTCTGCAAGAGCGGTCTGCGCTCTTAACCACTAGGCCATCTCTCCAGCCGCCCCCCCTAGGTTTCTTAGATAAGATTCTGCTATGCAGCCTCGGATGGTCCAAACTCCTGGCATCCTCCTGCCTTAGCCTCCCGAGTGCTGGGACTGCAAGGTGTGAGCCACCAAGCCTGGCAGGTCTTCATTTTTTAACTGCAGTGATAAAGCACAGACCGCGGGCCTTAGAGTCTCCAGGCGATATAAGCAGCTGTGGATGTTACCCCAGGCTGTCCCTGCCAGCCCACAGGCTCAGGCTAGAGCTCTGTTGGTGGGATCCCCAACAGGACCCCTGGCTGAGTGGAAACTCAAAGGTGCCCAGGAGAGTCAGGCTCCAAGCAGACAGCTTCCGGGGCCCCAGCAGGGGGCAGGAATGCCAAGGCAGCAGACGCTGTTATGGAATGCTGTGGCAGGGCTTGGGCTCGGCTCCCAAACCTGCAGCTCAGGATGGCGGTGGCAGCACCCACCCAGGAGGACCTGGCCCTGTCACCACATGCCAGTTTTCCCATCCTTAATAAACCCTACAAGGCTGGGACTTTTTCAAGGTCCTTTTAGCTCCTTGAGCCTAGAAGGACTCATGAGAGGGACCTATCTGGCAGCCAATCAAGGCTAATGTTGATGGCAGGGTTGGAAGATGGAGGTGGGAGGACGTTGTGCCGTAGGTGTCTGGGCCTGGGGCCTCCCCACAGCTGGATGTCCTTCACTGCTCAGCATCTGGGAGCCTAGGCTGCACGGGGTGTCACACTTCTCCAGAACCCCAGAGGGAGGAGGGGCTCTCCCACCTCCAGTCAGGCTGCCTTCATCTTCCATCCCCTGAAGACACTGGAATAGTTGACTACAAAGGCAGGGGACTGCCAACACAGGATGACCTGGCCGTGCTGCTCACCTGGGAAAGCGTTGACATCAATGACAGCATGCTGCCCGGTCTGGTTGTTGATAATGATGTCGATTCCAAAAAGTGAAACTCCCAGTGCCTGCCGTAGAGCCCGCGAGAGCTCCCGGATGACCTCGTCGCTCGGCCGCTCAAACACGCCCTCAATCTTGTCCAGCTGCCAACACAGACAGAGGTCAGGCTGGGGTGGAGGAGGTGCCATGCCATACAGCATAGGACTCCTGGCATACGGAGTCCTATCAGCCTTCAGGCCAGGAGGAGGGGCCAACACCAAGCAGGCCAAGGCCCAGAGGCCGCAGTTCATGAAGTGAGGTACCGTGTGTGCAAGCACCAGTCAGTATTTAACAGGCAGAAAAACGGGCTCCAAGAAAGTCTGGGGCTGGTTCAGGATGCCACAGCTTAAAAGCACAGGGCAGGATTTGGTTCCCACTTTTTTAGCTTCCAACCCATTCCTTCTAGGAAGGAGACAGTCTGCTATGTACACAGACGTTAGGGTACAGAGAACACTGGAGCCAGGCCTTGATGGCAGCGAGATTGGGACGCTATCAGGTAGAGGTGGCATAAGAGGTCCTGAGCACCCAGCGCCACTCCAGCATGACATGTGCCCGTCTTTGCTGGCAAACCGTAGATGTGACACTGAGGACTCGGGGGCTCAGCCCTGTCCCGGGCTTTCCCAGAGGGTGGCTGGCTGGTGCTCCTTCCTGACTCTAAGTCCAGCTTCCAGCAGCACTCCCCACAGGCCTGCAGCTCGAGCCCTCTACTTGCCTTGGACACCCCAACACCACACACTTTCCGCTTTAGCCTAGCGGTCTGGGATAGGCATGAGTCTTTATGTACTCAAGCCTAGTCCCAGCCAGGATCTCTGAGGAAGAATGTGGCCCTGGCAGGAATCCCCAAGATAGGGATTTGGATTCAGATCCTGACCAGAGATTTCCCAGCTCTGTGGACTTAGAGAAAAATACCTGGCCTGTGGCTCCACCTGCACATCTGTACAATGGGACTGACAAGGCCTCCATCCAAGACCCACAGTGAAGTAGGTGCTAGGGCAGGGACAGTACAGGCCTATGCTGCTCCTGAATATTAGGACACAGACTGCATCCTGTCACCTCGAGGTCAGCCACAACAGGGTGTCTACAAGATACCAACAAATACTGAAGTTCTCAAGGAATGGGAGCTTGGGGCAAAGCCGGAAATGCAGCTGGGTCAAAAATTTAAACACATCAGGCTGGCAAGATGGGTCAGGTCAGCAGGTGAAGGTCTTACTGCCAGGCCTAATGACCTGAATTTGATCCCTGGGACCACATGGTGGAAGAGAAACAACTCCTACAAGTTACCTCTGACTTCCACACATAATTCAATGTAAAAAATTTAATTTAAAAAGGGTTAAACACAGAATTATCTTAGGACCCAGGTAATCTATTCCTGCATATACACATACATACCCAAGGGCTAAAAACTGGAATTCAAACAGACCCTTGGACATTGTTGGTCACTGCAGCACTCTTCAAAATGGCCAAAGGCTCCAGGCAACCCAAGCACCCATTAGTAGAAGAATGAATAAACTATAGTTTACTCACACAGAGAGATGTGGTAAGCCCATAAAAAAGGTGTGGAATCCTAACATACACCATGCTGAGAGAGGAGCCAGTCAGAGTGCTGTGTGTTGAAGGCCCCCACATATAGAATGTCCACTATAGGTGACTCCTTACAGATGGGAGTCAGATCCAGGGTTGCCAGGGGCTGGGGCAGGAGGAATGGAGAGAGGATGTGCATGGATCAGGGTGAGGGAAATGTGCTGGAACTACACAGAGCTATGGCTATACGACGTTGGGAGTATGAATGCTGCTGGGGAATTTCACAATGGCTAATTTTATCTCAATTAAAAAAGTGGGGCCAGGTGCACGTGTAGTGGCACACGCCTTTAATCCCAGCACCCGGGAGGCAGAGGCAGGAGGATCTCTATGAGATTAAGGCCAGCCTGGTCTACATAGCAAGATCCAAGCCAACTGGGGCCCTAGGGAGATCCTATCTCGAAAGGACAAAAACAAAAAACAAACAAACAAAAACAATGCTGGGTCAGAAGCACTGGGTCAAAGTCCTGGTCACCAGGTCAAATTACCTTGGAATAAACAGCAAGAAACTTGTAGACATGTGCTGAGCAGGGACAGACACATGGGCTTCATTCACGCCCTGCTGTGCTACAGAACAGGCGGGGCCCTCCACTCAAAACCCCAGTGTCTAGTGTCTGACCCAGGGAAACTGTTTCCTGGTGGGCAGTCACCACCTGGCTACAGTGGGCGCTCGGCCTTGTGTGAGCTTCCTGGTCACAGGGGTCAGTGGCTTGGCTCAGTCCAAGGTCTTCACCAAATTAGCGACTAGCTTAGACCGTCTTGTCTCCACCATGTGCCTGATCTGTCACGCAACCCTCCTGGACCTTGTTTTCACACCCAGTAAATAAGTTAATAAAAATACCTAGGCCTTTAAGCTGGTGTTTGAGGCCTGCAATACGGGACCTATAAGCAAGGCGGCCCATCCATTGCCTGTTATGGAACCTCATGACGTGCTGTTTATAAAAGCACTTTCTCAACTCAGCTAAGGAATCTTAGAAATCCGCCCAAAGCCATTTGATTATCTAAAACCAAAGAGCCAGCCCAGGACTAGATAAAGTCATAGAAATTGGCTTGTGGATTGAAGCCAAGTGAGCCAGTGCAGTTCTGGTGTAAGGGACCGTCGAGCAGGTGCTCTGTGGCTTGCCCTGGCACCACTTTCAGTCTCTGGGGCACGATGAAGAAACAGGCTCAGGTAGGTGATGTGACTCAGGTCAGACCTCGGGCAGTTACATCAGAACTCCCCTCCTACTTTTGGCAAAGCTGGAGATGGATCCTAGGGCCTTGTGTGCATGTCACAGGGGCCTTGTGTGCATGACACAGGGGCTCTGCCACTGAGCTACACACCAAGAACCCATGCTCTTAACAGTTCCCTGCACTGGCTTTGAAAGGCAAAAGGTGCTTAAGGGTCTGTGAGCTGGGCAGTTAGGCCCACTGCAAAGGGCAATGAGGGTGAGGTAGGCCCAACATCAGCAGGGATCCACATGTGGCTCTTGGGGTCCTACATGCTCATGGAAAGATGAGTAAGGTTCCAGGGAGTGGAGCCAACTGCTAGGCCAGCTTGCAGGGTGTCCAGGAGGCCGACATCCCCAGGGAAAAGGTGGTGCTGACCACGTTGCCTTCTTCCTTTTGGTATCAGCTCTGTCAGGTTCCACGTGCTGAGTGGAAGACAAAGATACCACAAGCCTCCAGGGCAGAGGAGGAACCTGCTGCATCTAGCTGCACCTTCCATGTCTCAGATGAAGAAACAGGCCATGAACTACTGGGCGACGGTTCAAGAAGGCGGTCTCAGGTGGTTCACTCTGTTCCCAGCCCTCACAGTATCCCTCACATCAGCTAACAGCCACCAGCCCTGCACTGCATGAGGACATCAGCAGGGACAGCTTCTTGGGAAACCTACGGAAGGCCCACTTCCTTCTGTCATCCTGAATGAGGGTCTATGTGACTGGTGGGAGCGGCGGGTGCTAATAATCTTGACACATGGAGAAGAAAGCATTCTTACACACATTACTTAGATTTCTCAATGTGCATGACTGGCCCTGAGAGGCTGTTTGAAATCTGGTGGTCTAGGCAGGTGATACAGCTCAGCGAGTAAAGGCGTTTGCTGTGCAAGTGCAGCCACCTGCATTTGATTCCCAGAACTCACATAAATTTGGAAAGAGAGAAACAACCCCACGGAGTTGTCCTCTTACCTCCACATGTGCACCATGCCACACATGCCTGTGTGCACACACAAATAAAATGAAGCAAATCTGGTGATCCAAAGCATCCTTGATTTGTTCTGAGGGAATGGAGGTGTTCCTCCGGGTCCCCGTCTGTGTCCCAGCACACAGCCATCTTTTCGAAGGACCCACAAGCAGCACACAGCCATCTTTTCGAAGGACCCACAAGCACACAAGGCTACTTAGCTCTGTGGGCAGGGGCACAAGGCCAGGCGCAGGTCACTGGGGCCTGTCAGTAAGTCCTGCCAGGAAAGGAAGAAGGACCAAAGCAAAGCTCCTGGCACACCCCTGGCTGTTAGCTTCAGAGAGCCAGGCCAGAAGGGGCTCTAAGCTCCAGGAGTGTGGCAGGAGCCACTGACAGCTGGACTTCTGAGGGGAACAGCAGACTATGGTCCTGAGGTGCTTTCTGTCACTAGCAAAGGCAGAAATTACTGGGAGACCCAACTTTGCTATCAGACAGATGGGGGGTAAAATCCCTGCTTGTCCCTGTGTAAAGTTACTGAACCCAGAGCTGGTCATCCCTCCCACGAGGCTGCTACAAGGCCACTAAGGTGAAGTCTGCCACAGCGAATCTCATTGAATACCAGCTACCACGTCCGTAAGGAGTGGAGCTGCCCCACAGGAAAGCTGCCGCACAGGAAGCAGTCCTTCCCAGGCCCAGTGTGCTCACCTGGCAGACAGGTACACAGCTCATGTGCCACATGAGGGCCCAGCCTCTGGAACCTGCCTGGGCCCTTGGTGTGGGGACAATGGCCCTTCCCGCTACCCTGGCCTGCCAGAGAGTTCAGCTGGGGAATTCGAATGCAGAGCACACAAACATCCACGCTCAGATGAGGTGGCTTCCTGCAAGACCACCATAGAGGACAGACATACCTCAGTGAGAACCGATGAGGACTCTGGCTTTGACACATTGTGGCTGTTGAAGAAGATGGACTCACGATCTGAAAAGGCAAGCATAAAGCAAATTAGACCTGGAAGTAGGGATGCAATAGCAATGCCCAACACCAGGGGGCAGCACCACCCTAGTCAGGCTCTGGTTGACCTCTGGCTCAGCAGCAGTAGTAATGCCCTGGGCTCTTGAGAGCTGGGCACCCCCAGCTGCATCACGGATAGGATGTGTGCCCATCAGGACTTGCATTTCAACTGTCCTTTCACGTAAAAATAACAGGCTTACTGGGTTACCTCTACCACCATATACAGTATCATCCCTGCGTTTCCCTAACACCTAAGACCAGGCCTAAGTGTGCACAGAGGGGCTGGGAGAGTCCTGAGGTCTCGTAATGCATTTGGTTCAGGTAGCTCTGATCACGTGGCCACTGGCATGTGAGCTTAACACACAAAGGGTTCTGTTGGTTCCCAACCACTAACAGGAAACCTGAACCGGGGCATCCATAGGATCCATCCAGGACAGCACAGGGAACTAACTGCCTGTGCATCCTGCAGGGCCCCACCTCCTCCTGTCCACGTGTTCTGTTTCACAGCTGCTGCTATCCACCTGTCTCTCAGCACTACTGGACACCAAAGAGGCAGACCAGTCCAGGAACTCGACAGCACAAGTACCAATGTTCTTGGGGCATCAGCCATGGTTGCTCTGGGGAGATACCAGGCTAGCAGCATAGCTTGAAATGTCCTCAGGTACTCAGAGGTGTGGACACGCTAGGGCAAGAGGCACAGAACCACAAACCCAGGGGCTGAGTTCTGGCCAAGGCCATCACCCCTCAGAACCCCACCCCCGCCAAGGACAGCAGAGGACCATTCTGGAGTAGAAGCCCCAAGGGATCCTGACAGCCCCTGCAGAGGAGGTGCCATGGACCCCACCCCCCAGGACACAGTGATCATCCCTGGGACACAGGCTCCCAAGCATTAGAGCAGGGAGAGCCACGGCTGAGGGCCTGCGTGCCAGGGCTCAGGTGCCTGCTGTGGCTGCCATGACCCCCAGCAGCTGCACAACTCTATGGCGCCGCAAAAATCATGCATGAGGAAGTGATTCGGGCAGAGCCAAGCAGGCAGGCGCTGAAGTACCTGGCATCCTTCCCGCTAGTGAGGCACAGAGGCCCCTGGCCACCCCGGTGTGCCCGACAGTCCTCCCGCTCCGACCAGAGCCAGTCCAGACAGGGGGCATGAGAGACGGTCCTGGGGAGGAGCCTGGGAAAAATAAACACCCTGCGGGACTTGTGCCAAGCAGAACCCCCAGTCCTTACTCTTGGGCACCAGTGAGCCTTTAGGGGCAGCAGAGCCTGACAGGCCAGAGGCCAGAGCAGGGCTTCATTGCTTGGTTGGTGCTCCGGACTTCTGCAGGCGCTGCCTATCTTCTCCTTTAAGCTTGGAGCACCTTCCCACCCAGGTCCCTGTGGGTCCCAAAGGGCAAAGGTCAGTGTAGCAGAGCAGGCCTGTGAGGTGAGGATAGGTAGACACAGCAAAGCTCAGGGAGGCTGGGAGGCCTGTAGGAGCTTCAAGAACAGCACACAAGCACTTGATTGGTGATAGGAAGGGACACAGTACCAGGGATTGTGTATCTGTCCACTAAACTGGACAGATACATCCCCACCAGCTTCTTATAGAAGGGTCAAACATACAGACATCTCAAAGGGGGAACATGGTGCTCCAGCTGCTACTCCTAGCCTGGGGTACTCTGGACTGGGACTATTGTGAGGGCGGAGCCCTAGGCCGAGCATCCTGCATGTGCAGCACAGGAGGGATACTGCCTGTCACCAGGAGACTATGAGGAGCTGAGATGGGTTGGAGGCCTCAGAGCTTGGTTCCTTTGGTAGCTTTGAGATACCTGGTTCCTCTAACAGATGCTCCCAACATCAGCAGCAAGGTTCTTACTCCCCAAAGCACTGAGAATCTGGAAGCCCCAGCCAGTAACTGCTTCTGAGCAGTCTGCAGAAACACGCAGGATGGGAGCCACCCCAACTTCCTGTAGGAGTGTGATCACAGTCAAGGCAATGGGCACTGGGTATTTCTGTTCTCATTCTAGAGATGAGAAAAGCCAGACTCAGAAGAAAAGTGAATGACCAGACAGGCTTGGACAGCCCAGCACTGGCAGTGCGGCTGTAAGCCGCAGCTCTGCTCTCTCCTAGGGTACATGCCACAGTCCTGCCATGAAATGCCATCTCTGCAGGGAGGCTAGTACTAGAGCTCCCCTGCTCAGCATCTCTCACGTGGTTCCCTCACCCCCTGGTGTCCCAGTACCTGCCCATGAACCCTGGAGCCCTTGTCTCACGTACAACTGGCCTTCCAGCCATTTCTCTTGTGTGCTGCTTGTTCCCCACTGGAATACACATTGCTCATGAGGAACCTGGCTGGCCGGCTCCTGGCTGGTCATCCAGCAAGCCACACAGGGTGGGTCTACAGAAATTTCATAGAAGCAGCATCTAATGACTTTAGGTGCTCCAGACTCAGCTCAGCAAACTGTAGACTGTAAGCCAGGATACCTGCATCGTTGGCGCACAACCCTGCATGCTCATTTGCATATCTCTACAGTTGCTTTTGCCTTGCAATAGCATCACATGACTGGGGCAGCACTAGTGATATTTATTATTCAGTCTTTTGAAAAAGAGGTATCACTCTTAGATGTATCCCTAAGGGAGAAGGGAGCAGGAGAGAGAAGGTACTAGAGCCCTGACACAGAGCTGCAGTGAGGGCAAGGGCAAGGAGGGACAGAAGCCCACACACAGGCAGCAGGAGCAGAGGGCGCCACCTGGAATATGAACCGCAGGCAGAGAACGTGAGAACATTCTTTGTATCTTCCTTAGTGGCTGGCATAGGTCGGTGCCAATTCTCTCTGTGAGGACTTCTTGGGTTCTAGCCCAGGCCCCTCCAAGGTGCCATGTGCTTTGTAAGTCACACACCTGACCTCGGACGTTGACATGTAAATGACAGAAATGAACATGAGACTCAAAGAATGACGGCTGTGGAGTGAAGATGCCCTTGTCTGTATCCTAAGTCCGGGATGACCCCAAGCCTGCAGAGCTATCTCCCAAGGTGTACGCGGGAAGCAGAGGGACTTGCTACACTGTGAAGGCTCACAGGTGGGGGTCTGGAAAGAAGCCAGGGTCGCAACGCCCCCCTTCCCACTAGTCTGGAAGAAAGGGCTGCTAGAGCATGAGGTTCTGCAAAGGTTGCACCCCGACACTGCCCTCAAGACAGGCCGAGGATCAGCTGCACTGGAAGTCACTCTGATGTCAGATAGGCTTTTCTGCTCTCCAGCCCAGTGTTGTATTTTATGGTAACAGGGCTTCAAGGTCTAGAAAAAGTCATGAGAGAAGACATGTTGGTGAGTCCCGTCTGCACTTCTCCCAGCTCCCAGTGCCAGGATGGAAACTGGCCTTGCAGTTTATAACCAGGAAGAAAGAGGACGAAGAAGCAAACCAAACACACTTTTATGGGAGTAAGAAAGGAGTCAGATGCCAATCGCTTTCAGAGATGAAGTGATTTGGGAAAGAAAGGGCTTGACATATTTTTAGAAAATTATGTGACTTGTGTGTGTGCCTATGTGAATTTCTGTGTACCACATCTGTGCAGAGGCCAGCAGAGGGCACTGGATTCCCTGGAACTAGAGGGACAAGTAGTTATTAGCCTCCATGTGGATGCTGGGAACAGAAGCCAAGGGCAGCCAAGTTCTCCTAACTGCTGAGCCACCTCTTCAGGCCTACAAATATTTTTAAATGTTTATTTATTTTATGTAAAAATATGTGTATTATGAGCATTTTGCCTGCATGTGTATATGTGCACACATACATGCAATACCTGCGGGGGCCAGAAGAGGGCATCAGATCCCCTGTAATTGGAGTTACAGAAGGTTGTTAGCCACCCTGTGGGTGCTAGGAACTGAACCTGGGTCCTCTGCAAGAGCAGCCAGTGCTCTTAACTACTAAGACAGCTCTCTAATCCCCCACATGTATTTTTAAAACTGGAAAATAAAGATTTTGTAAACACAGCCTCCTCTGTCCCACAATTTACAACAATTCTTGGTGGTACATGCCACTTTTACCTGCCCTGCGTCATCCCATGGTTCCAGTGACCAGTGTCAGGATGGGGCTGCCCCAAGCCCTAGCTGAAGGCCACCTAGCCTCAGCAGGGAGATGAGAACTGACACACACTTCACAGTGCCTGCACTCTACTGTTAATGGGAAGCGAAGTGACCCGAGGGAAGAAAGGTTGAGGGTCAGCAGGCTAGGATGGATAATGACCGCAGTCCCAGGAGGAGCCTCTGAGGGGATGGGGACAGGCTGTCCCAGGAAAATGACCGTAGGGAAGGCCTCTGCTTGCTCAGCTACAGCTGCACAGTGCTTCAGGGATAGCTCTTCCCTCCCAAGGAGAAACAAGGCTCATAGAGCAGTCTGATGTCCTCCAAGAGGCCTTCCCAGAGCACTGTGCTGCTTGCGAAGGGACTGCCTATGCCATAAGCTTCTGTAACTTGCCTTAAAGAGGCCTTCAGTACCACTAGAACATTCTTTTGAGTAACCTCAGGGCTAGCACATCTTTTTCAGCATGACCATGGACAGCTGGTGCCCAGGACGGACAGGGGGGAGCCACTGCTGTTCAGGCCTTTCAAGTCTCTCAAAGATGGTGAATCAGGCAAACACTTCAACCATGTGGCATTTGAGGGACAGCAGAACCCATCCAGCTACCACGGGCTGCTCATTGTGGCAGGAAGGAGATGACTGAGCCTACTGGGAGCTGCCTGAGGTCCCCTACGCAGATTCTTGTGACTCAGCGGCCGCTGCCCACTGTGGTAGCTCTGCCTTACTTTGACAGTTGCGGAAGCCACAGGTAACCCAGACTCAGGGTCCCTTTTAGAAAGTGGACATGGCAGGCAAAGGTGGCACACAGAGCAGTCAGGAGCCATCTCCCTTCCTGACTTCCATGCAGGTCCCTGGACAGTGAGCTGGCCACGTCCACTCCAGCACCCTCCTGTACCATCACTGGGTGGACCCCAGGAAGCTTCCTGGAGTTAGTTGATGGTGGCTCTGTGAACTGGAGCCCACAGTGCCCTGGGGCACGAGGTTTCTTGTTGGTTCTCCAAGACCTTTTTATTCATTCATCATGCACAACTCTCAACTTGGGTCAACTTTCTCCCAACCCAGAAGTAACATGGGGTGCCAGGGGACAGACACTGCTTGTCCATCCCAGCCTTGCCCCAGGGTCTGGAACAGTGTGAGGGGCAAGGGACAGTGAGTTACCTGACATGCCCGCAGAGAAGTTCTTAAGCGAGGGCCTCTGGACCACGGTGTAGGACTCGCCCACCACAAACACCTTGTACAGCACAGCATTGTGGTTGATGAAATTCTGGACCACGCAGGGGGGCTGGATGGCACTCAGGCCCTCCTGGTTGAACACAATGGCCATCTGGAGAAACAGGGAGCCAAAGGCTCTGTCAGAGTCTACTACCCAACAGTCACCTTCTGGGGGACCCCTGCCATGACCTCTCCCTGGCCCTGTGGCCAGATGACTCCCCAAGAAGGGTCTCAAACCAGGATGAATGGAACAGGATGCTCCTGTGGTCTGATTAGCTTAAGCTGTGTGGGCTGAGTTGGACACCCACTGATCTACCATGTCGAGTGGACAGGCTGTGCACTGCAGAGCTCCTGAGAACATTAGTCACTACGATCGAGGACATGGTGCCCCCTAGGGTAGGTGTTCTCCATCCCTCTGAACATTAGTCACTACGATCGAGGACATGGTGCCCCCTAGGGTAGGTGTTCTCCATCCCTCTGACACCTGGAGGTTCTGCCAAAAAGACCCAGGAGGCCATCTCCCCCCACCCAAGGCAGGAGCAGAAGCTATGGGGCCAGTAATGGGAGGCCTTGAATCAAAGTTGCCTCTTCTTAAAACATCACAAAAAACTCTGAGTCACGTGGTAGCATCCTCACGGTGCCCCCAAGACAGGCACACTGCCACCCCTTTACAGATGAGAAAACTGAGGCTCTACACACTTTAGTGATTTGCAGGGGAGTGGGAGCCTGAGACAGAATGGGGTCTGTCTGGCACCTGCCTTCCGCTCGCACAGCCACACAATGCTTAATGGACTGGAATGCAACTTCATCCATCTCCAGCTCCACTAAGGACAAACATGGTCTTGTGGGGACTGAGGTGGGGGACAACTGTGCCCTCTTCTCTACTCCTCCCCAAAGCTGGGTCTCCATGGCCTGTCCTGAGGATGACGGACCCAAGGGGCTGCCCCCTGCCCACAAGGGCCAGAAAGGAGCCCATGGACCATAGGGCTTCGGAGTCTGTGAACAGGGCTATTGGACCTGGACAGTTGGCCACCTGCGGTAGCTGCCACCCTGTCAGCCATCACAGAGTACCACCCTACACAGGAGCTTTGCCGGGCAGACAGAAGGCAAAATCCAGGCCTCGTGGGAGAAACTGTGTAAGGACGTCTCCTTAGCCTTCTGACAAGAACGAGGGAACCAGCATGGGAAGGAGGGAAGAACCAGCTGCCGTGGAGACGACAGGCTCCACCCGGGCCCTGGAACCTGGCACAGCACAGATCAAGCTAAGCTCCACTTTCCTTACTAAGGAACTATGACCAGCGAAAGTGGCCATGGGGTTTTCACTGAATTATAGGTTATGTATCTCTTAAAACAGGGAGAGAGGAGAGGACAGAGGAAGGCAGGGATGGGGAGAGAGACTGATTGCCTCTGTGGAGCTCGTGTGTGTGTGTGTGTGTGTGTGTGTGTGTGTGTGTGTGTGTATGTGTGTGCTGCACCGGCTTATAAATGTCCCACAGTTCCAGATGCACAGGAGGAAACAAGTCAGGGAGGGCTGAGTGTGGAACTGGACAAGGCAGGGGCAGAGCTCGCCGGGCTGGGATGTAAATGAGGTCCCCGTGAGAAGCCCCTCTTTTCCATCCCAGCCCTCTACATGTGGTGTCAACTCTAAGATCATTTGGCACTCAGTGTCCCTGGGTGCCCCTGAAAGACAGGAGGCACCAGTTTCCCATCTTGGCCATTCCACAGAGGATGTTCTCCAAGGTGACAACTCCCTCCACGCCTAAGGACAGGAAGATATTGTTGGCCGTGGGCTGGGAGAGTATCTGCTGTTGCAGTAGCAACAGAGGTATGCATGAATGTACGCTTGGGAGCCAGGCAGCTTCCCTGGGGATGCTGACCCATACCTGGGGACTTGATGGTTGACTCCCAGTGACCCATTAGGGACTTGCCAAAAAGAGCCCACCTGGATCCAGAACTCCCACCCCAGGACAGTTGCTTCTGCAACAGCCCATCAAACAATTCCCATGGGCCAGACACCATGGCGAACCATGAAGTAGCTCCCTTACCCTTTACCATAACTGTCAGATCCCCAGTTATAAATGTAGGCCAGATGCTCAGAGAGGCATAGTGATCTGCCTGGAGAGGCACAGCTGCCAATGCACAGTCCTGGCTGTGCTGTTTCTGTGCCTCGTGGAGAAGCAGCAGCTAACCCATCCTGACACAGGCCACTGGGTCCTTGGATGGGAGGAGCTACCTGGTGATGACAGGGAAATGGACCCAGAGGACCCAGCACTGGCCGCTCCAGCCTGCCTGCTCCCTCCCTGGCCTCCTCACAAGGCAGGAGCCCAGGAGCCGTGATGCACCCACAAGGCACCTGCCCTTAGCAGACAGTTGCCCTCTCAACAGGCAGTGACTTCTCCCAGCAGGTGACTTCAATCATGGTCATGGCTGCTGGGCTTCCATTTTTAGCCCTCCCTGGGGGGAGCACTTCTGACAGGATGCCTGTCTGGGCAGACCATTGCCATACGGCCACTCAGCTCACTTGATGAGCATGGGACCAGAGGGCTGAAAGAGTCATGGAGGCCCAAGGGAGCCCCCCCCGCATGATCACTGTCCCTCTTACAACCCATAGGTACTCTCTCCAGGTACTCTATACCTGTCCTGGGGCAGGACTCCCCAGCACATCCTCTTAAGCTTGGGGACAAGGTTACCCCAGGTAGTGGGGTAAGGCTGGAGGAAAGACAGAGCCACAGTGATTCTGCTGAGCTCCTGTAGAGTCTGGAAAGGGAGCTGAACCCCCCCTAGGAGTCACATCTGGGAGGGCAGTGGGCTGCAGCAGTGGGGCTCTGGCAACAGAACTCAGCAGGGCCCCAGAGGGAACGACCGGCAGGTACAGGCATGAGGCAGGGACAGGTAAGTCTTCTCCTTACCTCATGAGAGTTGGTGCCATGAGCCACTCTGGTCTTGCAGACTGTACATGAGAGAGAGAAAGCAGACACAATTAGTGGTCACCACAAAGCCAGACATGGGACTGGGTTCCTCTAAACAGGACTCTCCCATCCAAGTACTAAGACAGGTCCAACCCTGCTTGGCTTCTGAGGTCAAGCAAGACTGAGGTCAGTCAGGGTAGTATGGCCACAGAGCAGAGAGGAGCGCTTAGGATACCTGCAGCCAAAAGGCAGAAAGGGCAGGTAGGAGCTAGGGTGATAACACAGTCACTGGGGTGAGTAGTGTGTGTGTTCAGGGTAATGTGGGCAGATGTCCCCAGGCCAGGCAGGAATATTGTCCCTTCAGTCCATCCTCCCAGGGCAGGGCAGGGCAGGGCAGGGCAGGGCAGTGCTCTTTTTGAGAGCCAAGGCTTTCACCTACCTCAAGCAAGCTCAAATCTAGAGGGAACTGTAAACACACACACACACACACACACACACATGAGGGCCATATCCACCCTGGAGTGTGAGGCGTACGTACTGAAGGGGAAGGCCAGGCCGTTCTGCTCCAGCAGCCTCATGGTGTCGTCCCCACATAGGCTTGTGAGTTCCATGAAGGGTGGTGAGCAGATCCTGTCATCTAGAGCAGAGGAAGTCTGGTCAGCACATTACTCCAAAGCTACCCTCAACGCCTACCTCCACACTCCCCAGTGACTGTCCCCCAACTCTGCAGCTGTGTGCACGCATGAACAATAAGCACAGCACATTCTTTCATTACATTTTGATTGCTGCTTCTGTAAATATAAAATGCTTATATGCTAACTGGGAAATGTGAGGAATATTGAAGAAAAACCACATGTTTTACAGCTATAATTACTAACCTCTTAGCCTTTTACACATGGAGAGCTAGCTAACAGACACAATTATATAACCTGAATTTTAACATAACACACTGATATCACCTCTGTAGTTAAGCAGACTTCCCCCTGATATGTATCTTGGCTTTATGACAATGCCACACGGTTAACTCTGCCCACAGGTCCTGTACTGTGCTGATGTCACACACGTCCTCTACAATTGGCAAAACCACTAAAAGGAGGAAACTGAAGTCAGAGGGGAAAAAAGAATTTGCAATGATGACAGCGCTATCCTCTCACAGAAATGCATCGGGCTCCCTCGTCCGCAATCTCCAGTTCTCTCAGCCGCCCTGAACCTCCGCAGCAGACTCCAGTCCTGCCACGCACTCTGGTCTTAAGAGAGACCTGGCTCCTGAGAGGCTTACCCCATGCTTTTTAAAACATTTTTATTTATTTTATATTTTAATTTTATTTCTATGTATGAGCAAACGTGCACCACGGTGCATGTGTGGAAGTCAAAAAATAACTTGTGGAAGCTGGTTCTCTCCTTCCTGGAGCCTGAACTCAGGTTCTCAGGCTTGGTGGCAGGCACCCTTGAGCGACCTTGCTGGTTCCCTCACCCCATGGATTCTAACACTGCTGGATGCTGGGCAAGGCTATGAAAGCTAACTTACTCTATGCATACTTTGTGATACTTCTACCAGGTACCAAATCTGGCCAAAGCAGACTTGTGGGGGAGGCAGCTGTATATTCCATCTCTACTGATCACTCAAATGCTGCTCCGTCCCCTCCCTGAAGAGACCATGAACTCCCACAGAAGGTGGGATCACCCTGTACTTTTGGGCAAAGGGGGCTGGGAAAGGCTGAGTTAATGGAGCAGGAGCGGCCTGACACCCAGACTTGGAAACCAAGCCCAAAGCAAACCAGCAAAGTGCTGTCCCTAGAGTGTCTAGCTACTTGGCTGATCAGCACATAAAATCAAGACTCAGACTCATTTACCTCATAAAAAAATATCACCAAGGCCGGGCATGGTGGCGCACACCTTTAATCTTAGCACTTGGGAGGCAGAGGCAGGTGGATCTTTGGGAGCTCAAGGCTAGCCTGGTTTACAGAGTGAGTTCCAGTACAGCTGAGACTACAGGGAGATCCTGTCTTGAAAAGACCAACATATATATATATATATCACCAAGAACCAGGTGTGGTGGCCTTTAACCACAGCACTATGGAGGCAGAGGTTGGAGGATCTTTGTGAGGACAGCCTGGTCTACATAGTGAGTTCTAGGCTAGCTGGAGCTATAGGGAGACCCTGTCTCAAAAAAAAAAAAGTGTTTGGATCTTTCTTCTCAGTCCACTCCCCTCAGGAAAAGTCTAAACTAATCAGATACAACATTTTGGGTTTCTGGAGTTTCTCAGGGGCCCTGGGAGGGGGTTGGGAGCCAGCATTTGCAGGCTCTCTGCATAAGTCACTCAATTTACCCTCAACGTGCAGTGCCATTGGTGAGCTGCAGAAATTCAGAAGCAGAGGCCCAGGAGCAAGTGTTGCCCAAGGTCACGTGACAGTTCCCAGAGAGCAGGATGACCTGGCAACTCAGTGAAGGGATGGAAGGATAATGGTGAAGTGGAGGGGACTGGGGGGCGGGAGGCAGGACCTGGTGCACAGCTGTAGGCCATTATCTAAATGAGGCCAGGGACTTCAGTCTACCCAGAGCCAGAGCCTGGCCAGGAAGGCTGGTGAGTGGCTGGCAAGCCCTTCCATAACTATCTGCAGAGAAAGGATATGGGCTGTGCAAGAGGCTCTGTGCAGTCCCTGCAGCCCAGCCGCAAAGGGCTGTGGTGCTCACTCCAAAAACAACGGGTAGGATTCTGCAGTGAGCAGGCTTAAGGAAGGGTCTCATCTGGCCTGGCAGGGGCTCTGTCCCACCTCCAGCCCAGGACTTGGCCCTCCTCTCCCAGGAAGACTCTCAGAGGCTGCTGAGATCTCACTGTCTATGCTCTGTGTGTCTAGACTCCTCTTACCAGAATTTTCAGAGCAGGGAGAGGCTGCTGAGATCTCACTGTCTATGCTCTGTGTGTCTAGACTCCTCTTACCAGAATTTTCAGAGCAGGGAGATTTCAATACCTTCCCTGCTGTGGCCTATTCAAACTTTTACAGTGTCCCAGATGATGGCAACATCTCAATAAATGGTACTTGTTCTGAGCCAGACATGGTGCTGCATGGTTCTACAGTCACCCTCACACTGCCCCCCAATGCAGCACCTCTGTTCACACCCCAGTCACAGGTGGGGAACCCAGCATGAGGCAAAGGTGCTTGTGTGGAGCTCTACAGTGAGCAAGTGGTAAAGCCGTGTATGCACACCCCAGGCAGTTTGACCCCCAGGTCTGGGCTGATGACAGAACTGCCTAGTAGAAGTGTCCTTGGAGGTGGTTAGTACAGAAACTTACAAGTGGTCACACACAGAGAATAAGTATCAGTGGGGTATTCAGCCACAAATGGGACGTCTACATCATCCACCTCACACGTTCCTAAGGCTCAGGGACCATAGTGGAAGAGGGGCAGAAAATATTAAAGAAACAGTGGTTCGGGAAGGACAGGACCCCTGCATCAAGAACTCACAGCAGCTAGATCAAGCCAGTCAGCACTCCAGCATGGAGCAGGGAGGGAGTCATGAGCCCCCACCCCTAACCGAGCGGCTGTGGATAGTTGATGATGTCTAAGGGAGAGTCAGGTTTTTGTTTGTTTGACTGATGACTGATAGTTTGACTGATTTGGTCTTTTTGACACATGGTCTCCCTGCAGCCCCAGCTGGCCTGGAACTTGATATGTAGACCACGCTGGCCTTGAATTCACAATGACCCACCTACCTCTGCCTCCCAAGTGCTGGGATTACAGGCATGTGCTACCTGGAAGAGCCAGTTTTTGTGATATTTTTATTTATTTATTATTTTTTATGTGTATGACTGTACTATCTGCATGTAAGTTGGTGCACCCGTGTCGTGCAATGCCGTGGAGGTCAGAAGAGGGTGTCGGATTCCCCTGGAACTGGAGTTAAAGACAGTTCTTAGTTGCCATGTAGGTGCTGGGAATTGAACCTGGGTCCTCTGCAAGAGCAGTTGGCGCTCTTAACCGGTGAGCCATCTCTCCAGCCCCAAGAGCCAGTTTTAAGTATGTGGGCCTAGTAGGTTGACCGTGCTCCTGTGGATGGCTGCAGACCCATGAATATATAGGCAGCACAAACAAGACTCAATGGGTTATTAACAACAACAAAAAGAACGTGAAGTTGGGAGGGGTGGGGAGGTTAGGGAGTGGACCTGGAAGGAGTTAGGGAAGACTTGGGGGTAAGAATGATCCAAATACATCATAAGAACCTCTCAAGGAATTAATATTTTAAAAGATGTCTCCATTGCCAGCCTAGCTCAGGGTGTCCTAAACAGCATGCTCCCCAGCTCTGTAGAAGTCTCCCAATGACAAATGGCTAAATATGCATGCAAATAATGTATAGGTTTCCATATCTATATGTGTGTGTTTCTATATGTTTCCATATCTATATATATATATATATATATATATATATATATATATATATATACACACACACACACATATAGATATGGAAACGAACCAAGGCAATTCACTGTATTGCTGTATTACAGCAGCCCTTCACCCCATCCATGGATACACAGGCTCCGTCACCTACAGTCAACCACACAGTCTAAAATGTTTAAGCAAAAAATTCCAAAAGTGAACAAGTCACACATTTTAAATTGTGTGCCCTTCTGAGGAAGGTGAAGGAATCTCTGAGCATTGCACTACAACTGGCCTCACCATAAAGCATCCCCATACCAACACCCAGACTGCACCATCCCTGTACCCACACCCAGACTGCACCATCCCTGTACCCACACCCAGACCGCACCATCCCTGTACCCCACCCAGACCACACCATCCCTGTACCCCACCCAGACCACACCATCCCTGTACCCACACCCAGACCGCACCATCCCTGTACCCACACCCAGACTGCACCATCTCTGTACCCACACCCAGACCGCACCATCCCTGTACCCACACACAGACTGCACCATCTCTGTACCCACACCCAGACCATACCATCCCCATACCCACACCCAGATCGCACCACCCCTGTACCCACACCCAGACTGCACACTCGGGAGTCAACTCAGTTATTAGATCAGCTCTCACGATACAACTCTTATCTCAATAAATTATTAATGATCCCAGAGTGCAATGCTGGGGTGCTGCTGGCTGAGGTGAGCTACACCTATAACACCATCCCTCGAGAGGCTGAGGCAGGAAGATTGTGAGTTCAGACTACCTGGGCTATTCAGCAAAATCCTGTCTCCAAAGAGAAAAAGGGGGCAGGGTGGCTCAGCAGGGAGGGATCCTTGCTGCCATACCTGATGATCTGAGTTTGAAATCTGGAGTCTACAGGGTGGAAGGAGATAAATGATTCCCACAACTGTCCGCTGACCTCCACACATGTGCTGTGGCATGTGTACACCCACTCCACCCCCACAATAAATAATCAACATAATTTCTTTTGGTCTTTTTTGAGACAGGGTTTCTCTATAGTCCCAGCTGGAACTCACTATGTAGACCAGGCTGGCCTTGAACTCACAGAGATCTACCTGCTTCTGCCTCCCAAGTGCTAGGATTAAATGCCACCATGCCTGGCTATTAATTTTCTTAATGTAGAAATAATAGCAGGGCTCAGTGGTTAAGAGCACTGGCTACTCTTGCAGAGAACACAGGTGTGCAGGGCTCAGTGGTTAAGAGCACTGGCTACTCTTGCAGAGAACACAGGTGTGCATGTGACCAACATTATAAATGTGGGGAAACACACTGACCAGTCACATGTAGGCAGAGGGGCCAGCCAATGACAAGGCCTAGCATTCTACTGTCAAGACACACAGCCTGGACCCAGCTTCTGGAATCAGTCCAGCAGGTGGACACAGAGGCCACCCCGCTAAGGGGAAGGCAGGAAAAGGACAAGCCTGCAGTACTGGGTCTGGAGCCTTGGCTTGTCAACCACCTCGGTCCCAGCAGACCCACCAGCTGCTTGTGGGAGGGGCAGTGTAAGCAGAGGGTCCCCCAGCTGAGCCACAAGGAATGCAGCATGGCTGCTCAGTGACTCTTTTCTCCATGTGGGGACAGGCAATAGAATTTTTGGTGAGTTGGTGCTGGGAGCCTAACAGCTAGTTCTGGTTCTTGGAAGGCCACTGTCATCTTGTTTCTGGATAGGAATTGGAAAGAGGCTTTTCTGGTTAGATAGCAGGTTCCTCCAAGAGCTGTGACATCAGCCCCTGGGAAACTGCAAGGCTCCCAGCTCCCCACTCTGCTGCTCAAGACCAGACAGCATGAAGCTGGAGGGCCCGCTGGGAGAAGCAAGCCCCAGCCACAGGCTTCCGCAAGTCCGGAGAAGGGAAGGCAGCTATTCAGAGCCTCATAGAGAAACAAGTGCTGGCATCCAGGTCATACACCCTGTCCACTTTGCAGGGAATCGTGTTCTCGCAGCGGCGGCAGCTGTTTGCTACCAAGAAGCCAAAGAGGCCAGTGGCCAACAGGTGGACACAGGAAGACAGCTGGGTGTAGATGGCACAGAAGAAGACAGAAGGGTGCCTGACTTTGACCTTGGGCTGAAACACCCACCAGCTAAAACCTTTGGGAGACATGATATGCTGAGTTGGGTTTTTAAAGGTCTGGCATGGAATACCCAGAACACAGCTGAAGAGACACACAGGAGAGCAGGCCCATTCTGGATCAGGCCCAGCTTCCCAGGGCTGTCAGACATCCAGTTAGAGCTGAACTCCACTCCTGCTGGTTTCCTCATTATATTTTCATTCTCATCCTCACTGGGGTGTGTGTGTGTGTGTGTGTGTGTGTGCACTTCACTAAACAAAATTTCCCTTTTAGTCTCTGCTTCCTTTTTTTTAATTTTCTTTTTTTTATTGATGCTTTGTGTATTTCATACATCGTTTTCCAATTCAGTTCAGGCATATTTCTCTTTCCCTTCCACCCACCCCAACCCACCCCATCCCAGATCATGCATTCTGCCATAACTGTCGTGCATCTTGCCATAACAGTGCTGCATCTTTCTCTGTTTTTTTTTTTTCATTTTTTAACAATAAGTGATAATTTAGGAGTACAAGCATCCTTCATGTAAAACCAATTTGCAAGCAGTTGTGCCCAAACCCACGCAGCCCATGGGTCCCACCATCCAGCAGGGGGTCTTGTATGTTCAATCAAGTTGATCAAATGAGTGTCCAGACTATATTGCTGTAGTTTCACCATTCACCCCAATCGCAGCCCTTACATTCTACCATGCCCCCTCTTCCGCAGATTGTTCCCTAGGCTTAGAAAAGGGGCACAGGTGGAAGAGAAGCAAAACAGTCTACTTTCTCTGGAGCTGTTGTCTTTTTCATGGGCAGACAGTTTGTCCAGGAATAACCTTTTGATCCTACTAATGAAGCACAAGCAATTAGATATATAGGTATTTAAACAGTACTAATTGTTATGGTAGGTTACTTTGGTATAGACACAGATGTTTGAATGGTATGTTAATCCATGAATTA